>VZRS01010508.1:0-109947 GCA_013398055.1 Ifrita kowaldi | reverse complement strand
GGCGGGTCCGAGCACACCCTCCAATTAAAGAAGCCCGGTGCTTGAAGAGCTGCAGCTTCTTTTTTAGCCGGTGGTATCTTAAAACATGCTCTTCGGGCTCCTTCCTACCCAAAAGCCATCTCCCCATTTCTCTCGCTGAGACCAGAGCCTTCGTGCCCGTTCCGTGCCCATTCTGCGCGGGCTTTGCTTGGGGCGCCGTGTGCATGTGTGGCTGCTATGCCTGAGGAACCCAGCGGGAGCCCTTAGAGCCGGCCGGGTAACATCTCTCTTCACAGAGCCACATTTTTTTCTAACAACAAACTAAAAATAACTGTTCTAAAACTAGCACTTTCCTCATTTAAAATGTGGTTCCCAACCGGCTGTGCTCAGGCCTTCTGGGATCGAGAGCTGCAGCCGCATCTGCTCCCTGGCGTGCCCTGGCCCAGTGCTGCCACGCCAGGTGCCTCTCGCCGGGCATCCGGGGAGCCCACCCTGTGGCATCTGGGCTCCTGCGGGCACTGGCTGTGGGTCTGGGAATGGAGGGACGCGGTGGATGCCTCTTCGTTTTTGTTTGATTTCTGACAGTTTTAGCATCCTGCACAGTCTGGGGAAATCTGCCCTGTCTTCTCGTCTAACCTCATTTTATGCGTGAACAAGACCAGCTACAGGGGTGATGGTGTAGGCAGCGGCGAGGAGGGGCAGGCTTAGGAGTTCAGACATAACTTCGTAAGACAGTGCAGTGCACCTCAGGGAAGCCTTTGGACCTGAGAGAGCTACGAAGGATGGGTGGCTCCACCAGAGCTCTGGTTCTCCAGAGCTTGCTTGCATGGCCTGAGGAAATAAATGGGAGGACGTGCCTCTCTGTCCCTGCTCCTAGGCTGGTATTTGCGCCGTTAAAATACCATGTGTTGCAACACGTTCTTGCATACCACTGAGGAAATCTCAGCTCATGACTGTTTCTTTGGGACCTGTTTCTGTCTCTTCAGAGTACCCAATGCACAGAGCATGGCTGAAGCCTGCAGTCTCTGCACTCACAGATTCCATGCTTGGGCTTTGCCAGGTTTTCCCTATGAGGCTGGTGGATGCTCTCCACCTCTTTCAAGAGCACTGGGTAAGGAGTATTTGCAGCAAACAATTATCGGGGTTGGAGATCATTGTCCTGGTACATCAGTTTTCAAATGCTGAAAATAAATTGTTTCTCTGGCTTTGAGTCTGAGACGGTTTCTCCGTGCTGGTGCTGTGTTTGTTTGTGTTCAAGGCCAAAAGGTGGTTCTGCTGCTCATTGATGAATTCCCTGAAATGTTGACAGTACCCTGAGAGTAGCACAGGGTAGAGCCCACAGAAATCTGAGTAAGCTGGCCCAGATTCTGTGCTGACTTTTGTCTCGCATACATCTCTGCTCCAGTGAGGTGAGGGTCAGATCAAGTGAGGTTTGGTCTCTGCATGAAATGCTGGTTGCTGAATAATACAGTGCTGTAATTGGTGGGCTTATGAAAGAAAAAGTATGTGCTGTTTCATAGGTAAAAATGCCAGCTTTGTTCCTGCCTAAAAAAAAAAAACCTGCCCTTTGGTTTTTGGTGCACTGACACTTTATAATATGATATGGTGATTTCATACCTATGACAGAGAAGTGGCTACTGGAACAAGGTCAGTTTTAAAACTCTTTTTCAAAAGAAGCTAGCAGGCCTCCAGAAAAAAAAAACAAACAAGAAAGAAGAGGTTGTCTTTGGGTTAAAAATAACAGTTAAAATCCTATTCTTCCTAGCTCCATACCAAAAAATATATTTTCATTAATTAAATGCAATGTCATGTTTGAAAAATTCATAGTTCTTTCTTGTGTGTAAGGATTCTGATAAAAGGGTCACAATTTACTGTTTTCTGTTTATGTTGTCTGGTCCGCTTTTGGGGGTATTTTTGCACATTAAAAATAATAATGAGCTAGCAAGGCTTTTCTTGTAGCAAATTTTACTTTTGTGCTCATTGTCACTATCCCATAGCAGTAAAATTTGGCTGCAAATATTGCAGAGGGAATATTTGTTTATTTGAAACCCCTTTTTCAACCCATGGACTTCATTTCGTTAGAAGGATTAGATTGTTCACGAAAGCTTTGAAACAAAACTGGACTTCAGGTGGGATTTAATCTGCTGTTATTCCTTTAAAGTACAATTACATATTTTTTCAAATAATTAGTTGTTATATTTTAAAAGTAAAGAAAAACAGTTTGAAAAAGAAATGGTGTGCTGACACTTGGGTTCTTCGGACATCATGTCACTAAACAGTATTTGTGCATAAGGAGACAGCCATGTATGAATTTGTGTCGTTATCTTTTAACCATGTGGTTATGCAACTGTGTTTGGGTTTACAAGCAATGACACTTCTCTGCAGATAAGTCCATACATATCCCGAGGCACAGGCCATTTTGAGTGATCTGCTGTCTTGAAAAATTACATGTAAAGATGAGGTGGGTGTGAATCCCAACCAGATTCCTTGCCTGAGGTTGTAGGTGGGCACGGTGTACAGCTCGTTGCTGTTCTTGGGATCTCTTTTGTCTCTACCACCAGTTTCTCCCATGGTGTTTCTTTGTGGAAGGGGTGCCCGATGGGGAGGGATGTCACCAGCTCTGCCTCAGATCGTGTGTTGCTCTGGGAATGTCCTGCCTGTGCCCTCAGCACCCGTGTGCTCTTTGCTCTGCGGTGAGCGGGGTCCCCTGTGTCACCTTGCGCTCAGGGCTCTGTGTGTGGCTGCCCTGGGCTGCAGGTGAAGGCACAGAGCTCTCTCCTTTGGCTTGGCTACTCCAGCATTCACAGGGCTTGTGCCTGCATGTCCCTGTGAGCTGTGTTACTTGTGAAGTCCCCGCTCTACCCTAGCAGAAAAGCCAAGACTGTAGCTGGATTTGGGCAGCAAGTTGCTGCAGACCTGGAGTATGGGGTTGGACTTGGACTCAGCTGTTCACCCAGCATGGGCTGGGTGTCCACTACCTGCTCAGCTCTGTGGGACATCTGTCTCTGCAGTTGTGTCTGGTTTGTGGGCTAGTTTCTGCTCTGGAGAGCTGTGGAGGGCTCAGGCGTGGGGCTCTGCTCCTGCCGGCAGCCACTGCAGAGACCCATCCTCCCAGTGAGTTCACAGTTTCTTTTTCATTTAGTCATCACTTTCTATTATTTGCAAAGTCCATAAAAGGAATACAGCACATTACAGTAATTTTCAGTTTTATCCTTTGCAACAACTCTGCTTTCAGGGACTAGTCCAGACTTTAGCCTGGCTCTGTATCTCTTTCATTTTTATTTCTTTTCACTGTCCTTTGTGCTGTGGCACGAAGAAGGGAGTTCTGTGTTATCCTGTTGGGGAAGGGTTGTTGGATGACATTTTTGTACTGGTTCTGCAGGACAACGTCCGGGTAGCAAAAGTGGATCCTTCTCCACCAGTGTCTGCCTTTTGTTATCCCACAGGGCTGACTGGGATGCCTGGAGAGGGTCTAGGTTCTTTCTTTTCTGACAGAAGCTGTGGGACTTCTTGGTGATGCCATCCTTCAGATCCTCTTGCAGTGTGGTTGGAATTCTTCTTGCAAATGGATGTCTCAGCTCTTTGACAGCATTACAACACCTTCTCTTTTTTCCTTCGAGGGCCTGTGGGACACTGTGGGCCTGAGCAGGTGGTAGCTGGCAGCCGGGTGTGGGGCCCACGGCAGCCTCAGAGCTCCCTTAGCTATTGATGTTTCCTGGTGCACGTATGGCAAACGGGGATGCAGGACTCTGCTGGGAGGTGGGAGCACGAGGAGAGACTGTTCACAGCATGTGGGTTGTCTGGGGGTGCCTGTGCCCCGCTGGCTGGGCATGGCTTTTGTCTTCAAACATTGGGTTTCTGAGTGCTGTCTCAGCTGCTTCTGCACTGTGCTGACCCAGCCTCGGTGGTGGTGAGGGTGCACGCCAGTGCCAGCTGGGGGTAGCTCTCCCCAGAGGTCCTAGAAGGCATCTTTGAGTAAAAGGTGGGGGACAGACCCTGCTAAGCTGAGGCCCCTGGATTTTTCTTCTTGAGAGCAGGTGTGGTTGTGCCCTTGGGCATAGGAGAGGCAGCCAGCCCAAAGCTGGTCCATCTGTGCTCCAGCCCAAAGCTGGTCCATCTGCTCCAGCCCAAGGGCTGGATTTGACTGGATCATTGATTGCTGCTACACCTACAAGCTGAAAATCAAGGTGCTTTTCAGAAAGTGTCTTCTTTCTGCTGGGTGCCCCATCTCAGGATAGCTCACTGAACACAAGGCAAGGTTGCAATACTCATTGCAATATAATGACATTTTTTCAGGAAAGGGCAGCACTTCTGTGTTCCCAGTCCTGCCCTCCTGCTCTTGTCTGGGAAATCTGCACTTGCCTTCTCTCTGCCTGCTGTGCCCTGTTCTGCTGTCCTGCTTTTACTCACTTCCTTGCCCCTCTGGCAGTGCCATCCATGAGCCTAGAAAAAAAAAAACAAACAGCAGAACTCATTCAGTTTTGACTCTGCTCAGTGCTGCACTTCTTAATTTCCAATCTCTTGTGAGAGAGCCATGCCTAACTCACACTCTGCAGGACTGAGGCTCTGGGCTAAGTGCCTGTTAACACTGCTATCACACTGTTGTGGGCAGGGTCTGCTCTCCAGACAAAGCAACCTTGCTTTTCTCACACTGTCACGTGTGCTGAATTTGGCCCTGCCTGGCTGATGATGGAAGCTGTGGCTGTGATGGGGGTGATGCTGGGCTTGGGCTTGGTCAGAAGCAGCCACGGATTTGTGGCTGCCCTGTAGGAGCGTTTAGTTAGGTGCCTGTAGGAGCAGAGCTGGGCACATCCTAGCTCTGTTTAGGCCAGTGGTGTGTCGGGGCCGGTCACTGCATGGGGCGAAGTGGTCCTGTGCTTTGGTTATGGCAGTTCTGTGAGCTTTGCTGACTGGGAAGTCCTGCAGGGAATCATGAAAGCAGAATTCTTTGTCCAACACCCTTTTGCAGATACCCTCTGCCCTCTTCGTTGCTCTTCCCTGCTACAGTACTTGAGAGAACACCAGGGGAAGGAGACATGGGCTCACTCCTCTTCGCTCTGCCTCACTCACCACTGCCTATTCAGGTGGGGTTTTGTTAATCTCTTACCAATTGACTGTAGCCTGTGGCATTAACAACAGCGGGTGACTTGAAGCTTGAGGCCCTCAACTCACCTGAAGCTGCTGATGGTCAGAAGCTTTCTGCAGCCAATGATGGGATGTGAAGGGAGTCACCATAGAAACATCTTGGGCAATAAGTGGAGCCTTGAAAACTCTGAATGCCTTTTGGCAGGAGCCTACATGTGAATGTGGGTGCAGGTAGTAGTGTGCACCCTGCAGACCAAGGCTGTGGGTGAGGCATTTGGAAACAGCAGCTGCAGGAGCAAGCACAGGATCTGAACGCTGCCTTGGTAAGCTGGCACTTCCCTGAGGTTTTGATGGCAAAACGGAGTCAGAGCAGGAGGGTGTGATGTGGTCCCAGTATGGCCTGGCAGGAGGGATTTCATTCCCACAGATGGGCTATGTGCAGTTCTGTGCAGCAAACAGCCCCTCTTGGGTGCTGCAGCCACAGGCTTGGGGCAGCTTCATCCCTAGTGCTGTGCTGGGAACTCAGCACAGCCTCTGTGGGTGACACCTGCCTGTCTCTGGACTCCTGGAGCACTGCTGCCCTTCCCTGCACTCTGGCACTTGAGAGCTGGGTGCAGGCAGACCCCAGCCCAGCCTGGGAACAGCCCCGTGCCCACCTGAGAGGTGTTGGAGCTGGGTACCCTGGGGTGTGTGTCCCCTTGGCGCTGGCCTGGGTCTGCCCCCTCGGTGCCCCTCTGCTGCCTTCCCGGGCAGAGCCTGGGTGCTGCTGGCTGGCTGTTTGCTCACAGGTCACAGGCTGGCCAGGGAGGCTGACCACCTTGGTGAGAGCCTGTGGGGCAGATGGATCCTCTGGCTCTCAGGCCCCACTATTGGCCAGAGTCAGGGAGGACAGATAAAGGTTTGGCTGCTCCAGAGAAACCATCCTGGTCTGGCCATCCCAGGAGGGAAGGAGCTGGAAGCCGTGGGCCAGGCCCTTGTTGTGACAGCCTCCTGCTCTGGAATGGCTGTTCCCCTGTGCCAGACAGTAACTTCTGTGTGTGCCTGGGGATGCTGCACTCCCTTCTCCAGTCCTGCTTCCTTGCGTCTCTGTCTGTCACACTGGGATTATCTCCCTCTGCTCCTACTGCAGCTGCTTCCTGGAATCCCAAATCCCCAAAATGCTGTTTCTCCAATAATCCTTGTCATTAAAAGTGGCTCCTAAGCTCTGAGCACCTCCTCCTGTCCTCATCACCCTCTCTGGAGAGAAGCAGTTTGAGTTGTGCACATACTAACACTGAGCAAATAATCTTGTTAATTTGGGACAGGACTGCTTTGTCCCTCCCCGCCACTACCAAACTCCAGAGTTACCCTTGGATCTTTCTGTATTTTCACAATTCAGTGTTTTTAGCTGTGTGGAAACGTGCTTTCTTCCCTGCTGTTATGGCCCCAACTAGGCTTGTGGCTGTTGCTGACAGCATTGTGCCTGTGTGGGAGAAGGAATTGTTNGGGGACGGGGGGCGGGCGGGGGGCTCCTCCTCGGGCCGGTGCCGGCAGAGGGAGCCATCCTTCCTCCTTTCCCATGCACAGCCCGCCGTGCCAATTAACCAATTAATCTGAAAGGTGCTGTGCGAGGTGAGCTGAGAACCGGCATCCTCCACGGGGCAATGGCTCTACTCGTCTCGCTGAGGATGAGAAGTGACTGTGTCTTTCCCAAATCCCTCTTCTCTGCTTTGTTGCCCAGGTTCATCTCTCAGGTGAACCCTTTGATCTGGCTCAGCTTCTTGTGGTCGTGCAAGACAGGAGCAGCCTTTGTGGCAGCTATGGCAGAGGCTGATGCCACTGCCTTGGCCAGCCGGGCGTGTGGGCAGCGGACAATGCCCAGGCATGTAAAGGACTGGGCTGCACCTGTGAGTCCCCACGGACCGCGGCGTGAGTGACCAGGGGCTGTGGCTGACCCTGCAGATATAGACATGGCCTTGCCTTGCCTTGCCCAGGACTTGGCAATGGATTAGTGAAGGCAGACAAGGGCTTTTGAGCTGGAGCTATGAAGTCCTGCCTAGAGGACTGACCGTGGTGCTGACAGATGATGCTGCTCCCAACCTTGGTACTACAAAGCGATGGACGTGTGAAGTGAATGCAAGCACTGAACCTTCCCCAGCTGGAGTAGCCACCACAGGTGAACATTTATGGATTTTTCTCTGAAAAAGCTGTTTACATTTTTGTGCATTGGGAGACTCGTGTCTGGCTGGGAAGGATGCTTGAACCATCAGTTGAGGCTTTAATTGGTTTTGCACCTAGAGTGCTAATGTGTTTTAGTGGATTAGATGGGAAGTGGGGTGGTGCTTGGCTGCTCCAGAACTGGAGATGTGAGCTCACATCACAGGACTGAGAGGCTCAAAGTGTTGTGCAAAGAGAATGGCAGCTTCTCACTCTGCCACAGCTGCTGCTTTCTGGTTAATGCATTTGGAAGGGTTCAGTCTGATTTCCTCTGCTCTGGCTGTGAACATGGCCTGTACTGGTGCTGCCAAGTGTTTTGGGCCTGTTCTGGGATAGCCTTGGTAAGCAGCTAAGCCCCACACAGTCAATTACTCACTCCTGCATTCCCAAGTGGGTCATGGGAAGAGGAAAGGAAGAGTAAAAGCAAGAAAATGTGTGGGTTGAGATAAAAATGGTTTATTAAGTGAAAGTGGAAGAAAAGAGAAAGAAAACAAGGGATGCAAAGGCAAACACACAGAGCCTTCTGTGCGTAGACTGATGTCCAGGCAGTTCTTGAGCTAACGGTGACAAACCCCCCTGAGATCCCTCCTCTCCATTTTTATTGCTGAGCATGATGTTAGATGGGACGGGGTAGCTTTGTGGTTGGTCTGGGTCATGCACTCCCAAACTGCTGTGCCCCCCCAGTCTATTTAGTGGGGGACATGGTGANCCACCTGAGAGGTGTTGGAGCTGGGTACCCTGGGGTGTGTGTCCCCTTGGCGCTGGCCTGGGTCTGCCCCCTCGGTGCCCCTCTGCTGCCTTCCCGGGCAGAGCCTGGGTGCTGCTGGCTGGCTGTTTGCTCACAGGTCACAGGCTGGCCAGGGAGGCTGACCACCTTGGTGAGAGCCTGTGGGGCAGATGGATCCTCTGGCTCTCAGGCCCCACTATTGGCCAGAGTCAGGGAGGACAGATAAAGGTTTGGCTGCTCCAGAGAAACCATCCTGGTCTGGCCATCCCAGGAGGGAAGGAGCTGGAAGCCGTGGGCCAGGCCCTTGTTGTGACAGCCTCCTGCTCTGGAATGGCTGTTCCCCTGTGCCAGACAGTAACTTCTGTGTGTGCCTGGGGATGCTGCACTCCCTTCTCCAGTCCTGCTTCCTTGCGTCTCTGTCTGTCACACTGGGATTATCTCCCTCTGCTCCTACTGCAGCTGCTTCCTGGAATCCCAAATCCCCAAAATGCTGTTTCTCCAATAATCCTTGTCATTAAAAGTGGCTCCTAAGCTCTGAGCACCTCCTCCTGTCCTCATCACCCTCTCTGGAGAGAAGCAGTTTGAGTTGTGCACATACTAACACTGAGCAAATAATCTTGTTAATTTGGGACAGGACTGCTTTGTCCCTCCCCGCCACTACCAAACTCCAGAGTTACCCTTGGATCTTTCTGTATTTTCACAATTCAGTGTTTTTAGCTGTGTGGAAACGTGCTTTCTTCCCTGCTGTTATGGCCCCAACTAGGCTTGTGGCTGTTGCTGACAGCATTGTGCCTGTGTGGGAGAAGGAATTGTTTCCCCTGCCACTGGAGTCTGGAAGGTCGAGGACGGACAGGTGAGGGAGGGGGTTGCTTTGAGAGCTGGACTTCACCAGCTTTCTGAGCTTGGCTGCCTTCCCACTTATGAAATACAGCTGAACCTTTTGATGGCAGGTAGGAATAGCTGAGCATCAGCAGAGTCCTTAAGAAATTACATCCCTGCTTAAACTTTTAAAAGTCAGCTGAACACCCGTTTGCTGCAGCCCTCCCGGCCGTTTCCCAGTGGCACGGTGTTTTTTGCAGAATAACTCCTGCCGCGGTAACACCGTCCCAAGGCAGGGCACCCCTTCACTGGACATCCTCAGCTGTGCCGCAGGAGATGGGAATTCTTCCCGTGGCAGCTCTCGGATGGTGTGGCGGTGCGAGGTGAGCCGTGCCNTGATGCTGCTCCCAACCTTGGTACTACAAAGCGATGGACGTGTGAAGTGAATGCAAGCACTGAACCTTCCCCAGCTGGAGTAGCCACCACAGGTGAACATTTATGGATTTTTCTCTGAAAAAGCTGTTTACATTTTTGTGCATTGGGAGACTCGTGTCTGGCTGGGAAGGATGCTTGAACCATCAGTTGAGGCTTTAATTGGTTTTGCACCTAGAGTGCTAATGTGTTTTAGTGGATTAGATGGGAAGTGGGGTGGTGCTTGGCTGCTCCAGAACTGGAGATGTGAGCTCACATCACAGGACTGAGAGGCTCAAAGTGTTGTGCAAAGAGAATGGCAGCTTCTCACTCTGCCACAGCTGCTGCTTTCTGGTTAATGCATTTGGAAGGGTTCAGTCTGATTTCCTCTGCTCTGGCTGTGAACATGGCCTGTACTGGTGCTGCCAAGTGTTTTGGGCCTGTTCTGGGATAGCCTTGGTAAGCAGCTAAGCCCCACACAGTCAATTACTCACTCCTGCATTCCCAAGTGGGTCATGGGAAGAGGAAAGGAAGAGTAAAAGCAAGAAAATGTGTGGGTTGAGATAAAAATGGTTTATTAAGTGAAAGTGGAAGAAAAGAGAAAGAAAACAAGGGATGCAAAGGCAAACACACAGAGCCTTCTGTGCGTAGACTGATGTCCAGGCAGTTCTTGAGCTAACGGTGACAAACCCCCCTGAGATCCCTCCTCTCCATTTTTATTGCTGAGCATGATGTTAGATGGGACGGGGTAGCTTTGTGGTTGGTCTGGGTCATGCACTCCCAAACTGCTGTGCCCCCCCAGTCTATTTAGTGGGGGACATGGTGAGAAGCAGAGAAGGCTTTGACACTGCAAACTCCATTTGGCAATAGCTAAAATATTAGTGTGTTACCGGTTTTGTTTTGGTGACAAGTCTAAAACTCAGCACCAAGCAAAGCTAATTAACTCCCTCCCAGCCATACCCAGTAGAGGACAGCTAAACACCTTTTAGTGCCCATGGTGAGGGAGATGCCTTGGCAAAGAGCCCTTGTCAGACCTGGGCAGCATGAGATGGGGCCTCTGTCCTGTGGATCTGATGGCCAAGGCACACTCAGGCTGTCCAGGATGGAGGCATGGCACTGCCTGGGGTGCTGCCAGGCATGGTGTGTGTTGGGAGAAGCTGGAGAAACAACGGAGTGCTGGAAAGCAAGCCTTGGTAAGCAGGACTGTGTGTCAGTGGTGAGCTGCTCACTCAGCTGGTGTAAATTACCTTCAGTCCTTCAGAGTGCTGGAGCTGGCACGACAGGGTCTGACCTGTGACTGCTCAGGGCTGCTGCTCAGCATCTCCCTTCAGCTCCTGGCCACAGGCTGCAGTCAGATTTGGTGCTTCTAGGGAGGCATTTTCCAAACCTTAGGCTGTCCCAGAAGGAGAAAGTCCTGCAGCTGAGCCTGTGTTGCTTATAGTAAGCACTGGCAGGGTTGTGAAAAGCTGCTGTGAAATAGAAACGAGAGGGAGGGACTGTGAAGCACCAGGCTGGAAGGCCTTTTCTTTAAACTGCAGCTGAGCTGGGCTTAGGCAGAGGTAGGACACAATGTGTGGTCCTGGTTTCCAGAAGGCAGCACATGCATTTCCCTTGTGAGCGATCAAAGGCTGGGACTGAGACTCATCTCTATCTTTTTTATATCTAGTGCTCTCTGGTGCTTACCAAGTATATATAGAAATAGCTATTTTTTTTTCTTTGTCCTCTTCTAGCCAATACCTGGAGTTTTTGGTAACTTTTTATGTTTTATATGTTTTTGTGTGTGAGGTCTGTCTGTGCCTCTGTGTACCAAGCTGAGTAAAGTGGTTCCATGAGTGAATGCTCTTGGTGTCCTCCACCATGGGGGCCTAAGGACTGCCCAGATGCAGTGCTCATGTCTGGCTTGGTCCTGAACCCCTCAAAGGTTTGTTATCAGCCCTGCTCAGGGCAGCTGTGTCTTGTTTTTCTGTTTTGGAATTGTGGTGACTGCGTGTTCAAGGTGTGAGTTTTGGTGTCATGGGACACCAGAGGTGTGATGGGAGAGGTGAGGGGCAAGACGTGTACAACTCAGAGGCCCAGGAGGGGCAGGATGGCTTCTTGGCTGGACACTGCTTGGCTCTGAATGCCCAAACTCTGCCTGAGGCTGCTGCCAGCCCAGCAGCCTGAGACAGGTGGTGGTTTGGAGAGGAGGACACAAAGGAACACATTTTGTCTGTGCTGCAGTCCTCCTGGTTGACACAGTCCAGTGTCCACCTGGAGCAGTGGGGGCCTGGAGGGTGCGTGTGCAGTTTGGGTTTTCAGCACTTCTGCAAGTGACTGTGTGGATTTTGGGAGTGGTGTGCTCTGCACTGGGGACTTGGGGCTGTGTGAATGGGTTCTAACATGACTGCCATGAAAGGAGCTAGAAAGGAGTGAGAAGGGAGAAGTGAAGCAGCCCAGAGGACAAAGGGAGTGCCAGCAAGGGTCTGCAGTGCAGTGCCAGAGCAGGATGCAAAGGGTCAGTGTGTGTGAGGGTGACAAAGCTGGAGAAAGCCATACCGGGAAATGGCTGTGTCTGTACACGTGTGCTGCCAGTTCTCCCTCTTTCAAGCACGGACCTGCTTTGGGGAAGAGTCAGGGGTGCTCAGAGCCAGTGTCTATCAGTGGTTTTGGTTGTGAGGGTCTTTCACCGTCAGAGTGGCTGTTGTACCGAGTTGAGGGTTGGGTCAGGGGAGTCCTGCATGTGCCCTGGGGCGTTCTCAGGGAGATCCCCTGCTGAAGCAGTGCCAGGCTGCCAGCCTGGGGTGGGGCAGGAGGACTCGGAGCTGCAAATGGCTGCACCTGCCTGGGTGAGTGTCTGTGCCCTCTCCTGCGTGCTCACACTCTCACATGTTCCAGCACAATCCTGCTTGCTCACGTGTATGTATATCTCCTTGGCTCTATTCTTTCACGTGCACTTTGTCCATTTGCTTTTCTGTCCTCCCTGTTGCTACTGTAATCTCTCTTTCTTTCTCCCTTTGTTCCCTGGGCTGCTTTGCTTCCTCTTACTTCACCATGTCCCTCTTTATTCCTTTTGATAATAATAACATTAGAACCTACGTACAAGGCCCCAAGGTCTCTGCTTTGTGCAGATACATGAGGAAAGACCCTTCAAAGCCTGTGTGCTGGCTTGAGAGGATTCTTACAGTCTCACTGTTTCCAGGAGTGTCAGAGGCAAAGGGCTTGATGGGGAAGTAAGGCCTGTGCAAAACCTCATGCTGTGTCCTCTGTCCATCCAGGAATGTCAGAAGTGAAGACACTGGTCTTGTTTGATGGAGTTTTACACCAAAGCCCTGAACCCCTGTGCCTGATGGAGGAACTGGATGATTAATCTCTCTTTATCAGTTGTGCTGAGCAGAGTGGTTGTTCCCAGGGCTCCCAGTCTGTCTCTTCCTCATTGTGCCATTGGTTTGGTAGTGACATTAAAGTGAAGCTACTTGCAGATTCTGTTCCAGTCTGCTGTGTTCACGTGCTTCGAGCTTTCAGAAACGTTCTCCCTTTCAACTGCAATTTGCACATTTGGCCTCTGCTGAGAGGTGATGCTTCAATGGGATGCTGAAGTCTGGTGGTTGGAAAGCAGTGTTTCTAGTGATACACTGAGCTGTCTTGCTTTGCATATGTGATACCCACTGTATTTCCTGTGCTTGAGGGCCCTGTGTGGCTGCTGGATGCTGTTTCACAGTCTGCAAATACAGCACGGGGGGGATGGTGGAGGAGGAATCAAATCTTTTTCTTCACTCGACAAAGCGGACAGAGTTTCTTGCAGAAGGAAGGCTGGAACTGTATCTGGCTCGCAAATCTTATCCAGAGGCTCCCTGACTTGTCCTAAGGATGTAGCTCTGCTGTGCTAGTCCATCATCATCCAGACCATAGATAGCAAAGGGCTCTGAAATCAGGAGACACATTTAACACTTTTTGTTCCTCCTAAAGTCCTCCAAGGAATGTACATCCTGTGTGTAGTGGTCTCTCTCAGCCTTGCTCAGCCACACTCCAGTTTTCTGATGCTTCCACTTTAGCTTTCTAATAGGTGAACCTTCTGTTATTTATGCTTGTGTCCCGAATCTCCTTGCTGAGAGCTGGATTTGGGAAAAGAGCAAGCAGTAAAATCAAAAGCCATCACCTGTTCCTGTGGTTTGCTGCTCTTTGCAGCCCTTTGAGTTTATATACAGCAAATGTCTGTTGCAAAGTCTGTCCCTGCAAACAGCAATAGGCTGGTTTGGGATGTTTGCTTTCCCTGTGATTTCTGTTTGAGCTGCATGACCTGTAAGCAGGGTCATGACTCAAGAACAGTAGAGGGAGACAGGGGTGGGCTGTAGCAGCAGGACCCTCTGTTCTTGGCTCTGCAGTAAAGAGCAGAGGGGCTGTAACACCCATGCCAGCCCTTTCCTGGCCACCGTGGACCACTGTGGAGCCTTTTTGCCAGCACTTATATTGGTCACTGTGTTGGACCTGGCTGTCAACAGGATCATCTCCCTCTTTCTTTGGGCAAAGTGCCTCAGAGAGCCTGAGGACGCTTTCCAAGGAGAAATTTGGTCTCTCTTCTGAGCCACAGACCTGGGGGATAATGTCATTCGCGGATGCAGCAGGGCTGGCAGCTCTGGGTCCTGCACGTGACGATTTTGGGAATTCTACCAGGGAGCACCTGTGTGTCAGTGCTGGCAGCAGAGAGCAGAGCCAGGGGCTCCCAGAGCAGGTGGCCAAGGTCCCTTTTGATGAGATGCCTAGTCCTGCCCCAGGCTCACCACTGTGGGAGGGGGAAGTGGGTGATGTTAGCTGTTGCTGCCCTTAGGTCTGCCCCTGGTTGCTGTGTACCTGCCTGCAGCACTTAGGAGAGTCCCTGATGGCTGAAGGTGGAGGAGGAGAGTGATTTCTCCCTGGACAAGTCATGTTGGTGAAAAATAAACTGAATCTGGCCAGGTGAGATTTTTGGACAGCACCTGTAAGTACTGTTGGGGTTGCTCTGTGGCTGCTGCTTCTCCAGGCGTGTGTGTTGCTTTGGACTCATCCTGAAGCTGTTTGGAAGGTGTACAGTGGGATCATTCTGCTTGCAGGGGGCTTGTGAGAGGTGTGATGTTGCTAGCAGAGCAGAAAAAGTTGGTGTCTGTCCAGTACAAGGCACTTCAGACAGGACAGAAATGGAACAGGACCTTGTCACCTGTTGTAGCATTTACTGGTGTGTGTTGGAAGATCCAGGATCGGCCCTTCCTCAAGGGAAGGAGGAAGGACCAGCCCAGGAAGAGGCAGTGGGACTGGTATGTCTCTCTCTAAACTGTCCCATCACTCCTGGTTGGCAAACTCTCCTCCTCTTGCTAGTTAATATTAGTATTCCGTTTGTGGAACGGGCGATGCAATTAACACAAAGGTACAGTCATTCATTCTGACTGGAGGACTCATGGGATCAGATGTTCTGGGGATAGGAAGTGGAGGCTTTCTGCTGGGAAAGAATGTCACAGCACAGCGGACACAGAAATGAAAAGCTATTAATAATGATCCCGGAACTTCACTTCCATCAGCTGTTTATTTAAAGGTGCTCCATATTCAAAGCCTCCTGATTTATGTGGGCAATAACACTCACAGTCCTGGGATCACTTTTTTAAGCAAGGCTAATGGGGTGAAACCATCATACTGCGACAGTAGAGATCAAGCTGGGAAAATGATACTGGAGAGAAAAATAAACTATTGCCTAGATAATCCCTGAGCTACGCTGGGCTGGGAGCTGGTGTGAGCTCCCTGCTCTTCCAGCATTTATTAAGGCTTTTACTTCCTTTTTTTTCCCTTGGTCTTTGTGAACAGAATTTAGCGGGCATGGAAGGATATAAAAATTTGATTTTACCAGACAGGATGCTAAAATGCTTCTTCATTTGCATGCAAGTGACCTGGGACAGGTGGTCTCTCCGTCTCCAGAGCTCCCATCCTGACTTGGTCCATTCCCAAAGGACTGGTTCCTCTGGGGAAGGGGGTCTGTGCTCTCTGCTGCGTGGGTTTTGCTTGCACAGGAGTGCCTGTGGGGAGAGAAGTGGGATGTTCTGGGCTGTGGCACAGAGGGGACGAAAGGCTGCTCTGCTCTGGGGATGTCTGGTTTCTGTGTGGGTCCTGTTTATGGGGCTGTTTGCCCTGGCAGGGAAGGCTTCTTGGTGGGGCCTAAGTTGGGCCATTGACCTGGCATGTGAATTTGGCAGAAACTCATAGTGGTTACCTTGTTCTGAAGTTAAACCATGACAGGAGGGAGGGCTCAGGGCAGGAGTGTGAGTGTGGTGCTGGTTTCTTCTGACTGCACGTGAGCCCTTGGGGGACAGGAGCTAGTTTCAGCAGCTCCCTCTGGACATGGGGCAGTGTGCAGGAGTGCCAGATGCTGGCCATCAGAGGATATGTGGCTTGTGGTGTCTGCAGGGCAGTGAACAGCTTTTGGCAAAGCCTGGATGTTTTTCCTGGGGAGGTGAAATAGCCCTGAGGCTGCTGAGCTGTGGTTTGAGTTGCTCTGGGCAGCGACTCACTCCTGGGACATGACTTCAAGCACTGTTCATTGTCAGGAGCTGGTAGTGGTGATGTGATTAGTAGAATGGAGCAAATGATTCCAAATAAATAATGCATCAATCATTAATGGTTGAATGCAAAATTTAGCCTGTTGCTGTTGTCTGCAAGTCACTTACAAGGAGGTCAGTCTTTTAGTCTGGAGAAGGCTGTTATCTGCAGCTTGTGGGCAAACGCTGTGCTCTGAGGATTCCCGGCACATCTGCTCCAGTGTGTAGGTCCCTGGCCCAGCAAGAGGCTCTGGTCCCTCCTGGTTGTTCTTTGTGAGGGGAAGGTGGGCTTTGCTTTCCTTGAGTGTTTGCCAGGTGACCACCCAGAGGCTCCTGTGGGGCTGCAATGCTCTGGTGCTTGTTCTCAAGAATGCTGCTCACTGCTGACCTGCTTCTGCTCAACGTGCAGCCTCAGGGACCCAGGAAGGGACATAGCAGAGCTCTGATCATCTGGGCAGCCCCTCTCCTTGCTGCGCTGCTCTTGGAGATGCTGCTTTTCAAACAGACTTGGCCAAAATGTTCTGCCTGTGTTGGGGACTCAGCTGCCAGAGATTTCTGCCAGCTGTGGTGGAGTGTTCTGCACAGTGCTGCATCTTAGCAAAGCATATTTGCTTCCTCTTTGGGGGGTGAGGCTGTGCAACATTCTGCTTCAGGTTCCTAAATTCCTGTGGTACCCAGATTCCTTCTTTTCTTCCTGGTGGTTAGGAATTCCTGGAGAGCAGGAAAGTTTGGAGCATCTTCTTCCAAACCAGAAAAGCCTGGCTGTAGGCAGGGCAGCATTGGATTTCAGCAGGATGTTGCAGAAGTAATTTTCTTACCCATTATACTGTCTTGTTTCTAATTTTTATTTAATGAGCTCCTCTGAAAAAAAGAAAATCGTTGTAACAGTTTTCTTAAGTGTGAGAGATCAGGCTGAAATTGGCATTAAGGAGACTAATTACACTCATTCTTCCACCTTTCTAACAGCTGTTTATTGCTGCAGGCTTGTCCTGAGGTGCTGAGAAAGCCACTTAGCTTGGGCCAAAAGCACCCAAAGAGGTATCTGCAGCAGAAAGTTAGTACAGGCTTCTAATCTGGGCTGTGCACAACCAGGTCATCTCATTACACTGCAGAAAAGTACTGTGAAAACTGCAGGTGCAACCACCCAGGTCTTGTCCTTGTTTTTTGCTGCTCTCTTGTCCTCCCTCACAACCTCTCAGCTTCATTGTGGAGGATCCTGTGGGGGCCTGGTCTTCGTCTCAAAATGACAGTGTGCTGCCAGGGGAAGGGACTTCCTCGGTCTCATGCGTTCTGAAAAGAGGGGTTGCAGATCTCCTGTCATGAAGACTGAGGGATTTCCAAGGACAAAATTGCTAAGAGGATTAAGATGTATAGAGAAGAAGAGTGAGCAGCAGCAAGAGACCTTCCTGAAAGTGATGTGTGCTTGCTGTAGTATTTATTTCACCAGAGGACTGAGTCTGAACGTGACCTTGAACCTTGAGAAGCAAATTGAAGGTGGTTTCTTTTGAACCTTTCTGACTTAGTATAATACCCACTTGTTATTCTGTGTAGGAATTTGGGGAGTCTTTCACAAGAGGTAGAAAGTTGCAGACAGAGCTATGAACATCTTCAATTTTCCATTTAATCACACAATATTGAATGATAAATAATTCATGCATCTGCCAAACATTGGCTTAAAAGAACCCAATTCCCTCCACATTTGTCGAAGTGGAAGAATTCAGTTTTGTGCTTTTTTATTTTGTTTTGTCCTTTAATTCCTATCCAAATGGCCCATTGTCTGGGCCATCAGCTTTGATTCCACCTGTCCCGTTTTGGGCTCACGCCTTTCCTTTCTTGTCACTTTTGCTGGTGTTCAGGGCCCAAAGAAGTGGCAGCAGGAGGCAAGGAGAGGAGTGATGGTGGACCCTGTGTGTCCTTGGGCTGTGCCACAGGTGCAGCTCTGGCAGTGGAGGCTTGTGAATGTTCTCTGCCCCACTGCACAAGAGCACTTCTGGCTCCTCAGGATGTGCTGGGGCATAAAAGATGCAGCTCTTTTGGGAATGCACCTTCTGACTCTGTACAAGGTGTTTGTAAGGGAATGACTTTCAGATGCAGATCTCTGTCCAGATCCTAAAATTAACGACTTGCTCTGAGCTCTGGAGCTCACCACAGCAGGAGGAGCTCTGTCCGTCCCAGAAGTTGTGACAGAGATGTTGTGATGGCTGCTTCCACCTCCTCCCTGGGATTGTTTTTAAAGACGAATTAAAAGTATTGTATTCACGTAGACAAGGCATGAAAATTCCATATTTGGAGAAGAATTGCTGCAGAGCGAGACCGTTATGGCTGTAAAAACCTCTTCCCTAGGGCAAATGTTGAGATTTTCTTTGCAATTAAAATTTCTTTGAAACTTGGACTAGAGAAGATTTGGAGGAAAAAAAAAACCTCCTAAACTTTGAAAATACTTCTTTCCAAACAATGCTTATGTGAGAGCTTTAACAAATACTGTTTCTCCCAGTGTGTCTGGTAGTAGAAAGTGACTGAACATGAGAAGTCAAAAGGTTGTGAATAGCTCCTGCTCTGGCAGTTGCCTCATTCTTCTATTATAATTTCTCAAGGCAGCATCAAAGGGGACAATAATTAAATTTAAAGCAACTTAAAAAGAAGAGAGAAGAGTCATGTTTAGTCATACAGACCTGAGCATTGTGTAGATACACATTCCTCTGCAAAAAGAACTTTTCTCAACTGTGTGCAAGTTTATCTGAGAAGAAAGGCAGATGAAGGAGTTCCTTGCTGGGAGAATAGTTCCAAGGAAGCAGAAAGAGAAAATCCAGAGATTTACTTCAAGAATAAGCATGACTAAACTTTTACTACAGATAATGGGTTTTCTGCCCTGTTGTCAAAGCTGAGGCTAGGGTGACATCAGTGAGAGAACTTGATTTTATCGTGGTCTGTCTGTCTTCTGTGCACTGTATCAGGGCTGAAGACTTGCTGAAAGGCAGATTGCTACCAAACATTGCCTTGCACGGTCTGGGCCTGCACTTGGGATATGCTCATCCAGTAACTGGTTGCATGACCCTTTCACTGTGTAAAGATAAAAGTAATTTGAATATCTGATTCCAAAAGCCTCTAAAGTTTTGAATCCCCTGGCCACTGATTTCCAGCATTTGTACACACTGTGGTGCTGTGTGCCATCCAGGTTAGTATCTCTAGCCACCTCTCACTTGATTGGCAAAATTTGTTGGTATTCTGGAAAGGACACTGAGTTAGAACCTGTCTTCTGCAGGATCCATTTCAGTAGGGGGTGCAATGGAGGTTCCAGAGCTTGCAGTGGCAAAAACCTGTCTAGCTTACAGTTGTTCTCTGTGGCACCAGTATTCTGGTGCTTTGTCCAGCTTTATCTGAACCCTGAGACTTTAGTGCCACTGATGGGATCTGCTGTGGAATGGGAACTTGCAGTGCAGTGGCTATGATCATCACCTGTCTTGATGTGAGTGGGCATCCCACACCTTTTCTCTCAGCAGTGCTGCCATCCCTTGCAGAATTAGTGATGTGTGTTCATGTATTCCAGCCAGGGACCCTGGTTTGTGGGGGCTGCAGCCGTGCAGAGCACGTTGGAGCTGCAGCCAGGTCGTGTTGTTGGTCCCTGGTGATTTAAAACC
Organism: Ifrita kowaldi; assembly: GCA_013398055.1. Classification (NCBI taxonomy): domain Eukaryota; kingdom Metazoa; phylum Chordata; class Aves; order Passeriformes; family Cinclosomatidae; genus Ifrita; species Ifrita kowaldi. Next base: position 90,556 of record VZRS01010508.1, on the reverse strand, counting down.
ACAGAGCACTCCCCGTGGGGCAGAGGGTTCAATGCCCCGACCACTCCATTGTCCAGCCCAAAGGGGTAATCCTGGGGTGCCTCTTGAATGCTAGAGAGGAGCTGTGGGAAGTTGTGGGGATAGGGGTGGGTGCTTGGCCAAGGTGCAGTGGTCCAGGCTTGGTGTGGTACTGACGTGTGCTGTCAAGAGAGAGCGTGTGGGATGTTGGAAGCTTGATTGTGATACACCTGCCTGGCCTGGAGTTGACAGTATTTTATGTCTGGCAAGATTGCCTCATCTCTTGTCTCTAGATTTTGAAGAGAAGTTTATAAAAGAAAAAAAAAGGTATCTTTGCCTCATCTTGTCTTACAATATCCAGTAAAGAAAGTGAGCTCCAGAGAGCCTGAGTTCATGTCTTAGCCCTAGGCCTGGAGATTATGAACCATCTTAAAGCTTTGCAGCAGCCTTGCCATGCTTGTATTACCTCCATACAACAGATCCGGGGAGTGTGCTCTAGCCAGCCTGTTCCTTTTCCCAGGAAGGGGAGCATTAAGCGGATTTGAATCCTGTTCAACAGGAGGAGACGTGGTCACAGCCCCCGTGCTGCACTGTGGGCAGCGCTGGAGAAGAATTGCTCTTGGAGTAATTGCAGGCTTTTTCCTGCCCTATCTCCCAGCAAGGGCTGTCTGAGGCTGGGCTGCTGTGCTGCCCACGCTCTCGGATGTGAGGCAGGTGGGGCTCCCCGTGGAGGCTGACTGAGCTGGCACTCATTTGATCCCCAGAGCTGCTCTTGTGCTTGCACGTGGCTTCAGCTGTTCCCTTAAGGTGAGGTCAGGAAGGGCTGGGCAGAGAATGGAGGGGGCTGGTTGGCGCAGGAGGTTGGCCCCACTGTTCAGAAAGGGTCTCCAGATAGGTTTGCATGTTTTGGGAATGAGCTGGTGTGAAACTTGTGCTCTTCTTGCTGCTCTAACTCATTCTGCAGTCAGCTAATCCGGCAGCAAGAGGATCATGGGCATCAGGGCTGAGCTGTTGTCTCTGACCAGCAACCCTGCTACTGCAGCCTTCATTTCCGTGTGTCCTCTGGGGTGTGGAAGGGCCATGGAAAAGCAGAAGAAAACCCAAGCTTTAAGGAGCTCCTGTCTTGTGCTTGGTATTCATGATGTGGCTCTGCATTCTAGAGGGTGGCACAAGCACTGCCTTGCTCTTGCCTTGCTCCTCAGCAGCTTTTGTAGCATCCTCGTGGCTGTTCTGAGCAGCTGGAGCAGTCCTGATGCTCGTGCTGGTAGCTGGTACCACTCTGCTGGGAGGAGTGAGGAGCCAAACAGGACCTCCAAGCTCGTGTTTGCTGGGGCTGCAGTCTAGGGTTGAGGAGACTGCATGAGCTCCCAGGGATGCTCCCTGGCCTGTGGGTGGGACAGCCCTCCCTGGGCTCCTGGGACACCTCTGCCTTGGCCCTGCCGTGTTGGGCAGTGATGTAGGACTGGGGTGTACTGGGCAGTGCTACCCTGGTGTGCTACTGCCTGCCCATATCTTCCCCTTCCCCCTGCCTACTTTCTCCTGCATCAGCCTGCATTTGTAAAATGAAATAAATATTGACATGGACGGGATGCTATTCAATTTGTCCTGATCACTGGGCTGCGGTGAGTTCTGACAGAGCACAGTGTAAAACATAAGCTCAGGATGTAATTTCTACTGTCAACATGATGTACAGTATAGCTGTGCCAAATGCACACCAACAAACTGAGGGGAGGGGGGAGTTGTGCTGATAATTGGGAAGTGGGGATGGCAGAGCAGCAGGAGAGGGACATCACCCTGGGCCTGGGGCGGTGTGAGGGTCTGGTGCTTCACCCTCTGCATGGAAACCTGCTTGGTGTGGTGAGTGCTGGGCACGCTGTAATGTGGGTGCATGTGTGCTGCTGTGGGCTGGGCTGGCTGCAGCAGCAGCTCCCACTGGTTATTTACGGCCCCGCTGCTCACGTGTGGCAGAGAGAAGTGGCACTTCCAGCTGTTGGTGAAAGGTTTTTAATAACACAGGGAAATAAATATTGTGCTAGTCCTGGTTCCTATGCATGGGACCTTCTAGAGTGCCTTGATTCCTGCTGCTGCAGGGGCCACGAGCAGGACTTGGGGCTCTTGGCTTTGCAGCCTCTGGAAGAGGTCTGTGATGTGACAGCTGGAAAGAAGAGTGTGCACACTGAGGAGAGACATGACCCTGAAGCTGTCACAGAAGAGATGCAGGATGAGAATTTGTCACTGTAGAAGAAGGATCTGGTTTGTGGCAATGAGTCTGGCTACAGATGTGTCTGTCTCTGGGTCAGTGTTTCGTGCTGCAGGTGACTGGAGGTCACCATAGGTTGTGTGGTTGGGCTCTGATGTCTGGGACCGGGCTGAGGCAACTCGGGTTACAGCACCTGCACTGCTGCCCACAGGGAGAGCATGCAAACAGCTCAGGTAAGAGGAGCTGAACTTTGGACACATGAGACAGTCACCAGCAAACCGCATTAGTTCAGATGAGAAATCTGTTAAATATAAAAACCAGCATAATAGCTGAGACTCTATATGTAAGGTTGTGTTTCCCACAGCAACGCAGCGCAGCCCATGGGTGCTCAGCAGGACTCTCCTCTCCGTGGCAGAATCTGCTCTGTGGAGTGCTCAGATGCAACAGGGCTGAACAAGTTGCCGTGGGAACTGTGGGCCAGCTTGTCTGCCAGCCAGGGAGCTGCTCTGCTCAAGTGGAGCTCGCCCACTGCAGCATCTTCTGCCCTCACTTCCTCTCTTCTGTCTTGCTTTAGTGTGTGCATTTTAACTGTTATTTTTACTGGTTTATTGGTACTGTTTGGGATTGTGTGCTTCCATTTGTGTGCTGTAACTCTGGTCAGGCTGGCAGAGAAGGCCCAGTGTCCATTTCTGAACAAGGAGCAGTGCCGTTCCTGTGTGCACAGAGCTGTCTGCAGTGTGTGGCTGGGGTAGTTGTGTTGTGGAGGAAATCAGATACCACTGAGGTGTGAAATGATGTGATGAGGGGAATGAAGGTGGCTCCTGCTGCTGTCACAGAGCCAGTGTTGGTGCTTTCTGCCAGCTGTGTGCCCTGAGTGCTGTGTACTGGAGGCAGTGGGGATGTGCTGCCTTCATATGCCAGCTTGGTTGGAGACCCTGGCTGCTGATGTTGGTTGTGGTGCCAGGACTTGCTCCATTGGACTGGCTTTCTTTCAGCCTCCCCATGTGTTCAGAAGGCCTTCAGTGTTGCAGAGCTGCTCCCTGGCACTGGCATTGCTGCCTTGTCAGGCTTCTGGCAGGACTTTGTAAGTCAGTGTGGATGGATCTGCTCCTCTCCAAGGAGAGGATGCTGGGTGGGCAGAGTGGGAGACTTCAGCAGGTGGTGGCTGCTTCTCCCCTAGGCTCTGCTGACATAGTTGTCCTGAGAACACATGCAGATGGATTCTTTTTTAAATTCTCTTTCTGGCAGTTGAGTTTACAAGCTACAACTCACTTGTACTCAGACTTTGGATGCAACCGGAGGTGTTGCCTGCAAAAGTGCTGCAGAGTGGCAGGGCAGAGATGCTGGATAGGGTGTTCTTCCCACACTTACTGTTTGCCCTTGGTGCTGACCTGAAACTCTTGCTCTGGCACAGCTTGTGCTGTTCAGTTTATTGACATGTCTCACTGGCTGGGTAACCTACTCCAAAATAACCACAGATCTCCTAGGTCTGAGAATTTGGAGAGGTGCTGTTTGTGACGGTGGTGCACAATGTCTTGTTGTATTTATCTTCTCTATACCCACCTAAGCATGATAAAACACGTTTGTTCGTGTGCTATTCTTGTGGGTGTCTTGCTCTGGAGCCTGCTGTGGGTCAGGCAGCCTCAGCTCTATTGCTCCAGAGCAGGGACCCTGATCTCTGCATTTGATCTGTGAAGTTCCTTTACCCCATGCATGGGAGGAGATGGCTTGGTCTGTCACCCACCTCCAGGTCATCTTGCTCCCCTAAGTCTCCAGTGTTAAATACTCTGGTGTTTGTTAGGAATCCCCACCAGCAGTGCAGCTGCCCTTTGGGAGCAGGGACAGGAAGCACTTCTCTCCCTCTGTGGGGAGGCCTGGCTGCAAGACACAGTCATGGCATTGCCAACAACCTCACCTGGCTGGCGTGGAAATGTCTTCATAATAAATGGGCTGGCAGGAAGGAGGGGTGGGGAGGAATGTTAGTGCTTCTGTACCATGATTGCTAACATGAAAATACACTGGAGACCCTGCCTTCCTTGGAGCATGAAGTGCACAGGGCTGGCACATGTGACAGCTGATGTGCATGTGTGAGAGGAATATAGTGTGTGTGCATGGGGAGGAGATGCGTGTGCACACAAATGAGGCACAAATAGACAAAAGAGGCCAATGTGTGTGAGTGATCTTAGCTGTGGAGGGGTGGGATGTGCGTGAGCCCTTTTGTTGAATAGCTTTGTGCACGTTGTGTGACACACAACTTGTGAACCATGAACAGGCAGTGTGGAACGATGCCTTGCAGCTCTCAGGGAAGTGTTTGTCCAGACAAGTGAATGCAGAAGTGAAAGAGTGCAGCAGACATTCCCCTTTTGGGAAACAGCCCCGTTGGTGGAGTCACACAGGGGAATGGCAAGTGAGGGAAAGAGCGGGAGAAATACGTGGGAGCTGTCCCTCCTCTGAGCAGCTGGGACTGCTTAGGTTCACACAGGGGTCTGTGCAAAGCACAGTCCAGGCCCCTTTCTATGGGGAGCAGATGGACATCTAGTCCAGGATCATTTCCCTTTCCATTCACCCTCTTTCTGCCTTCTGTTTAGAGTAACAGCTGACAGGAGATGAATTCTGCAGACTGGTGCATGTTTCATGAGTAGATCAGGCTGGGGCTGGTATCGCAGAGCGCTGCTGGAAGCTCAGGGCGTTGGTGCAGGGAGAGATGGATGCTGCATCCCCATCTCCTGATCAGGCCTCTTCTCTCCAGGTGCTCACTGGATGCAATGTGTACCCCTTGGCTAAAGGTCTCATGTCTCAGCCCTTAGTGCCTTGAGGATGGTTTGGAGCTTACAAGAGAGCCCTTTTTCAAACTGTTACCTTTAGAGTCAGCCAGGTGGCGAATTCTTGAACAGATGCTTTTCTCCTGCCCATGGCTGCAGAGGTGAGATGACAGAACGGTTCTGCAGGGAAGGTTTGCAGGAGTGTCTGGACAGGCTGCACCTCCCAGGGGCTGGCATCCCCCAGCGTAAGCCTTGTCTGCCTGTGCAGGACTGCTGTGGTCTGGTCCTGCGCAGGCACTGGCAGCTGTGCAGTGCCAGGAGTGCTGCTACACATCTCCTAACAGTGTGGGCACCAATGACCCCCTCCTGGCACAGACCTCGCTCCTCTCAGCAGCCAGGACTGTGTGGTGAGGGGGTGCCCTTGTCAGCAGGGTCCTTGGTCTCAGAGTCCCTGCTGGAGCAGATGTCTGCAGTGCTGAGAGCTCTGCAGCCCTCCCTGCTGTGTTCCTGCTCTGGCAGGACCTGTGGGACTTGGCCCTGCTGTGGAGCACCCCGGACAGGGCATGGTGGGAGATACAAGGCTGCAGGAGCAGCTAGGGGGACACTGGGGCCTGTTTTCACACCAGCTCTGACACCTTGGCCTTTTCCAGGCTCCTGGAGATGCTGCTGACTGCCCTGCACCTCCCTGCGTGAGCCAGCAGAGAATGGAAGTGACCGGACTCATCTGGGCAAAGGACCCTTCATCGGACACTGGGATGTCGTCCCCCTGAAGATGGGAGTTACAAATGGCCTTGTGAACTGCACCTGAGGCACAGGCACCTGCACTGCCAGACCCCTTGCACAGTAGTCCAAGGCTGCCACAGGACAGGCAGACGTTGGCCACAGCAGCTCATCCTGTTAACTCCTCTGTGAAAACATTTGTGGAAAAGCTCTCCTCCTCCTCCTCCTGTGAATGCCAGCGGTGGGTGCCTGTGCCCCGCGTGCCGCTGCGGCGTTCCCTGCCCGCCGGTGGGGTGGGCAGCAGGCTGCGCATCACCCCCTTCCCCAGCCAGACCAGCGGCAGCCGAGCACGGAGCCCTGCAGCTCTGTCCCCGGGGACAAATGCCAGCTGCCAGACTCTTCTCTGGAGACCCAGGAGCTGCCTGCGAGGCACCAGCACTGACTGCTCCTACGCCAGCAGCGGGCAGCCCGGGCCGCCTCTTGTCACAGATGTGACTCGCGCTGGGACAGGAGTGCTCCGGCTGCAGGGCACGGCATGCAGCAGGGACGGGCACGCTCTGCATCGACCGGGCAGCCTCACGCTGCTGGTGTGGACTTTCCTCCTGCTCTTCCCTAAAGGATGCTGCCTGCCCGTCCAAAAGCTCCTGCTCATGCAGCCTCCTAGAGTGCCATGGCAAAGGGTCTGCAGGGCTTCTTGTGGACCATGCTGCTGCTGTTCTGCGCCATCCAGGAGCTGGGGTCCTGGGCCATGCACACGGCGGTGGAGGGCCCTGGCCTAGGGGAGCCCGGGGACCCTGCACTGCTGGCCGGAGGGCGAGTGAAGCGTGGCTGGGTCTGGAATCAGTTCTTTGTGGTGGAGGAGTACACGGGCACGGAGCCGCTGTATGTGGGGAAGGTAAGCTGACCTGATGTCTCCATGGGGCTGGCAGAGCCTGGGGCAGAGTGGACGTGCTGGCAATGCTGAGCAGAGAGAGGGCCCATGTGAAGGTTGTTCATGGCTGGAGAAATAACTCTGTGGACTGCGATTAGGTTAATGCGCTCCCAAAGATGAGGATGGGGTGCACTGAGATTTACATCTGTGTTCTTACACTCGTGTACTGGGTTCCTGTGATGTCCGGGGGTGGGTGCAAGGAGCCCTGTCTCTGTGGGAGCTGCTGGCAGGTGACAGTGGGCAGGACTGGGTCTGTAGGTGGGAGCTCGCCACACTTCCCTGGTGTGTGACCTCCTGGGAAGGCTGGACATGGACCTCTGCCCCCTCCACTCCTGGTGTCCTGAGGCTGAAGAACCATTTCACCTTGGGGTTGCTGGGCTTTATCCTTTTCTGGGAGCTTTGGAGAAGCAGCTGCCCTACGTGTCAGGAAGATGTGTTTTTTGTATACGGGTGAAGGCAGTGCTAGCTGTTGGGACCAGTCAGAGGAACACACTACAATCCAGCTAGAGCTGGAGGCATGGGCTCGCCCTGAAGGAAAGTGCCCAAGAGCTTGTACAGCAGGGCTGTCTGATGGCCTCAGCCGTCTGGGCGTGAGTCTGGAGGAGCTTGAAAATGGGTTTCTTGGCTGGGGGCCAGCAGGGATTTCAGTGGTGATTTGTGTCCGTTTCAGCAGACACTCAAAGCCGCGCTCCTCCGCCGCCCTCGGAGCAGGCACAGCTAATTCATGGTTCCCCTGGGAGCAGCGGAGGCACCGGGCCCTGTCACAGGCCTGGCACTGCCTCGGCTCCAAATGAGCCGAAACCTACAACTCACCCATTTTACAGCCTCTTTCCACGTCACCCACCACACCACCTGCCTGGCTCACAACAACAGGCAGCCTGCACTGAGATCACTGCCTGTGGCTCCCCAGGGCTGAAAGCCAACAGGGCCAGGCTTTTCCTGGCGCTGGGAGAGGATGGAGTTCTCACCTGGGACGCTGTTTGTCCCCACAGCAGTGTGCCAGCCCTCGTAGCACAGTCCGTGGGTCCGGAGCCTTGCTGCTCTGGGGGACCCTGCAGAGTAGCTGGGGCTTGCCCTCTGTGGATGCCTCTCACACACCTACGTGTGCTTTCTGAAGGGCCGATACCATTTCCATAAAATCTGGGTTCTCCAGCTAATCCTTCTTCTGAACTGTAATTTCCCCTGAGGCTGCTGTCAGTTTGATGTGGATTTCTTTGGGTTTTTTAAATAGAATTATGGGGTCAGCACTAGTTACAAACTTCTGCATGTGGACAGATCTATTTTAGATAGAGGAGAGGATTAAAGGCAAAAAAGCAGATTTAATTAAGTTGCTAATATTTAAAGAAAATTGATGAACTCGGGCTTTATGAGTTGGAGCAAACAGAGTGCGCCTTTATTACGGGCTAGTTTTTATTTGATTTTCTTTCTTTTCTAGCCCTGGAGTCATTTTTTATTTGTGTATCTGTGCTTTCTGTTTAATTGCTTTTAATAAGGAATGTGCACCTCTGTTCATATTTAATTTTGATTTAATTATTAGTATGTAATTAATGGCTTCGTAAGAATTCTGGTTGTAGTCTTTTAGGACACGGAAACTATTTTCCTGTTTAACAAATGGGACAGATCAGCCTTTTATCTGCCCTCTGGATGTCCCAGTTCTGCAGACACTGCTGTCCTTTCTTGGGGGCTGAGCTGCAGGCAGGGCAGGGTGGTCCCTCTGCTCTTGGGGCCCAGCATGTGCCAGAGCTGTGTGACTTCAGTCTCCTGCCATGCCCAGGGATGGTGGGATCCCTGAGGCTGCGTGGGAGCACGGTGCTCCCCGAGCCTGCCTGCTGTGACAGGGAGGAGAGAACATCCCTGGGATGTGGTCCGGGTCCATGGCATCTCCCCTCGGGTTTCTGTAGTCTGCGATCCAGCCCTCCCCCATTAGTTGTTGTTTAGCCAAGCAGCACAGATTTAGCTCTTTTAATCTTCCCCTGTAAATCAATCTCTGCAGCCCCTTGAGCCCAGGCTCCATTTTTCTTCCTGCATTCCAGTTTGCAGGGATGCTGGTGTCTGCTCCGAGCAGTCAGCGATGAGCAAATATGTGAAGAGGATGTGCTGAGAGCTCAGTGTGCTGCTGGATGCTTTATCTCTGGCCTAATTATTAATCATGAGCCTGGTGTTCAGCAGAAAAATGCAGGTTTCTGTTACCTGCGCTGTACAGACCTGCTGCTCCTCCTTCGTTCTGGAAAGCTCACGGGGCAGCAGTGAGAGCTGGGGAGAGGATGATGAAGTAAAGAGGGCGAGCAGCAAGCTCTCCACCAGCCAGTGGGGAGGGTTGGGACTGGATGGCCAGGCTGGGATGACCATCCCCACAGACCAGGGCAGGATGCTCCAGGTGGCCAGGACGGGATGACTGCCCCGTAGGCACATCCCAAGAGGTGCTGCCCCAGCAGATTTGCAGCCAAAACCATCACGGTGGTCCCAGACTCTGCTGGGCTCACAGCCCTATTTGTGAGCTGAGTGAAGGTCTCCTTCCAGGCAAGCCTTGAGAGTTGTGTCACCATGGGCAGTAATTTGTGAATGTTGTGCAAAATGCATTGAATTGTCTAACGTGTGGGTCCTTAACTCATGAAATAAATATATAAAGTGTATCTAACAAGACAAATATAATGAAGGCATCGTAAAAAAAGAGGCAGCTCTGGTATAAATTCTTGCTGGTAGAGCTGTATGTCTGAAAGGTGGATTATAGAACTGCAGTTTGGAAGATTGAATGGCCCATAAACATTTTCATATTTCATTAGCCGATTAATGGACGGCTTTTTTCTTTTTTTGGAGGGGGGACATGACTTTGCTGATTCTAAGCAGAAATTGTAGGAAACAAATGAAAGCAGCTGATGAAATCTTTCCGGGGGCCTGTCCCGTTATGGATTGTCCCAATTAATGCCCATGCTGCTCTCTGTCAAGATGCATTCTGCCTGTCCAGTTACTGTTAATAGATTTCTCATAAGTGGCTGGATTGTAAAAACCTCATAACTCAGTTTAATGCCACCAATAAAATTATCTCTGGACGTCTGGCCTGGATTCCAGTCAGCTCTTGGTCCGTGGGGAACTGCTGTTTACCCTTTCTTTTCCTAATTCCAAACATTGTCTTAATTAAAAAGTGAAGCAGCAGAGATTGCCTGCAAAGGCATCTTCCTCAGGGCCTGTTTTTACTCCTGAACATGAGCCAGTTTGTCACATTCTCTTGCAGATTTTGTCCAGGTGGGGCTCTGGGCATGATGATGGGATCTTGTGACCCCCTGTTACCCTGCCATGTAAACCCAGCACAGGGGTGCAGCGAGTGTGTGAGCTCTTCAGCGGGAAGACTTGTCAGCACCAGCTGCCCAGATCATGGAGGGTGGCTGTGGCTGGGGCAAAGCGGGTGGATGAGGATGGCCTTTGGGCAATTGGTTGTGTAGAGGAGGATGGATGCTGATGGTGAGGTACCCATGCAGCTTGGGAGAGGTGATCCCACGCTGCCAGAGTCCTGGGTCCTTGCCCATAGGGAAGCGTCTTTTTTTGGAGCGCAGTTGAGCTGTCTTTCCCTTTTCCATCATCTCCTAACCCCTTCTTGATGGGGTTTGTCCCTTGGTTTGTAGTGGGGGTGAGCATTGGCAGGATCTGTGATCTGCAGAGCCATAGAGGCAGGCCTGAAGTCCCAGTTTATTGGGCCTTCCTTTGTGCAGTTGTCTGGTGATGCTCTCTGTCATTCTCCAGTCCAACAGGAGCAGAGGGTGCAGGTGGCTAGGGTTGGGTACAAGCACAGCCCCAGCCTGCTCCCACCCTCTCCCTCTTTCCTTGGCAGATCCACTCAGACTCGGATGAGGGAGACGGCTCCATCAAGTACACGATCTCCGGGGAGGGCGCAGGGACCATCTTCCTCATCGATGAGATCACAGGTGACATCCACGCCACCGAGCGCCTGGACCGGGAGCAGAAAACCTTCTACACGCTGCGGGCGCAGGCCCGGGACCGGCAGACGGACCAGCTGCTGGAGCCCGAGTCGGAGTTCATCATCAAGGTGCAGGACATCAACGACAGCGAGCCGCGCTTCCTGGAGGGGCCCTACATCGGCAGCGTGGCAGAGCTGTCCCCCATCGGTAGGTCTGCTGAGGGGAGCATGTGGGCTGGGAAACCTGCGCCTCTCTCCTGTCAAACCTTGAGCCTGCTGTACCCCACAAAAACCACTTGCAAATCGCAGGGATTCCAGAGCTAGGGAGCCAAAAGGGAAAAATAAATAAGGTGGCTTAAGAAAAGCAAGTGGATAAATCCTCTGAGCTGATTGCCAGCCTTTGGCTGAGTGCTCAGTCTCAGCCCTAAGCCGTGCTCTGGGGACGGGTCGTGGTGGTGCCAGCTGCCCGCTGTGCATCGACTCTGGCTTTGCACAGCCCCCTCCCTCCTCAATGCTGGGGGGTTGGACTAAGCCCTTACAAGCCAAGGGGCTCACGTCTGCCTGCGGTTCAGATTGGTCTGGGTGGTGCTTCTCCCCCAACTCAGGCCATCCTCTGTGTGCTGCTTTGCTGCTCTTCTGAGCCCCGGGGCTGCCGGGCATCATCCCTTTGTGTGTCCCCATGCAGCACTGCCACGCCCTGCTCAGCTGGATCTGTCGTTCTCTGAGGGGCCAGGCATTGTTGGATGAGATTGGGGAGTTCATGTCCCTGTGACAGAAGTGTGGCTTCCCTGTGTTAGCTGTAACTGCCCGTCCCCTTGGCACCAGGCCCCTTCTAAGTGTGTTTATGATCAACCTCACTGACGCTCTGGGGGCCAGGCTGGGATGATGAGGAGCAGGACAGTTGGCTTTGTGCTCCCCTCACTCATCGGGAGGGGTGCAGGGAGGTGATGTGTGAGCTGCAGCACTGCTACTCTCGCTCCTGCTGCTGGGTTCCCATGCTGCTGAGCACAGCTGGAGTCCAGGAGAGTGGCTGGTGCTGCACTGCCCAGAGCCACACCATTCCCTGTCCACACTCTTCTCTGTCCATGCCGTTCCCTGGGCTCTCTGCTACCCCTGTAGCAGGCTGTGTGTGTCAGCATGTGCTGCAAGCAGGAGCTGTAAATCACTGCTCCCAGAGGCTGTATCCAGGTAGAAGACAGCTGGTGAAAGGCCGACAGCGAAGATCAGGCAGGACCCCAACACTGTCAGCAAGGGATGAGTCAGCACAGGGGACAGTGACAGTGCTGGGACTGCAGAGAGCCCCCGGGGCAGGGGGAGCAGCTGAGCTGCACCCGGGGCTTGACAGGCCAGGTCAAGTGAAGCACCAGGTCCTGCTGTGCTGCTGCAGGAAGGTCTGGCTGCAGAGGCATCCTGACAGCAGAGCGCAGGGGATGGTGCCTGGGTCTGCTCTGCCTCAGGACAGAGCTGCGGCTCTCCATGGTTGATGTGCAGCATGTTGCAAGGCTGGTGCGTGGCCTCCAGCAGGTACAGATGTACAGGAATTGCCTGCACCAGAGGAGCTGCTGCTGCCTGGATTCTGTTGATGTAGGGAGAACAAGTTCTCCTGAGGCATCCCAAGCTCTCCTTCCGCTTCCAGTTACCTGCGTAAATCCTTCCCGCAGTCAGAGAGTGACCCCTTGAACTATAGCTGCATGTTCCTGGAGAAATGAAAGACAGCATGTGGGCACCAAAGCAAGAGGCATCCTGTTCCCAAAGGGAAGAAAGAAATTAAATTAATCTAATTTGCTTGAACAACATTTTAAAAAGCAAGGAATTCTCAACTCTGAGTATTAGACAAGGATCCCAGTTCTTTGAAAATCACTAACAATTATGGAGCTGCCTGATCAGACTGATGTGAACAAGACATATCAAAGGAGACAGTTTCTATGCGAAATTGGAGATCAGAGGGAGAAAGAAACACGGTTTCACAACATGAAAGAAGGCGATTCCTGCAAATTAAAATACTCGGAAGTTAAAAGTAAAGAGAAGTGCTGTGAACGGCGTGGGCTGCATTTCCCAGCTGTGTGCTTAGAGAGGGGAGCTGGAGCCAAGAGCCTGTTCTGCTTTCCAGGCTACCTGCCTGCCAGAGCCTCGAGCCTTCTGCAGCCTGGGGAGTGTCCGGGCTCCTCCAGAGCAGCCTCGCCCTGGAGATGGCCAAGGGAGGGCCTCACACATCATCTTCCCGTGGTGCTGCTGCCCGGGCCCCAGCAGTGTGAGTGCAGAGCAGGAGGGACCCACGTGCTGCTGCTGCTGCTGCAAGTCCCCAGCTCCCTCCCACTTCTCCCTCAGCTTACCAGTGCTTTGCCCAGGAACAGGCAGCACGAAGGACAAGATGGACACATCCTGTGGAAGCATAAACTGGCAAGGAGCTTTCTGCTCAACCCTCCAAGGTTCAGCAGCTGGGAGGTAGATGGGGCTGGTCATGGAGCTGGTGTGAGAAGTTCAGCTCCAGATGCTGTAGGAACAGCTGAGGGTGCAGGACATGGGAAGCTGCCAGGTCAGGGAGGTGAAGTTCAGGATATTCTTGTGGGAAATGCCCCGCCAGGCCCTTTTTGTGTGGGAGTGCTCCTTTTGTGGCATCAAGGCTGGGTGCAGCTGTGATCATGGCTTTGTTGTGGTTGATATTGATAGTGACATTTGCTGCCTCTGAGCTGGACAGAGCACTTCCCCTAGACCTGTGGGGTATTTTCATGAGAGTGAATGGAGAGTGTGCCTTGCTGCCTTCCTGAGTGTGGATGGAGGTGATCCCAGCCTGGTGTTGGCCAAGCAGGGGTACAAAGGCTGGAGAGCTTAGGTTGGCTATTAGTGCATCAACATCAAAGCCTGGGGACCTGCTGGTGATCCTGCCTGCTCTCGGCACCATTTGGATTCAGCTGTGCTCTGCTGGGGAAGGGGCTGGGGTGGGGCCATTCCGAGGGCACGGCTGCTCTCCAGCTTGGAGCTGTAGGGAGCTGCTCATTCCTTGTCTCTGCTGCTCTGAAGCCTTTGCTCTGCATCCCAGCCTGAAAAGTTAAGGGTGACCCCTTCTCCCTCCTCTCATGGTCTTGCCTTCCCAGACCTCACTGGGGTTTGTGCTTGGGTGGTTTTTGTCCTCACTCAAGGCAGCTCTCAGCTGCACTCCCCATTCCCTGCCAAAAGCAGAGCCCCAGCTCCCAGAGGTGGGTGCCTTCCTGGGGCGTGAAGAGGAATAAACCAAATACAGTCAGATCCGCTCTGTGACAGCAGGAGCAGATCAAAGGACATTATTTGCATAATGAAGGAGTACTAATTGGGAGGGAAAGTCATTTGATTTCCTAGTGTCTAAGAGGGAATAACAAATGAGAGAACTGCACAAACTCTCAGAGTAACTGGGAGTGCTTTGCAGCACAGCTGCCCCTTGCTCTGCGCTGGGGCACGGGCAGTGTGTTTGGGTATACATCGTACGTGCTGCCTGAGACTGTGAGACTGAGGTGGACTAAAGGCCTCTTTGTTCCAGGATCTTGCCTTGGCAGTGGTCAGAGTGCATTCTTAGGAAGGAGGAACAGCACACACAGGACATGTGATGCTCCTCTTAATATTCTCCCAGCCAGCATCTGTTTTGAGCTTGGAAATTTCTTTGGCTGTGGGTGGTTTCTGGGGGTTTAGTCAGCTTTAGTATCTGTCTTCCATGAACTCATCCAGACTCACTGTAAACATCTGCAAAGGGAAAGGAAAAGGGGTTGCTGTTGTTATCTGATGGATCAAAAGTGGCAGATGCAGGATGGTCAGGAGGATAAGGCTGGAGTGTGGGATTTGTAAAGGGCAGAGGTGGTGCCTGGAGCTAACCCCAGCCTATGAGCCAGGCTGGAGAAGTCATTGTTTTCTACACAGGGATATCCTGCACTTGGAAGAAGCACATCCAAAATGGAAGGTGACCCAACAACTTTATCTGGCCCCCCTTGGCACAGCAGAGCCAGCTGCAAAACCAGCAGTTGGCTGTTATGTAGAAACCTGGTCTGGCCTGGGGCATCAGGAGCAGTAGTGCAGCTGCTGTGGGGTGCTTGCTGCATTTTGAGTGCAGAAGGGGCAGTTGGACCTGGGGCTGGCAGGGAGGGCAGCTGAGGCTGTAGGGGGGTGGAGAGGTCCCTTCTCAGGCCCCTGAGGGGGGCAGGGCTGGAGGCAATGCTCTGCTGAGGAAGGCAGGGGCTCCTGGGGCTGCTTGGGAGCATTTTCACTGACTGCCGTGCCACCCCAAGGAGCAGTCTGTCTGCAGGATGGGGCCTGAGCTGCAAACCCTGTTCACAGCTCCACTGCTGTCCTGTCACCTCAGGGAGAGGCTGCTGGCCAAGAGCTTGCAGGCTGTTCTGTGCTGGCACGTGAGGCTCAGCCTCTGTGGGTACCCCAGTATGGATCTCTCCAAAAATCAGAGTTGAGCAGAATCCAGTACCAGAGGGAGAGACCTGCAGCTGCAGAACAATCTAGGATGGGACCCAGCCAACTGCCTTGGAACTGCAGGAGCTTCACCTTGTTACAGGAGATGCTAAAATTAGCTGTATTTTGGGCTCCTTTCCTGAGCTCCCTGGGGTCTGCTTAACAGCTGTCTGCTGCACTCATGCGTGAGCCCAAATCCAGCGCACGGTGCCTCCTGTAAGCCAACTCTGTTGGCTGCACAGGGTGGGTGTTGCAGCCCAGAGCTCACTTGTGGGGTCTTTGGGGAGCAGGCAGGGCCTGGAGTGAGGAGTATGCCAGGAAAGGCATATGCTTTCATCAGAACATCACTCCTCCCTCAGTGCATTTCACTCTCATTTCTCTGTGTAGCACCATGTCCAGATTAGAGGCGATTTGGCTGTACAGGCAGAAACTTGGGGTCAAGCCCTGACTCCAACACAAAGCTGGCTGAATGCAGAAGTGATTATTGTGAAGAGAAATTGTTTAATCTCCATGCTGGAAGCAAAGAAAAACACTTTGTTTACCATGCAGCCAGAACACTTGCAGGCAATCTGATTTTTTCCCCCCTCCCTTGCTAGAAAGTGCTTAAGTCACTTGTGTGTATCTGGGAGCTGCTGGGGCTTGCCCTGTCTGTTTGTCCGTAGTGAGATGAGTCCTTCCCCTTCTGCACTGCGCTCTAGGTCATTGGACAGGCTCCAAACACTGCCCTGCCCAAGGGACCACCTCATCCTGGCTGCATTTGGCAGCCCCTCAGGGAACCTGGGCCTCTTCATGGAATGCTTTGGTTTGCTCCCCATGGCACCACGTTTACCTGCTTCATGCTGGGGGCTGGAGTGCCCTGGGCAGTGGCTTTCTCTGGCCAGACACCCCAAAAGAAATTCCACAGTAGCACATTTGAGCAATTGCACCCCTGCCAGGTTATCACCCTCGGGCTTGTCCTGCGGGGTGTGAGGGCTCTGCAGTGAATCTCCTCTGGGCCTGGCTTTCTACCAAGTCAGGATGTTCACAAGATTGCAAGAAACTCACTTCTGCTCCAGTAATTTTTAAGCTCCTCTAGTTCATTTGTTTTTTTTTCCCTGATGTCCTGCCTGAGTGTGTCTGGGGTGCATCAGCCACTGCAGGTGTTTGGGGCCAGACAAAAGCTGTAAATTGCATTGTTTATAAAATCCCACCTGCATCCTGCCCCGTGGCACTCAGGCCCCTGGGATGTGAGTGCTGCACACTGGCATCAGGCCAGGGCATGTGGCTTTGCATGACACAGCACTCCTTGCAGGGTCCCTGATGTTCTGCAGGGCTGAAGCGCCCAAGTGCTGTCCTGGAGCTGGCCAGATCCACACAGAAAGGGCTCTCAGCATGGCCAGAAAGTGTCCCTGCTCTCTGCCTGAGCTTAAGGTGGCAACTGAGCCCCAGAGCTGGTCTGGAGAGCATCTGGAGTCTCCTGGTTTCACCTCGGAAGGGTGACTGCTGCCATGAAGAGGGGCAGTCAGATTTAGCAAGTGTTAGTTTTTCCTGCTGCTCATTTGCCTCTTTGCCTGCTCAGAGCCTGGCTGCACTTCTGTCCCTGGGGAAGTGACAGGTCCCAGCCACTTGCTTGTGGATTCAGTGCAGGGCCTCTCTGCTTGAGGATGTGTTTGGTGTTTGCCTGTCAACACATCTTTTAGCTAAACGTGTTTGGAGTGAGTGGCATAGCAAGTGGTCTGGATCTATCAGCCTTCTTCACGCAGGGTCACTGGGACTGGCCCCAGAGGCGCTGGGTCCTGTGGGAAGGCAGTCACGGATGCCAGGACACGCCTGCATTGCTATTCCATGGGTGCCCTGCGGAGCCCCATCCATCCCATCCAGGGCACTGGGCTGAGCTGCTGTGCCCTGGGGACACTCAGCGTGGCTGGGGGTGGGCTGGGCTCTGCACTCGTGGGAAGGACCCTGCAGAGACACAGCTCCTGCATCCCGCAGCTCCTGGGGCATCGTGGGCACCTCTCGGTGTGGGTGGCCCCTCCCTGCCCTGCTGACCCTGGCTCACAGCGGAGAAGGGATGCTGTGCTGGCAGAGCTCAGGGCTGGCTGCTGTCCCTGGCAGATCTCCAGGATGGCTCAGGGTGTGGAATGGGGACAGCCCAGGCAGGGCCCATGGGGCCAGAGGATGGCTGGCAGCCAGAGTCAGCTAGGCTGGCAGAAGGATTGCTCTGGAATTGAGGGTCTTGCTCCCCCTTTCTTCTGGGGGGAGGCAGGGTTTGTTTGATCTGCTGTTCCAGATCACACCTTTGCAGAGGGAGAATAAGAGATGGATTCTGACCTATTAATTTTTATGTAAAATTGTTGGTTTCCTCTGATCTGTGGAGTGAGCTGGTCGGGGGAGGAATCAAGGTCTTATCTCATTTTACATGTTTAATTATCTCTCTGGATACGGGCTCAGGCTTCTTGGTTATGGGAGGCGGGTGATAGAGTACATGATGGATGTTTAGATTTTATTTAGTGTATCTTTTATGGCTAAGGCATGTGCCAGAAAACTAAATAAAAGCTGTACATGCTGTACTTGCTGTGGGCAGTGCTGTGCTTGGAGAGCAGGGACTAATATTGGAGCAGGGTGGGAGCCAGGGAAAACTTGTCTCTGCAGCAAGGAGGAGACCAGGTTAAGCTGAAATTGAACACTATTGCTCTTCACATGGAAGGAGAGTGGGAGGGAGGGGTGGAAAAGGGATAAATGGAGGTTAGGGGAGGATGCTGGAAAGTTGAACTGATGGATTCCTGATACCCTTTAGGTGACCTTGAGCAGGCTGCAGTGCACCTTCGCAGGCGACAGGTCAAGGCACAAAGTGGGGTCAGTGCTCCCTACCTGGCTGATGTTGCTCTTTTGTTAATGAGATGCTGTGAGGGCAGGTGGGGAAGGGCAGAGCCTTCATCACCTCTGGCATTGCTGGCTGCTGCCCAAGGGCAGTGTGCCCCATCCTCTGCCTCTGAGTGAAGGTGTCCTGCTGCAATGCCCCTCGTGCTTCTTGGTTTCCCTTGCCCTAGAGCGGAAAGCTCTGGTCCCAAACATGGGGCTCACCCCTGGGACGTGGAGCTGGATCTGCTGCCCTGTTGCTCCAGTTCTTGGGAGAGTCCAGCAGCTGTGGGCCAGGAGCCTTCTGTGGGCTTGGGTACCTGTGGGTGAGTTTTGAATCTCCTCACCCTAGGCAGGACAAGTGGTTCTTGGAGCGTGGGATGTTATTGCAAGATCAGCAGGCTCTGCCTGTGCTGCAGGTGCAGGAGTGGGCGCTGCTGTGGACACCAGGCTCTCAGTTGGATGCTGTGCAGAGGGAGCCCTCTCTTGTTCCCAGGGGCAGGTACTGCTTTGTGTGATTCTCAGACTTTGGCACCTCCAGCATCCCTAGCTGGCTTCTCTACTGCAGCTGGGAGAGGGATGCTTGGAGACCCTGGTGTCATTTCCCTTCTCTGGTCCCTTTTTTTGCTCTCTGATCAGAAGCTTCCCAAGGGAACATGCCAGGCTGCCCGAGGGAATGTGCAGTGCTGGTGTGGGGGTGATCTGCCTTGGCTCATACCTGCTTGAAGGAGTTGTGTGATGGCAGGGAGAGGAGGAGGAAATGCAGCAGTAGTATTTCTTAAACAGTTGTTTGCGAGGCAGAGAGCCAGTGTTGCCGTGGTGTAAAATCTGGACTTGCCTGGCAGGGATGCACCATAACTTCAGTGGAGACAGCAAAGCATAAATAAGTTGACTCGAACTAGCTTGTTGCTGAAGACCGATGAGGGGGATTCTCCTGTTATCAGCAGAGCTGCAGCTCTGAGAAGGCTGCCAGGCAGAATGAAAAGCAACCATGGTAACTGCTCGTTTCCCTCAGTGAACACCCTTTCCAGGAGACCAGAGTGAACTGGACTGGGGGCAGCGTATGCATCCCAGCTGCTCACAGCAGCACTGCTGTCTGTGCTGCCTCGTCTTGTGCCTGAGTCCAGGCAGGGCTGGGGTGGGAGCTCCCTGGCTTGCCTGCAGGCTCTGGGCTTGTGGTCTGCTGGCAAGGGAGGAGGAAGGCACCAGGGACTGAAGCTCCTCATGCCCCTCTGGATTGGTTTCAGCTTCATATCTGCCTGCTCTGACACAGGAACGGCAGCTGCTTCTGACTGACCGGTGCCAGTGCTTGACCTCTGGGCAGGGATGCACTGAGTCTGGTGCTAGAGATGAAACAGGGTAGCCTGTCCTCACAGTGCTTTGGTCACACCACCTCCTTTCTCAAGGTGTCTGGAGGTAGGGTTAGGCTTCCTTTCCTTCCTCCCTTCTGTTGTCTCTCTAGATCTCAGCCCCTTTGCTCCTGCCCCCACCCTCATGTCCTGGGTCCTGCTTTTGTTAAATTGAACATGATGTCAAATTAAAGCCATCACAGGGACAGTTGGAGTGAAGTACCCAGTTTAATGAGGCAGCCTTGGAAATCAATAACTTAATTGCAGACATTTGATGGACTTTTATCCAATTTATAGTCCTCCTGCCCTGCTACGTGTAGAGCATGAGGACCTGGTGCTATGTCTGGCTCTGGGCAAGTGAAAGCCTTTCCTCTCCTGTGGTTGTTGTCCCTGTGCAGGTCTGCCTGCTGCAGTGGTGCTGCAGCATGGGTCAGGCCCTAGCTGGGTGGTCTCTCTGTGGTCTCAAGGTGACCATGTCACTCTGTGCTGACAGGAAGGGCAGGTGTGAGTATGATATCCCCAGCTCCTTCCTAGGTGGTCCAGTAGAAGGCTACTGGGAGAAAAGCTCCCAGCTGTTCAGACCAGTGATCTCCTGGAGAGCAGATCCTGTCCCTCCTGCCACTCTGCAGCACGCCAGAGGCATTTGCAGCAGTGTCTGGAGTCCTGGCTTTCAGACGTTTGGTGGGGAGGTGATGCTGCATTTGCATCCAGCTGTTCTTTTTTCCCTCACCATTTGCAAGCAGTCAGTGTTGGGCCCTGCTCTGAGATCTGTGTTGCTCTTCTCAACTCCTCCCTGACTTTCTGTTTTCCTCCTTGTCCCTGCTGCAGGAACCTCTGTGATGCAGGTGATGGCCTCTGATGCTGACGACCCCACCTATGGGAGCAGTGCCCGCGTAGTCTACAGCGTGCTGGAGGGGGAGCAGCACTTCACTGTGGACAGTAAAACAGGTGAGCAGCACCCAGCTGGGCTGGGGCAGGAGATCTGACAGTGGCCGTGTGTCCTGGGCACGGCTGTGAGCCAGCAGCTCTGTGCCTCCCTGCTGGCCACTGATGCTGGGTATCCATGGCAGGGGCGTTGGAGAGGAAGCTCAGCAGCCCTGCTCAGGCTGCTGCCCAGCTCCATGCCCTGCCTGCAGCAGGCAGGAGCTGCAGCTGCCAGCCCAGAGTGCCTGGTCTGCACCTGCACTGGCCAGAGCTCCTCTCTGCCTGGAGCAGGAATGCCCCCACAGGCGCATAAAACTTCAGTGTAGAAGGTTTAAATACTACCAAAGGGGCCTTACCAAAGGCTGCATCGTTATCACCAGGGCTTTGATTAAAGGTAACACTTTAAATTAAGGATAGGTTTATAAATGTTCTATTAATATTTAATGAAAGAACAGTAGAAGCTGCTCCATTCCTTAATAACTTATAATAGGGCCTGTTGTAAAATGCCTCTGTAATAAATCCCTGGCAGATGATGCTCTGACATACTGGTTAGAGGAGACCATAACCAGGAGATGTTGGGGTATATATTCTCCTTGCCTCCCAGGAGTTTGACTCTCATTACCCTTAATGGGAGGCTCACAAGCTTGCTAAGGAGGGAAGACACTCAAATGCTAATAAGAGATATTTAAGGCACAAAGCATGCAGTAAAGTGCCCATAGTTTAATGAAAATTTGTCAAGGGACAAGCAGGCTGAGGAGCTGCAGCTTGTGTTGGAAAACTGGACAGCAAAGTCCTTCCCACCCTGTTGGTGAACCACAGTGGCATGGACTGAGATCAACCCCTGGGCTGAAGTACCAGTCTCTGTCAGGCTGATTTGTGTCTGTGCTGATAGATATTTTCTAAGGCTACTTTTATGTAAGTCAGAGTGAAATTTGTTTGGAGATTCTGGTGTAAGGAGAGTGTAAAGAAGGTCTGTGTGCCTGAGCCTCTGCATCTGCAAGAAACCCTGCACCTCCTGACAATGATCTGGTGCACATGGGGAAGCTGGTCCCAGCCCTGGCTCTGCCATCAGCTTGGCTGCTGCTGGAGGAAGGCTCAGATCTGGGAGTTTGGGAGCTCCTACACACACCTGACATCAGCACTGTGGCATGTGGTGGGAAATGCCTTTGTCTGGACAGAGGCTGGTGCAGTGAGGAGAGGGCACCAAGCAGCAGGTTGGGGCTGTACCCACCCATTTCTCAGGAGTTGTTGCACCTGGGGCTCTCTTCTCTCCCAGATTTGCTTTGTTTTATATTGTGAGTGTAGGAACAATAAGCTAAGCACTGAAAATTCAGGTGCACGTGAGATTCTGTTAATCTGAGACAGCTTTGTGTGAGTGGAATTCTGGCTGCTAGAATGGAGAGGGACCACTGGGAGCAAACTGCACAAGCCAGGACGTGCAGAGGCTCAGCTTCCTGCCACATTAATGCTCTGTATTAAGGCATAAACTAAAATGTGCCCTGTGGGACTGTGGTGAGAATTAATGTCACTCTGGGAATCCAAGCTTCTTGATTCCTTGACTTTTTGTGTCTTAATTCTCAAGCTGGCTGTTTTGTACACTGGGGGGTTGATTTACTGTTTTACTTGCTTGTGTTTCATAAAGGCAAAACTGCTGACAGTCTGCAGAAGACTCCAGCCCCTCTTGAGCACGTCTGTTTCCAGGGTATCTGGCTGCTAACACAGGTGTTGGGGCTGACTCTGGCAATGTCTGAGCTGCAAATGGCCTGTGGCAGCTGCCTCACCAGCACTGCAGGGCTGCAGCTCTGCCCATCAGCTGCTCAGGTTGTGGCTGCAGCCTGTGCTGTGGCCTCGTGCCCCGCTGTCAGTGCTGGCCCATGTGGATGCAGTGGTGCTGTGGGGGCACACAGTGTCATCATATCCATCCAAGCACACCCCAGCCTGCTCCCACTCTTATTCTGTTAGAGTAAGTCTTTATGCTGCACAGGGGAATCCAGGTCTGATTGCCTGGGGTGGCCCAGCTTCTGCCCTGAGCATAAGATTTAATTATCCATAGCAGCAGTGTAGCTCTCAGAGCCACCATTGTTATTAATGGCCATAAAAAGAACCATAAAAACCTGGCATGTTACATTTCTTATAATATATGGTAATGAAGAACAATTTGATTTCCCTTTTTTGTTTTGACCTCCTTCTCTGCCATTCCTTGCAGATCCATGCATGCATGTGCTGCCTTGCACACCACCTCAGCCCCTGACTCCTTCCAGCACAGGTCCTTTCTTCCCTCCTTGTCTCGTGCTCTTTTCACACCCTCCTTCATAGCACAGGCGTGGCATGTACAAAAGTGGTTTCCATGCTTGAGTACAGAGCATGGACCATGTGTAGCTGACTTTGCCTCCTGCTCTTGGGTGCTACCAGCTGTAGTGTTCAGCTGGGATTTTGTATTCAATGGACCTTTCACAGGCAGACCCAAATCGTCTGGATGCTGTGCTATGCCAAGTCCTGCCACTCAGTAAGCCCTGAATGCCTGTAGTGTCTCGGGTCTTTTTGGAGGAAGACAAGCACTTAAATGGCTCCACTGGAATAGTGGGAGCAGCAGTATGGCATTTATGCTGTAGGAAGATTCCAGAATTGAATGATGGTGAAGAGAAAGCACAGCTGATGCACATGGGCTTTTCTTTCTTTTGTACACACCAGCCACTCTCATGCTTTGGGATTAGTTTCACAGACTGAAACTTAGGTTGTGTACTCCAGATCAAGTTCAAGAACTTCACCTGTGCATGCTGAAGGTCTAGGCTGCCTTTTTTTGTGTGAGTGGGGAGCTTTGTATGCACAAGCTTTGGAGGCAAGGTTTTCTTGCCAACTATAAGAATGTCCCCGTGGCTTGTTGCAAGAGCCTGCAGGCATTAAGCTTTGTAAGCTTTGTGCTGCCTTCCTCACTCAGAAGGGGTGCAGCCAATCCTTGCTCCTTGCAGCAGGTGAGCTGCAGTGCCCGTGCTGTGGCTGCCCTGGTCTGCTGAGGAGGCTGTGCTCTCACAGTGACCAACACACAGCTCTGCCGTGCTGATTCCTGTGGGAAGCAGCCACTTCTGCTGCCATGGTGGGTGTTGGCTCTGGGTGAGAGCACTAACCTGAGAGCAGAGCCCCCCTCACCACTGCTGGGCCACGAGCGCAGCTCTGCCCAGAGTGACACAGGGTGGGAGGTTTAGTGGCAGCTCCTGTTCCAGCTCCAGGAATCTCATCCTCACCAAGATCTTTCAGGCTTATGCTTTTCAGATACGGAGACAGGCACCTGAGTGTGGGCACTCTGAGTGCATTTACGTGAGAGGAGAAATCTGTGCATTTAAATCCGCAGGCTGTGTTTTCATGCTGCGTTATATCACCCTGCATTCTCTGCACCACTGCAGATTATTCACCTTTATAGGGGCAAATCTCTCTTTTGGCAGGCAGCTGTGCCTGCCTGCTCGTGTCTGTTCCCATGTCCTTTGCAGTGCACTTTTTTCTCCCTGGGCAGTGTGGCTGGAGACTCGCTGCTGCCTGTGATCCCTTTCACAGAGCCTTCCTTGGGAGGGAACCTGAAAATGCCCAACACCCCACAACCCAGTGCCCCTGTTGCCAGCAGTCTTTTTCATCCCTTTGCAGGGATATTGAGTGCTACAGAGCAACCACAGCATGTAACCACCATAGGTTTCGTGATGTTTGGTGCTTTCCTTAAAAGCCAGCTTGTCAGTTTGGGGGAGTGCATGGGAACCTAGCTTTTTACCATAAGGAAGAGGTTGTTCTTCAAATCTGTCACTCTGCTGAATGCAGGAAAAAGGCAGAAGGGCTCAGAGGGTATTTGAAATGCAGTCTGGCATTTATGATGACTTAAACCAGCTCCTGAGTTCTAGAGCCTGTGTCCTGATTTAAAGACCGAGCCAGTAAGGGCTTAGAGGTTTTTATGCCAGGGAGAACAAGAATGGAGATACTGTCCTGCTGGGATGAAGCTGATGGTTATTTGTGTGCAGTCCTTAGTTGTTCCATCCCTACCTTCCAGCCTTGCTGTGTTTGGAGACAGACCACAGCCCAGGTCCTGGGGCAGTAAAGCTGGACTGAGAGAGGAGCTGTGTCTGGGAGCCTCCTGCACACTGAGCTGGGCTAACGAGCTGTTGATCTGTGTGATGTGGTGGTGGGGGGCAGAACACGTTTCTCTGCTGCTCTTGCCAGTTTGTTGAAAATGCTCCTTGGTGCCTGGAAACACTGATGTATCAGTGTGTGTGTGGTCCTGTGTGCCCAGGGGTTGTGCAGGTCTGTGCCCCACCCCTGTCCTTTATCCACCAGAGCTGTGCACAGGCACGAGGGAGTCTGAGTGTGGGGCACAGGAGTCTGCAGGGAAGCCACGTTTATTTAAGGGGATTTCTCTTATTAGTGAGGTTGAACATTAACAGCAGCTCTTTGCTCAGACTGGTGCAGGAACTTCAGCTGATTTGGGACCACGTTGTACGTTTGGTCATCTTGAGGAAATTAGAGTGTATCTACTAATGTGCCAAAGGGATTAATGTTAAATGATGAGGGACTTAGCTGCTAAAAAGAAGGGGCAAAGGAAGGGTGAGTGTGCTGTCTCGGCACTGGCATGGGCAAGGCTGATTCCAGCCTGGAGCAAGCCCTTGTTAGGTGCTCCATGAACCTCCTGACCCTTGTGCCTCATACCTCACTCAGACCACCTTTAGCTTCTGCCCCGCAAATTGTGCTGAGCTGAAGGACAGGATGGGGGGCCTGGAGGGTGGCTGAAGTGCTGGATCTTGGGACTAAGACCTCTTCTGCAAGGGCTGACCTTCTCCAGGATGTGTGCTTCCAGCAGCACTTGTGTCTTGGCAGATATATTGGTATTTCTGTGTCCCTGCAGGCAGGTGAGGGCACAGGTGAGGAATCTGCAGTCTGTTTGGCAGGTGCCTTGCTACTCCTGGCCTGAGGCAGAGATGGGTTTGATCTAACTGACCAGGCTGTTGGCAGGAATTAATCTGTTTTATCCAGCTAAATAGGAGAGGGGTAGAGAAGACAGACCCAGGCTCTTCTCAGGCTTGCACAGTAAAAAGACCCAAATGGCAGGAAGACAAGGCTTGTCACCATGATGGTGGCATTTCCATCCCTGGAGATACTAAAAACTTGATTGTTTATGGCCCAGGGTGATCTCATCTGCCTTTGGAGGCTGCCTGCTTTGAGCTGTAGATGGACCAAGAACCTCTTTAGGATAGCTCCCTGTCTGTTACTCCATGACTTTCTGCCTTATTGCTCCCCCTGCCCTCAGCTGGAAGGTGCCTTGTACAACCAGTCTCTGAGGATGTGGACATCTGACCTAGAAGTACCTGAGAGCAGAACAAAGCCCATAATGATGGGATTCCTGGAAGGCAGTTACCTGCTGAGTGCTTCGTCCTGCTTTGTTTTTATTGCCCAAGAAGAGTCTGCAGTTGGAGCAGATTCAGTGGCATTTATGTGATGCTGTAAGTGTCCCCTTGCCTGGTAATTATACTGATTAATCTGGATCATGCTGGAAAGCCACATGTGCCTTGTACCAGAGGGTATGCCACCATGTGTCCACATTATTCAGCTATAACAGATACTGACAAGAATGGGGGAGACAACTCTGAGCTCGAGGTTGTTCTTACTTTGTTAGCAGTGTCTGGGAAAGACAAAGTTTGTCAGTTTTTCCAGCTGGAAAGAAGGTGAATCTTGGGAGATGATAGCAATGACTTTTCTGTGTTCTGTGGACAGCCCTGAGGAAGGTCTGTCACCATCCCTTGCAGCTTCTTTGCAGAGTCCCTGGGGGTCAGGTTTTGGGAGCAGAGACAATCTTGGCTCTGGGAGATGGGGCCATGCAGGTTTGCTGCTGGTAGGCAGTGCCCATAGTGCCACATGGATGTGGAGCTTGTGTGGAGACCCTGATTTGCCATGGCCATTAGCAAATGGTGAGTGATTCCTCGGCCTAGAAGACAAAACCAGCCTGACTCTCGGGCTGGTGGCCTGGTGTGGCCCATGCAATTTGGGGATAGCGTCCCAGTGACAGGGCAGTTTGTCTGTGGGGATCTGGATCAAAAGATCCCCACTTTTCCAGGATGGACTGGACACACAACATCGTGAGAGGGAGTTTCTGACCAGTCTCCACCTCTGCCACAGACAGAGATTTTGTCTGCCTTGTGCTGCTGGAAGAACAGGAGCTGGCTGGGGACATTTGCCCTACTCTGCATGTGCCAAATGGCCTGGACTTGCTCCCCGTTGGGACGAGTGACCTTGGAGGTGTTCTGGGAAGTGCCTGAGCATTTTCCTCCCATCTTGCATGGCGTATTATGAGCTATATCATTACGAGCAGCTCAGTTAAGTCATTACAGCCTTGGTGAATGCATGAGCTTTTTCCCTCTCATCCCAATTCATCACTATTGTGCTGACATGAATCATTTTCATTATAAAATGCTTCAGACCCCGTTAATTAACAGAATTGCTTAAATTTCAGTGAGATAGTGCTTGCCCAGAAATAACGGTTTTGTATTCACAGTGGAGTGGCAGGAGAGGCCTGTCAGCACGAGCAGCTGGGGCTGGTCCCTGAGCCCTGGGTGTTTGTGCAGGGCTGGTCCTGCTGCCCAGGTGGGAGGGTGCCATCCAGGCTGGGATGGGTGCCCAGAGGCATGTTCCTGCCTCCCTTTCCTGTGTCCCCTCTGCCTCTCTGTGTGAGGTGGAGTGGGACTCCTTGCCAAATGGCTTCCTCTGAGCTGAGCCAGGATGAATGAGGGGGTCGGAGCAGACCCTGGGACCCATCACAGGATAAACACCTGCTCCCTTATCCGTGGGACTGAAGGCAGGGGAGTCCAGGTAATTACAGAACTTGAAGTGACAGAGGGACAAGGGGAAGTTGGGTGATAATTGTGCCTATCCATGAGATCTAGAGAACGGCAAGGAGCTGAAATGGTGGTTATGTCTTTATAATAAATCCTGACAATGCTAATCATTGGAATAATTGCTAGTTTCAGAAAGGAAGGAGTGATAAATGTCTCCTGAACAGCGTTGCCAGCTCCTGCTGCACCTGTAATGTCATGCAAAGGGCGAGGGGGAGGAATTTCATCCTCCCAGCTCAGTGGCATTTCTGGCTGCCTTTGGGCCACAGCACCAGTGGCTCCATGGTGTGAGCCCTTGTCAGGAGGTGCATGAGGCTTCACCAGCCAGGGGGAACTGGAAACCTGCTGGCTGTGGAGTGCAAAAGCCTTGGGGTCTATCCCTGTAGCCATATCTTGGCTCCTTGCAGCCTGCTGGAACTTGGCTCTCCCCTCTCCCGTGCTCTTGGTGACTTGGAGCTTCGATGCTCTACCACTGCTCGATGTGATGCACATCAGCAAATGGATTGCAAGGTGCTCAGACCACTGGATGATTCTCTACTGTTTGCTCAGCAAGAAAGGAGCTTCCTGATCTCTCTGGGTCAGGCCCCTCACTGGAGACCTATTCCAGCAGCCTCCTCCAGTATTGTCCCTAGCACCAGGCAGGATTACTGGCGAAGCAAAGCAGAGATGAATTTGCAGTTCACAGTAGGAGGAGGTAAAGCTGATAGTTAAACAGAAAACCCTGGAAGAGGGAGGATTTACAGAAACATAAAACAATGTCCTAATCTGTGGGAGTGTTAAAAACTGAGCTGGAGGGGGTTTTAAGCTGATTCCTGTCTGTTATGGGGTGCTGCTGGTACAGCGGGACTGGAATGTGGTGCTAATGACCTTGTATCCATGTAGGCACGCATTCCTTCGTGACCCTGGTGCCACGTCAGGGCACAGTCGTTTCTTTCTTTCTTTCATCCTCAAAATGTTTCTTCTCTACTTCGTTTCCATTTAAATGAAACAGTCGTGGGTGACTGGTAATTTCTGCCTGAGGTTTCAGGCTTTTACTGCTCTTTGTTTCTTGTTTTACATTCCTTTATATTTTAGTCCTGGTCATTTCTCCAATCCCAGATGAATACTGGAGAGCTGTGAACACTGTTTTTAAGAGACTTACTTTTGTAACAAGTACTACCATACCATTCATTTTGTTGAGCTCCAGTGCATTCTCTGACACAGAGCATGTGTTTTGTCGTCTCCGGTCTCCTTAACTTAGAAGGACACTTGAAAATGAGGGGTTTTGTGCAGACAGACTTTTAGAAATGTGCTGCCCCTCCTCCCATTCTCCGAATCACTCAGGTCTCCCCCAGGTGTGCCCAGGCCATGGCACCTGGGAGCTGGCGCCTGGGCTGGGGACAGCCCTGTTCTGTAAGGGGTGCTGCAGCAAGCCTGGCTCCTACTCAGCAGATCAGGATAAGTGGGCTGTTGCAGATCTGTGCTACAGGGTTTTTGTGACTCAGACTGGGTTTTTACAGAGCAGGCCTTGAGGCTGGCCCCAGCACAGCCCCCGCATTTGGGTGGGGGTGAGGATGAGTCCTCTCCCTCCTGTGACTCTTGCCTCCACCAATCCTCTGACCCCCACAGATCTTTCAGCCAGCTCCCGGTCACCCTGGAGAGAAGCACAAACCTCCTCTGTGCCAGGGTTTAACCCAGTGGGAGCTGCCAGTAGCCCACGGGAGAAGCAGCAGTTGGGACTCTTTTATGCTTCATGAGGAGACTTGCTGGGAGCAGGTTGGGCCTGTGGCCATTTCCTGGGCTTCAGGAGGATTTTCGGGATGTTTCTGGCTGGCTGACAACCCCCTGGGCTTGTTCTTCTCCCCAGTGCCCTTCTCTTCCTTTAATTGGCTTTTGCTTATGTGACCTCTTGCAGAGGGGTTCAGCAGATGCTGTTTGTGGCCAGCAGTGTGTTCCTGTGGCAGAGGCAGCCAGCAGCGCCAGGACTGTGGCTGGGGAGAGTGTCCCCAGCAGTCAAGGGAGGTGACAATCCCTTCTACTGTGCACTGGTGAGATGCAAGTGCTGTGTCTGACTGCCAAATACGATTCTTTGGGCATACCAGAGTGAGTCCAGGGAAGGGCCAGGAAGGTTGGTGAAATACTGGAGCATCTGCCCCGTGTGAAGAGGGAGATCCAGCTGATCCTGTTTAGGTCTGGATCTTGTCCAAAGTAATCTCCTGTGGCCCCTTCCAGCCTCACCCTGTCTGTGGCTCTGGGACCTGCCTGTGCTCAGCTGTCCTGGTGGTTTCCAGGTGTGATCCGGACAGCCGTGGCAGACCTGGACCGTGAGACACAGGACCGCTACGAGGTGGTGATCCGTGCAACAGACATGGCAGGACAGCTGGGCGGCCTGTCTGGATCCACCACCGTCACCATCGTCGTCACTGATGTCAACGACAACCCACCACGCTTCCCTCAGAGTAAGTCCTGCTGGCAGTGGGAGTGGGCTGGAGCGTGTCCTGGTTCCCTGTGGGTGGTGGGGTGGAACCTGCAGGCTGAGCCAGCCTGGACACTCCAACTGCTGGCAGGGTGACAATACCAAAGGGACCGTGGCATGCCCAGCTCCTGGCCTGGCTCAGAATGTGTCCCTGCCTGGCAGCACAGTGGGTGCCAGATCCCTGCTCCAGTGCAGGTCCTGGAAGCAAGCATGACTTGCATGTGGGAGAGCAGAGCTGGCCCTTTCCTGAGCCCTCTCCAAGCAGCTGTAAGACAGCAAGACCCACCATGCTGCTGTCCCTTGGGAGCTGGGGCAGGGACTTTGCTGCTGGCCTGGCACCTCCTGGCTGCTGTGTGAGAGCTTGGCACAGCCTTACCCCAGTTCCAGAACAGTGACACTGCTCAGGGGCCGCAGCCTTGTCACAGCACAGCTCTGTTTCCCAACTTGCTGCTAATGGCTGGTGCTGGTGTCTGATCTGGGAACCTCCCCAGACAAGGTGCAGGGTGATCCTGCCGCAAGGAGCGGGCTCTGCAGCGCACTCCAGCTGTGGAGCCCAGCAGCTCCCGGGAAAGGGGCTGCAGCTGGAGGAGGCTCAGCTCTTAGGCTGCATCTCCTAGAAATCAGAAATCATAAAGGAATCTTTGCAAGGAATCAGAGAGCAGTGATTGCAGGGCAGTGTCCATGCAGAGAAATCAGCCCTTACTTCACACAGCACCTGGAATGTCAAGCTCCCCAATTGCCTTCCCTCAGCTCTTGTTTTTGGCTGGTGTACTTACTTCTCCTCTTGGGGCATTCTGGACTGTAGGCACAGTGGGGTTTGAGCACCCCTCACAGCCCAAAGGTGCCCCAGGTAGGTCTGTGAAGGCTGGGGATGGTTCAAAGGCAGAAGCAGTAACCCTGGTGCCCATTTCTCCTCCAGAGATGTACCAGTTCAGCATTGTCGAAACAGCCCCCGTGGGCACTGCCATCGGGAGGGTGAAGGCAGAGGACTCCGACGTCGGGGAGAACACGGACATGACATATCAAGTGAAGGATGAGGAAGGGGTGGAGATGTTCAAAGTCACCACGGACAGCAATACCCAAGAGGCTGTCATCACGGTACAGAAGGTGAGAAGTGTTGGTTGAGTAGGGAGGGCACAGGTCCCTAGGAGGACCCTTTCCTTTGAAGACTGCTGCTGTTGAATCTGAGTTGAAGAAAATGCTCTGAGTGCTGCTCTAGCAGTAGCAGTTGCATTTTTGTGCCTGCTGATGCAGGGAGAGACCTGTCTCTGCTCTGCCTGGATGGCAAAACACAGGGCTGTGTCTGGGAGGAAAGGCTGAAAAGGAGCAGCACAGAGTGCCTGCTGGAGTCCCGGAGGGTGGCTTGGGGGTGGCAGTGAAGCAGTGAGCTGTGCAGAGGAGACACAATGCATAGGGCTACAGAGAGGAGTGCTTACAGCTGCTATTGATAGCACCTGCTAGGGGAGAAAAATGCCCGTCTAATTCCTGTACCTGACCAGCAGCACTTTAACTGTATCTGCTTTTGGTGGCAAAAACAATCAAGCAAATATTTGGTGCAGGCGGGAAAGAATGATTGTTCTTCAAGGCCACTGTATGCAGCTTGCCTCCCCTGTAGAAATAAGAGCGGAGTGATTAATGACCAAAACTCGCTCATGTGCAGCGCACACTGTGCTGTCTTCCCAGTGAATCCGGGCTGCACACTGCCTGGGAACCCTGTTAGGGGCCCTGAGGGGAGTGGGCTGGATGCTTCTGCTTCCTCCTGCCCCCTCAGTGTGAGTGCTCCTGGCAGAAGGGCAAAGCAGAAGCCCCCAGGCTGCTACAGAGGCACTGCTTGGGAGCAGGTGGCTTTAGTGGCTCTGGTGCTGCCCCGATGTCTCTGGTGAAGGAAGGGGCAGCAGAGGGGCTCCTTGGGCTGGCTGTGGCTTACCCTCTTTCCTTGTCCCAGCCTCTTGACTATGAGTCAAAAAAAGTGCACACTGTCGTGGTAGAGGCCCTCAACAAGTTCGTGGACCCGCGGTTCGTGGACCTGGGCACCTTTCGGGACCAGACCATCGTGCGGGTCTCAGTGCTGGACGTCGATGAACCCCCCGAGTTCCGACCCCCCTCCAACCTGATGGAGGTGCAGGAGGATGCACATGTTGGATCTGTCGTGGGAGTGGTCACTGCCCTGGACCCGGACACAGCGAACCACCCTGTCCGGTAAAGCAGCCGTCCGAACCTCACATCATCCCCCTTCCAGCAGTGGGCATGGGGTCACCTGCAAGGGACTTGCGGCCTGGGAGGGCTTGTGGCCATGGCTGGGACAGAGGAGGTGGGAGGGTGCAGGTAGAAGTGGCAGGTGCTGCGTGTGTGGCCAAGTGTGTGAGCGTCTCGTGGGACAGGCAGCTGGCAGGTGAGTGGCAGCCTGTGCACGAGCAAGCGCAGCCGTCTCGCAGGCGACGGAGATGTCACTGACAGGTGATGGGTTTGTGAGTGCAAGGGAGTGTCAGGGAAGGTGGCTTGGGTGATGCTTGCGTGTCCTCACTGCTGACAGCGAGGTATCTGCAGTGGTACCTGACACAGGCCAGACACCAGGAGTGGCAGGAGGACAGTGGTGAAGGGTGATAAATGAGGTGAGGCTTGGGAGGTGCAGAGCCACAGCCTGGCTGTGTGTGCGTGCATGTGTGCATAGGATCAAAGATCAGAGGAGTTTATATTTGGGCAGGGGACATAATCCAGGCAGCAGCTTATCTGCACAGGACATTTCCCATTTCTATTTAATTTGTGGCTAAAGAGATTGTTACCTTGTTAAATTGTTATTACCTAAGGCACAAAGCAGCCTTCTGGCCCTGCCAACTGGCCTGAGTCACGAGCAGTTGGGTTGGAAATCTGGTGTTCAGAAAACATCCTCAACGTGTGGAAAATTTCCTTGAAATGTGTGTTCTGGTGCCAGGTGCCGGCGGGGCTGCAGGCACCCGTGGAGCCGCTCACTTCCAGGGAGCAGCGTTGGCTTTGGACTGAGAGCTCTGCAGGGAGTCAGCCCCGCAGCAACAGACTGGGAAGGACAGGGATAGGGACGTGGGGCGGAGGGGGATAGG
Source organism: Ifrita kowaldi (assembly GCA_013398055.1). NCBI lineage: Eukaryota > Metazoa > Chordata > Aves > Passeriformes > Cinclosomatidae > Ifrita > Ifrita kowaldi. The sequence continues at coordinate 58,102 of VZRS01010508.1, read as the reverse complement.
TCAGAGAGGGCTCAGTTACAGCACTTGGTTGCATTCAGTGATGTCCCCCAGTGCCTGTTTGGGGCACTGAGCTCGGTGCTGTGCAGCCATGGGAGACACACGTTTCATGGTGGGGTGAGGGGGATCTCCTGATCCTCATGGAAACAAAGACTGAGATGGTTAGAAAGCTCAGAAATGCATTTACACATGGAAAGCTGCCATCTACAGATGCCTGGCAGCTAGCAGAGATACTGTGTCACAAAGCTGGATGCTCAAAGTTGACTTTGGGGGGAATGTGAATGAAATCAGCCTTGGTGTGCCAGGAACTGTGTATGTGAGTGCTGCACCACTTACATTAGTGGGTGCTGAGTGCTGAATATGTTCTCAACATACCTCTGCTCACCTTGTCCTGTGACTCTCCAGTCCCTCTCCAGTCAGGCTACGTGTCTCATTTCTTTCTTTGCTGCCCCTGAGCTGTCAGCTCACACCCTTCAGGAGAGTGGAGTGTCCACATATCTGTGTGTGTGCACATGCTTTTTCACTTGACTGTTTCTAGCAGTGCTGCAGAACATAGATTTTATATTCTGATCTGTAATTGTAGAAAAGGGACCTTGGGGACAGAACTGTTCTTATTCTTGTTTTTTCTTGTTCTTTGTGTTGCTTCCCTGTGGAGCTTGCTGCATTGTTTGCAGACAGACCAAAAGAAAGCAGTGGAGAGAGGCTCTTAATGCTGTGCAGAAGGCGGTGGAGACTTGGACCAGAGAGAAGCAGATTCAAGTACTGGGCAGGAGCAAGATGGTGAGAGCCCAAACTTAGCTTTGGGAGTCTCTCCTCCAGTGAGCTCAGTGCTGGCAAGGCAGTGCCTCCTGCTCAGACACAAGGACCCAGCCAACAGGACTGCCAGGCATCTGCTGCAGCTTGGGAATTGCCATGTGTTTTCCCTTGTCAGGCTTGATGCATTCAAATACGTGTCCTGCCTCCAGCTATCCCCAGGCAGGTAGCTCATCCTGTGTCCCCCATGCTCCCCTGTGGGACTTAGTCCATGCCTTCACTCCCTCTGTGCTGGCAGTCCCTGCTGTCACGAGCAGTGGCAGTGCAGCAGGGTGAGCCTTCACAGCCATTTTAACACGTACCAAGTGGAGCTGCAGGTTGATGTTGGTCATGCTGATGCAGCACCAGCTCAGGAGGAAGGTACAGTTGGATCTCTCCTGCTTCCCTGTCCTCTGGCTAGCCAGGTAATTTAATAAAATACTTTGCTGCGTAGGCAGCTGTTCACAGCTTCAAAGCGGTGCACAGACATTAATGCCAGCACCCTGCAGCACCAGGATGTGACACTAACCCGTCAGCAGGAGACGGCAGTAAGTCACCTCTCGTTTCAAGTGTGCTGCTCGGAAGTGCAGTCACAAGAAGCCAGCACTTGTACTTCACCTCTGATACATTAGAGAGTACCTGGTCCTGACGGCATGACCAGCATTTGATCCTCGTCGCCTTGAAGTTGGTATGAACCCTTTGAAGTTGCTGCAGTTCAGTGGATCCCTTTAATTTCCTGCTCCTCATCTGCCAGAGGTGGGAGCAGAGGCACGGCTGTGCTTCTGCAGTGGCTGCTCTCCTGGACTCGGGTCTGTGTGTTGGCTCTGCCTGTATATAGGGGAGCCACAACTTCCTGTCATGTCGAGATGCACTCTCCCCTTGAGGCAGGAAAGAACAAGGATTGCCAGAGACAGCAGAGCAGAAATCAGCTCTGTCAGGGTTTCCAGGTCCTGCTGACACCAGGCTGCCAGTAACGAGGTTTGGGAGGTATTTTTAGCCAAATGGGAAGGGAGGTGCCCTTGGCTTTTTGTTTTCAGCCCCAGGCCAGCACGAACAAGGCTGTGTGACTCCTGCTGCGCTGCCCAAAGCAACTGCCGGAGGCACATTCCAGCCTGATGTTCCCCTGCCCTCCTGGTGATCCACGTGTCCCACAGGATGCAGCGACTTGGTTTGAGAACAAATCCCTTCCCACAATCTGGACTGGGTCGCAGTGACCTGTTACAAAGCCGTGAGGACTGAAGGGGTATCCCTGGGGTTCCTCCTCGCTGCTTCACTCCAGCTGCACGTTGGCTGCAGAGCCCCTGGCAGCTGCTTGCCTTGGGTGAGAGGAGGTGCCTGGAGATCACCCCACCTCTCAGAGAAGGACACCCTCCCAGTGACACCGGTGCATCAGCTGGGAGCCGTGCTGAGCTCAGCATGGCCAAGGGCTGTGTGAACCCTCTGTGGGGCACAAAACATTCTGTGGTATCAGTGTGGGAAATGCCCTCCTAAAGGTCCAGTTCTTTTTATTTGATTCCATCCTTGGGTTTTTTTGCCTATCAAAGGCTGGAACTGTTCCTTTTCAGAAAAAAATTTAGTTTCCAGTTGGCTTTTTGGCTTTAGCTGTGTGTTTTCTGGGCATAGTGCAGTTTTTCTCAGCTGAGCCATTGTATGAAGTAATACAGTGATAGACTGTCTGTGTGTGTGAGGCTGTTTGTATGGGAGGCTTTTGTTTCTCTCTCTGCAGTGGGAGCCTGTGCTCTGATTGTGTGCATTCCAGGCTTTATCAGCACTGGGAAGATGTTGCTTGGGATTTAAGGTTCTTAGAGATATTCTTGTTTGGCATTCACCAAATCCGGAGACACGTGTTGGACATAGGCATTTTATAGACTCCAACAGCACAGCAAGAACTACAACCTGCTTCAATACAAAAGGGAGAGGAGGAAAAAACAAACACAACAAAAAGCTTTTCATACAGTGTTTGAAAAGCTCCCTATTAACAAAACACATGGCATAAAATGTGCTTCTTGTTGTGTTCGAGGGAGAAGTGAAACAAACTGCTTGAGAAATGCATTCATGGGAAAGATGAGCACTGAGAAAGCTGTCGAAATTAAACAGTCACTTGTAACATCCAAACCAACAGGCAGTGCCAGCAGGAAGAGAGGGAAATGGAGTGCAAGGTCCGCATCCCAATCAGAGCTGGGGACTGTGGTTCCAGATACGGAGCACCAGCCAGCTGCAGGAGAGATGAGCATAGGTCCTGTCTCTGAGTACCTGGAGGACGAGGGCTTAAATGCTGCCTCTTCCCAGGTGAGAAGCACCGTTTGACTTCAGTGGGATGAGTGAATATGAAGCTGGAGTAGAAGTGGAGAGGCTGGTGGTGAAGGTTGTATTGCACAAAATGATGTGAGTGAGCACAGCAAAGCGCTGCTTGCTCCAGCTTGGGATGAGATGGAAGCTGTTGGAAGGTGAAGTCTGTTGTGAGATCTGCAGCTCTGAGCAGGTTATGGCTGTGGCTTTGGTGGGTGGGTGGACATCCCTGTGCCACCCCCCCAAGTCCCCAGCTCTCATGCCAGCCTAGTGCTCCAGAGCATCCTTGGCCTTTGGCACCTCCAGAGAGCTGGAGACCCACCTGGATTGGCCACCTGCACAGTCACAGTGAGTGGCAGCAGGGTCAGCCCTGCTGATGTGGCCAAGGCAGTGTGCTGAGCTCTGTCTCCTTCCCTGGGGCAGGGCTAAGAAGGTGACGGTTCTCTGTAGCAGGGGTGACAAAGGCATCAGAGTTGTGGTTTGGTTTGTGCCTGGCCATGGGGTACAGGCAGCGTGTCTGTAACAGACCGTTCAGAAGGGACAGAAGACAACCTCAGCAGCAAAGCAATGAGAAGCATAAGAACAGATTCCCAGTGGCATTGCATTGAACACTCCCTGCCATCCTCCTGCCCTCTGGCCAGGCAGGCAGCCCTGTCAGATGTGTCCAGGCTTGGGGGTGTCTCCCATCACTAACTGGGTTTTTCTGTGTGGATATTTTTTGCAGATGTCTCTGTTTATGCAGCAATGACAGAAGTGTGATCAAAACAGGCATGTGCTTATTCGAGAGGCAGGGAAGTCATGGGGAGGGTGAAGTACCATCTTGATCTTAACAGTATGAAAAAGTGGAGTGGAAGGCAGGACGTGTTTGAGGTCGGGTGATGTGGGAGAACAAAGGAAGCAGTTATGTAAAATTAGTTATGCTATTGGAAAGGTATTAGGTGTTGTCATCCCAGTTTCTGTTCCTCTTCCCAGCAGAGCATCAGACTGATTTGTACAATTCAGAGTGGCCAGACCTCTCCTTTTCCTTTGCAGTGGGTGAACAGAGAGTGGATGAGAGGCTGCAGTACATGCCAAGACAGTGTCACTGTCCCTTTTGGAGTTGGCTGTGTGCCTGTAAAAGCTCTGCTGCCAGCTGGGAGTTGGAGCAGAAAATGCAGGCAGTCGCTAGTAGTTGGTTTTGAGATACACGAGCTTGTACCTGGCTTTGTGTGAGAGATGTCCATCACCTCTAGATGCAAGGGGAGAGGAGGAAGTCAGCTACATAGGTGCTAGATGGTGGCTGGGTGCAAGTGCAATTTAGATAGCGACTTTTGAATGTTTTTGTTTGGCTACAAGCAAGTGCTGTTGTATTTACTCACTCATCTTCCCATCTGTCTGAAAGGGAGAGAGCTAGGGAATGTAATCTGGTACTGTATAACATGTTAAACAGTGTGGGAATGCCTTTGTGTGTGCCTCCATCAGAGATGGAGCTGTGTGGATGGACAGGGGCTCTGCCAGAGGCACTCCCATCTGCAGCTGGTCCTGTCCCAGGACATGGGACAGAACAGCACAGGGCCATCTATGGTCATCCTTGCATGAAGAAGGTGAGCTGATGTTCCTTGGCTGTGAGCCACTGGGATGATGGACCCACAGCTGGAAAACTGCTCTGCAGCACGTGGAGCACTTCCCCTGTCCTGAACCTCCTGCTAACCTGGAGCCTGTCCTGCTCTGCTCCTGTCCAGTATGGCCTCTCAGTCCTACCTCCCCAGCTTTCCAGTTTGCTTTGTCCCTACATTTATCTTCCTTCTGTGGCTGGACATGTGACTGAAGGCTTTAATTTATTCACAACCCTGCTTTTGGTAATTTATCCTTTGTACTCTTTGCTGTCTTGTATTATTTAATTCTGTGAAGCACTCTGGGATTCAGTGTGTGTGAAAGATGCTGTACACAATAACATTATGCTGTATTGTTTGTGATTTGCAGGCCTTCTGGATTTCTAATTCTGATTGCAGTGGTGGTTTGTGTTATTTGTGCTACAGCTGTGCTCGAGGGCCTCAGCTGGATCAGACTTTCCTTCCAGCCCTTTCCCCCAGGAGCTCACATCTCATTGTGCCCTGATTTAATGTTGGCTTGCTTCATTCCATGTGTAATGGTTGGAAATGCAGGACATGCCACATGGACTTGTGGTGTCCTGGTGAAGGCTCAGGACTAAACCTGATGTCTGGCTCCTCGAGAGCTGTGGGGTTGCCCTTGGGGAGAAGTGGGAATCATGTCCCCTGGAGGCAGCCCAGGGAGTGTGTGGGTTCCACCCTCAGGAGGGGCTGCTTGGGGCACCACTGGAGCAGCTGAAGGAGCAGAGTAGAGCTGCCTGTGATGGTCTCTGCTGAGCAGCTGGACACACTCTGAGCTGGAGGAGCTCATCAGCGTGTTCCTTGTGGGACTGGGAAGTTCGAAATAGGGCAAATCTTGGGGCTGCTGTCATGATGTGCTGTGTTGATGGGGGATGCTGGCTGCTGCCCACCGCTCTGCTGCCAGGATTGCTGCACGAGTTGCACAGGTTCAGTCCAGATCCTGTGCTTTTTGCCAGCTATAGCTGCAATTGAGGTGTCTGCACATCTGACTTACAGCCTACTGTGTGCTGCCCTCTGGGTCTCTCACTTGGGTGGATGCAGTGGCAGGAGCAGGAGACAGAGTAGTAGGTGAGATGGGCTCCTCGAGCAGGGGTGCCCACCTTCAGCTTGGTTCATGGTTTTCCTGAGCCTACAGCACTGAAGCTTCCCAGAGTCACAAGTGAAGTTACAGCCCACAATTTCTGTATTGCTCTGTCTATCCAGAGCATAAGCTTCCCATCAGAGCAGGTTTTCCCCCTCATCCGAAGTCTGTGCACAGTTCCACTTTATGCACCAAAAGCCACACTTTCATTTTAGTGGAAGGCTCTGGGCTTGCAGCCTGCTAGAAACGTGGCCTTCCTGTACCATGCTGCAGCACAGGACAAGGAGAGCAGTGATACAGGGCCTGTGGTGTTAGATTCCAGTACTGCTGGGGCTGGTGGTAAGGGTGGGCTTGGCTCATTCAGCTGCTCATGGTTTCCCCTTTTGCCTGGTCACAGGTACGCCATCGACCGCAGCACGGATGCCGAGAGGATCTTTGACATCGATGCCAAAACAGGTGCTATTGTGACAGGAAAGGTCCTGGACCGGGAGACAGCAGGGTGGCACAACATCACTGTCCTGGCAATGGAAGCAGGTGAGATGGAGGAATGCTGTGTGGAGCAGGGTCTGTGCAGCACTGGAGTGGGGCAGGAGGAGGAATATGGGTGCTGTCATTGCAGGGAGTCACCAAGACACGAGTGTTAATCAACACTGAAGTAAAAAAGACAAACAAATGCAGCAGCACTGAGTCTGACATCTCCCTAGACAACCTAAAAATACTCTTCCTGAGTCGAGCATTAATAAGGGAGCATGGTCGAATAGTATATTTGATGAACACTAATCAAATTTGTGTTATCTCTGCGCCATCTCTGCCAGTCATCCCTGCACAGCTCGCTGATGGCACTCACACCTGCCGAGCAGCACCGGGGGCTCCCGGGGGGCTGTGCTCACATCACCTGCCTCCCCCAGATCAGTCATGTGCCCTGCATCAGCTGGAGCCCTGTGGCACTGGGGGACTGTTGGCACTCACTTCTGCCAGAGCTCTCAGTGTTTTGGACTCACAGATTGTACCTGTGCCTGGGTTTGTAGCTCTGGATGCCTCCTGTGGGCTTGGGGTGGTGCAGGCTTGGCACAGAAGGAATGGATGGGAGGTCCTGGCGCTGCAGCAGTGGGAAGAGACTGTGGGAGCAGAATGTCCCAGGCACCGTGCTGGGAAACAGAAAGGCATTGCCATATTCCTCAAAATTTTCCAGATTTTGGATGTGCAAGTCACCAGGGTAGCCTGGGCCCTGCTGTGCTGTGCCTCTGCCCTGCAAGTGGGTACCAGTGAGCTGCTGTGGCTGCAGAGCACCTCTTTACCCCTGCTGATATCTGCCAAGGCCTGTCTGTCTGTGGGCAGGAGCCTTCCCCAGGCTTTGCTGTGAGAGTGTTTCTTTGCTCATTCTTGAGCGTTGAAGCTGCTGTTCATGTTCAAGGAGCCAGGTCAAGGCCTGACTTGGGTCCCAGAGGCCAGATCCTGCCACCCACTCTGGCCAGGCAAGAGCATAGGCCCCATGGCCCAGGAGAGGAGAGGTCAGTGGCCCTGGCCAGACCCCCACTGCCCCAAGGGGATATCTCTGGCTCCGTGGTGCATCCCAGTCTCTCTCTGTGCTGGATGATGGGAGTGACCCCTGCACTGTCTGGCTGTGGCACTGTTGTGAGCCCTGCCTGATCGTGTTGCACAGGCCCATTGCCGAGCTGTGGCCCGTTCTGGGGGCTCCATGGGGAGGCTCTGCAGGGAGGAGGGGGTGGCAGCATTGCAGCACAACTCAGCATCCAGAGGAAACGTGAGATGACAAGAATCAGAAGGACAATATTTACACGCTGTGGCTAGGATTTCAGAACAAGTCAGTAAATGCTGCGGCTCCCCTCTGGCAGGGAAGCCTGTCAGGCTGGATCGCTTCAAAAGCCAGGGAGACTCTTCAGTGCTCTGACTTCTCCCATGGTGAGCTCTGACTCATCCGTTTTAACTGCCCAGACATTCTTCCCAGTGACATTATCCTTAACGTTTTGTAATCATGAAATATTAATGACTGATATTGAATTTAAAGTAGAATTTATGTCTGAATCCTCTGGCGGAAAGGGCAGTTGTAAAGGTACAGCCTTCTGAGGGATGGAGGGGTTTCAGAGCGGGGCCGTGCAGCAGCTGTCAGGATGTGCCTGGCGCAGTGGGATCAGCCATGGCAGCGGGAGCATGGAATGCAGGGCTGCCTCCACGCTGGCATCAGCACATCCAACAGTGCAGTTCCCAGCACACAGGGGTGCTGGCAGGGCTCTGTGGTGCTCACCATGGGCATGTGGGGTGCAGCTGGATGCCACAGGCTTGGTTGGACATCACGAACTCCATCAGAGACAAGTGGTCATATATTTTCTTTCCTGAGTGAGATGCAAACTTGGTAGGAGGAATGGAACAAACCCACGAAGTGGGAGTCCTGCTGCCCAGGATTGTGCTTGGTGCCTCAGCTCATTGGGATTGGTGGGAAACTGTACCCACTGTAGTCCCATGGTGCCAGGGCCTGCTTGGTTCCTATGGCACCAGTCACTTGGCCTGGAGCGTGCTGCAACAAGATGTTGCATCCCTGTGGCCTCCTTGAGCTGCCCTCCTGGTCTGCTGGCAGGGCTGTCCTGGGCAGGGTTTGACCACTGAAGGACAGCCAGCCCCACTGGCAGCACTTGTGTTCCCACAGACAGCCTGTGGGGCTCAAGCAGCTCCAGACAGGACCTGTGCCCCCACCCTGCAGAGCCCTGTCTGGCGCCCGCTGCTGCAGCACAGACCGTGTCCAGGGTGTGTCCCACCTGCAGATACCAGAGTGTGTTTGCCCCTGACAGTAGTGAGAAAAGCTGCAGAAGGTGCCCAGCTGTGCCCATGAGCTGTCTGGGCTTCTCACTGCTGGCATGAGGAGCAAGGGACAGCTCTGCCCCCCTAGCAGGAGCTGCCTCGGCCGGCCGGGGACCAGCAGAGTGTTTGGCCTCGCAGCATGGCAGCCAGCAGGAAGCATGGGGGCTCTTCAGCTAATCTGGCCTGGGACCAGGCCAAGCATTCCCACAGATAAATCTTCATCTCCCTCGCAAGCTGTTTACCTTCCTTGGGCTAATATTAGTGATTCTCTTCCTGTTTTCCTCTTTGCTCATGTAAAATGATGAGGCCTTGACTGCTGTGTCCACTGCTGGTAATTGAGATGATAAATCTTCCTGCTGGAGACTGGCTTTAATCAGAGCATTGTGTTTGGATGCAATTTAATGACTCTCATGCTGCTGAGTTTGGGCAGGACTCAGGAGAGGTGAGAGCCATTTATATGTTACTTGGCTTAACTGCTGCTTCCACTTTGCTTCCCCTCAGCTGGGAGCCACGTTTTCAGCTCCAGCCTCTGATACAGCCACCTGTCAGACGAGTCATACCCCTGGCATGCCCCTGCTCTGTCCTTGGCACAGCACTCTGGTTTGCAGGCAGGAGCTGCACCAACAGCTACAAACCCACCCTGTGCCCAGAGCCGTGGCATCAGGGCTGGAGAGCAGAGTGGCACATCCCAGTCTTCTGTTCTGCATTTTGTTCTCCCAATTTGCTGAGATAGTGAGGAATAAATCCCACTCCTGCCTCTTCTGACTTCCTTACTAATGTAAAAATTTTGAATTCAGTATTGTACCAATTTGGTCTTGATGCAGAAGAGCGGGTTGGGTGCTGTGCCCAGCAGCGTCCCTGAGCTGGGCTGCTCCAGGTGCTCCAGCTGCATGTGGCAGCCCATGGTCCCCTGGGCTCTCCTCAGACTCAGAGAAGTTGCTGAGCACTTTTGGGTGTGTGGGGAGGAGGGTAAATGGCATGTGCTGGATTTGGAGCTCCACAGGAGAGGTTTGGGTGTAAAAATGCAAAGTGCTTTATTGTGAGATTGTGTGAGGGTCTGGAGGAGTAAGGGCTGGTTCCTGGCACAACAGAAACCACAAGTCCCCTCCTGTCCTGCCACAGCAGGGGTGATCAAGCACTGTCAGTGCCTTCCCATCCCTGGGAGCTGCAGAGCTACAGCATTGCTGAGCAGTTGCCCAGGGCTGCTCGGTGTCAGTCCTGTGAGCACTCAGCTGTCTGCAGCTCAGGGAGAGGGCAGGTTGGTGTTTTGCATCTGAATATTTTAGAGGAGAATATGGTCCTGTTCAGATTACTTACTTACATGATTAATTAAATAAGGAAATACTCTGGGATGTGGATAAAGATTCCCCTGGAGTATTTGACTCTTGGCCCGAGTGTTGCCGTGCAGCAGGACTGTGACCATCTCACGCTCCAGAATCCTGGCACTGCCTGTCCCTGCCTGTCCCATCCCTGCCAGTCCTGTCCCAGTGCTGCACCTGGGCAGGGGTGTCTGGCGTGCCCTGAGCCACGCTGGTGGCTGTGTTGAGGCAGCCACAGACGCAGCAGTGTGGAAGCACAGGGCAGAGCTCCGTCCCCCACGCATGGCAGCTCCAGTGGCTCTGAAATAATTCCTCCCATGTTGGCAAAGGCAGCTGCCAGTCACCAGCCTGGAGCTCCCATACTGCACGGCTGTGCTTCCAGCATCTCCCTCTTGTTCTGTGTATTTTCCATGTCTCTTTCCTCAGTCTTTTCAGATTAATAGCATTCCAACTCCTGAAGGAAATGCAGAAAAACGGCGTGTTTAATTTTAATTTAGGAAAGCGTTTAGGTAGCAGCCTAGCTTTCTCGCTGCTGTCAATCAGGTTTTCTCAAGGCTGACATCAATTAGTTTAAAAATATTGAATGTAATTTTGCCTGACACAACATATTGCAGCCACTGCAAAATATAATTTATTTTAGAAGAAGAAATAATTAAACTAATTTGCATGTCAGTCAGCTGAGCTGGAATACCGAGGAGAGACGCTGCAATGGAAGATGGCTTTTTTCCCTTCCTGTTGCCCTCAGCCAGCACGTGCTGCCCTCACCCCAACCACGAGCCAGGTGCTGCTCACAGAGCCCTGCGAGGGCAGGTGCCTGCAGCACCCACGCCACAGCCTCATCCACCCTCTCTGCTTCTCCTTCTGGCTCTGCTGAGCCTTTGCTCCTGTGCTGGGGAATTTTGGATGCGTGCACACAGGTAGAGAAAGCACAGGCCAGAGTTTCTGACCTCGCAGATGTGAATCCTGCGTTAGCTGAGTGCTTTGTGTCTTTCATCACAGATGTGCTCCAACAATCTTAATCGCACTTCTGACCATCATAGTATCAGTTTATGCCACTGTTACAGAAAATATATTTCAGATATTTTGAAGATAACTTTTTTCAAATACATCCAACCATTTTTCATTTTTTCCACTGGTAAATCCAAGTACTGGCTCAGAGGAAGAGGGAAGTTGATAAAGTATTGAGAAACCTTCAAATATACATTGTACAGCCAAAATAAAAAGAAGCTGATGTGCGCCTCACTGGAAAGGTAGACAAGAGTGCAGAAGTTGCCTTTCTAACCTTGATGTTCCTCGACACGTCAAATTTTGACCCCATCACTGAGGCAGGAGTGAGCATGAGCCTCAGGCTTCAGCAGTTTTTGAAGGGGCAAAAGGAGAGCTTTTGTGTGACAGGGTGCATTTAGAAAGGTCGCTGTCTCTGAGCTGTGCCCAGGGATGCAGGACGTGAGCCCTGGCTCGGGAGGGGGTCGGTGCAGGTCCCCAGCTCTGCGCCGAGGCGGGTGCGTGACCCCGCTCGCGTGCGCGGCTCTGAGCGACTCCGGCAGCCGCGGCTGGAGCTGGGGCAGAGCACGGCCCTGTGCTTCTGCCCGGCTCTGAACACGCTGATCACATCCCTCCTCAGGGGGCTGTGGGAGGTGGTCTTGAAGAGAAGCTACTTTGCTCAGGGTCACCTGGATGTCCAGGCCTGGCACGCGTGATCCCAACAGGTCCTGGGGAGGGTTCGACAGCACTGGGGTTGGTTCCTGCTCACAGCTGGCTCCCACACTGTGGGGCACTAAGGGAGGAACTCCTCCTCTGGGTTACAGTTAAGAAGGGAAAGCACTGAGGTCCTGGGTTCTTCCCTCCCTTCAGGCTCTACTTCCTCTCCTCTCTTTGTGCTTTTCCTCATCTTTCTCTCAGTAGTCCCAGCTTGCTCCAGAGCTGAGCAGCGGGGATGGTTATCCATCTTCCTGTGGGCTGAGGAGGGGGTGATGAAATGCTGTCATCCTCCTTCTTGCAGGAACTGAACCCTTTTTCTTCCTGCTCATTTGTGGGCATCAAGCGTGCACCCCGCCGCCTCCCTGGGCTCCCTTCTCACCCCGCTGCCTCCCCCTTTCTCTCTTCCTGCAAGCAATTGCAGTTTATTTCACTGCACCAATATGCCTTTTAAAATAACACATAGTTCCAGGCTTTTAGTCACGACTTCTGCCTCCCTCCCCCAAAAACAACTATCTAATCACCAGAGCAGCTGGTCTGGGTGAGAGGGAGTGATAACGTGAGAACCGGGTGAAGGCAGCTCTGGGGAGGGGGCTTAGATTCCTGGCTAATTACGGAGCAGCGCTAAATCTCCTCTCCCCTGGGTCCTCCCCCACCTGATCTGTTGGGGCCAGTATTAATGTTATAGACAAACAGGCAGCAGAACTCCTGCCTGAGTGTGGAGAGAAGCATTAGTTCTGTCACAGGTGCAGCCTCTGGGTAAAACAAAGGAGATGGAGTAAGAGGGAGTTCTCATTTCTGGAGATATATGAGGTGCTTCAGCAAACATCAGGCCCTCCAGAGTGATTTATAATCCTATGGCACGGGCTCAGTGTCCCTCGGCGGTGTGTGTGCAGCTCAGCGACGCTGCAGTGAGCGGAGGTGTAAATGCTGCCCCATCCCACAAGCAGAGCGAACCCCAAGGGAGGGGGGGTCCCCAGGACCCACTGCCTGTGTGAGGCTGGGCTGGTGAGAGCCAGGGTGAGAGGGCTGCCCTCAATCTTACTGCGTGACCCCCTCATGTCAGCTGGTGGATGGTGCTGTGTGTAAGTTTAAGCTGCTGATGGCAATAAAAACCCTGGGCAAGAGCCTCAGGTCTCAGTGGGGCACATTTGACCCTGGGTCACCTGGGCACAGCACAGGTAGAGGGACAGATCTCACCACCAATCTGTGCCCTTAGTTCATTGCAGCTGTTCCATATCCTCAGCTCCATTTCTCAGCCCTCAGATGTTGCTGCCAGTCTCGAGCGCCTATGGATCAGGATCCAGGTCAGGGGGTGATCTCACATCCAGGTTTTCTGTCCTATCTTGGTGCTGTTTTGCTGCAGCACAGATCCTCACCAGTGGATGGCTGACCCTTATGGCTGGGACTAGCTTTTGGCTGCTCCAGTTTTCCAGGGGTAGATCAGGTGGTGTTTCAGGAGTCCTTGGCACACAGCTCAGTGGTTCGGCTTCTTTTACAGGGTGTGGTGAGGTTGAACCATGCTCTGCAGGTGCTGCTGTCCCATAGACAGTCTGTGCCACAGGCAGTGGTGCAGTGCTGTGTGACCCTTGGAGCTGGCAGCAGCCACGATGGCCTCTGGACAGATGGGGATGAGGGGGTTTGCTTCCTGATAGCACCAGCTGGCACTTTGTCCTGAAGCTCTGCTTCTCTTTCTGTTTCAGATAATCACTCCCAGGTGTCGAGGGCCTCTCTCCGTATCCGTATCCTGGACGTCAATGACAATCCACCTGAGCTCGCCACCCCCTATGAAGCCGCTGTGTGTGAGGATGCCAAGCCAGGCCAGGTAGCGAGTGTCCCCCAGCCCTGGTCTCGGGCTGCAGGCAGCGCTCTGGACCACTGCCAGCCTGCCCATCTGTCCCCTTCTGCCCCTGAGTCTTCCTGTGCAGCCCCTGTCACACTGGGAGTCACTCTGCTGGTCCCACTGAGCCGCTCTGCAGGGTCGAAGGCTCGTCCCTCTCTGTGGCCGCAGCCGATGATGCCGCTGGCTGGACCCTGCACATGGAACCCTGGGGGAGGCTGTGGAGGCAGCACTGGTGCTCACCTTTGCCTTCTCCCCACAGCTGATCCAGACAATCAGTGTTGTGGACCGGGATGAGCCTCAGAGCGGGCACCGTTTCTACTTCACGCTGGCGCCTGAAGCCACCAACAATCACCATTTCTCTTTGCTGGATATCCAGGGTGAGTCCTGCTGTACCCTTGGCCCAGCATCCCTCAGGCTGAGCAGCACCTCTGGCCATGGAGGGGGAGATGGGTTGCGGTCTCTCTGTGCCAGCTCTGGGTGCTTCGGGCATGTCGCAGAGCTTCTTGTCAACCTGAAATGGTGGGACTGGTCAGCTAACAGCTTGGATTTCCTCAAGGAGGCTCTGCCAGCTTTATTCCCTGCTGCAAGCAGCTACAAAGCTCCTCTTATGCTGTCTGGTTAAGCCTCTGGTATTTTCAGGGCTCTCAGTCCCTTTCTTGATGGGAAATCTCCAACCTGCCTGCAGGCAAGGAGATGATGTGGATTTATAGATGAACACGCTCCCATTTTGAGCATTATGATTTATCCCTCTCCAAGGTAAATCCTGGAGCATGGGTCATCTTGGGGCTCCCATGTGGGTGGCCAGCCCTGTGCCCTGGACAAGTGGGAGCAGCTCAAGAGCCCTGGGAGGCAGTGGGGCCATGCTGCAGCCAGCCCACAGCCACGGTGGGTTCTCTGGGACACAGCCTGCAGAGCCTGATGCCCTGTGAGGGCGGCTCTGGGGTGCAGTTCCTGTGTTTCCTGAGGCTCATCCTCTCCTTTGGGATGTGCAGCCAGGCAGAGCCTGTCTGTTCCTCTGGGCAGCTCTGGGGTTCTCTGCATCCCTGGGCTCAGTGGCTCATCCTGGGTGACTCAATGCTGCTGTGAGCGATGGGTTGCCATGCAGGTTCTGCTGGCTGAGCCTGGCTGCTGTTGGGCTTTGCAGGCTGTCAGGTCAGGCTGCCAGGTCAGGCTGCACTTGTGTGCACAGTAACAATCCAGAAAAGTAGTTACCAGGGTGCTTCCTATTTTTGACTTGTGTTTAGGGTGAATTTAGGTGCTGATTGTAGCCGTAGGTACAGCAGGGTCTCCTGCAGGTACTGGGACCTTCTCCAGCCACATGTGCATGTGCTTGTCACAGGGGCCAGCAGACCACATTGAAATTCTTCTTTGGTTTTGGTTTACTTTTAAAACCATTTTCTTTCTCTGCTTTTGCAGCTTTATCTGTCAAAAGCCTGGTTTAGTTTGTTCTGAGCTTATCAAAGGAGTCTTCTGCTGACGTAAGATCCTGCTTGCTCAGTTTGGTTCAGCATTATTAGGGATAGTCAAAATGGAAAAGCTTCAGATGTGATGGTAGCTGGGCTGGATATTGCTTTGTGTCCTCAGTAACACAGCTGTCCCTGACCTGAGTCCCTCCCCCTCTGCTCAAGGGCAGCTGTTCAGAAGACCTTTGCTTCTTATCATGTAAACAGGCTTTAATCCTCAGCAAGATTTTGCCCCACACCCAGTGATTAACTTCCCCCACTTTCTTTGAAGGACCTTACGAAAATGTGCTTGAACACACTGAGCTACACCCGGGTGTCCATCCCTGCCCAGACCCTCATGAGGCTTCCAGCTCTGGGCCAGGGTGTCTGCCATGCCCAGGTTGCCATCCCAGAGCCACCAGCACTGTTTTGCTCGTCTGGCAGGGCACGTGGCTGGGGGTGTATGGGGCTTAGTGGGGGGCTGCTTGGCTCCTGGGCTCTGTGTGGGGGTCCACCAGCAGTGGCCCAAGAGCTGGCATTGCAGTAGATGCAGGACACGTGTGCCACCATCTCCTCTGGAGCTGCTGCTCTCTTGAGTGGGATGTGGCTCTTGTGGCACAGGGTAATTCTTAGTGCTAAACGATCCCTCGAGCTTTTCGTGTGGTGTAACACTGCATAAAATGAGTAAAAGCTGGCATCACCTCCCGCCTCCTGCTCTTGGGAAAACAAATGTTGTTGCTGCAGGGTTATTCCCAGAGTGTTTGGAGACCCTCCCAATTGCAGAGCAGTGCTGTCTTCCCCAGCAAGCGGAGATGGCTGCCTGTGCAGATGGAGGCACCCCTCATTTCTAACAGGGTGCCTTGGTGCCATCTCCCTCCCTTTGATTTCTGCCCCCTTCCCCAGTCCACTGACTGCCCTGGGTACACTCACCTTTGCCCCTGCTCTCACGGGTGTCCTTGCTGCATCCTCCCTTGTGTTCCCCCATTGCTTGCCTCTCCTGCATTCACCCCTCTTGCACTTGTCTCTACTCCCCCGTATAAATATCAGTGGTGACAAACTGCTACCACCAGCCCATCTGTTTCTTTGTACAAATTTGTAGCCAGTTTTGAAACGTGATTTATAAATATTGCTTTTGCAGCCAAGGAGTGACACTGATGGATGTCAGCACAGATGGATTCTCTAAGCTCTTGCTTAAATCCTCTCTTTTGCTTTGCACCTACCTCACTTGGCTCCTTCGTGGCACCAGAAAGCCACTTCGGGAGGTGACTTGTTCTCAACAGGGTGGGGACCAGCACCCACTCGGGAGCACTCCTGTTGCAGTCGGGCAGGGCAGGAGCACCTGGCATGGTGGGGCTGCTTGTGGGGAGCCTGGGGGGCTGTGAGCTGCCAGCTGTGTCAAGGCTCCCTCCGGGGCTCCTGGGTGTGGCACACAGAGCTGTGCTGGCTCTGGTGCTCCAGATTGGAGACACAAGAACCAAGGGTGTCCCTGCAGGTGACCACATAGCTGAGTTACAGGTGGTTTGCAAGAATTTGGGCTTTTGGAAACAGCACCGCTGCCTATTGGTGTCTGTCTTGCCATGCATTTGCTCTGTCTGAGGGAGCACTCACACACTTCCTGATTCATCAGACAAGGAATAAATGTCACCTGTGGTAACAGCAGCAATGATCCAGGAAGAAGATGCCCATCATATGGAGTGACTACAGGAAGAGATGGAATAAGAGAAGCTGACCATGTTAAGGTCCAACTGGTGCCATTCCAAAGGCATTCGCCTTCCTCTGCTTCCTAACTTGCCTTTTGCTGGGTCTTTCTGGCCTGAGAAAATTGATTACAGCAGGTTCAACGGCAATTAAAGCCTGAAATCATGTTCTCCAAGAAATGCTAATTGTGTTGGAAGGGATGGTAGAAAGCATTCAAGCCCGGCAACCTGGAAGGAGTGCTAGGTAATATGGAGTGACACATGGAGCTACTGACTCCAGAGCTCAAGGGCTCGGCAAGCAGATGTCTGAACTCTCTGCAGGTCTCATTAAGAGCATGTAATGGGTGATAGAAGATCTGAAAACCCAAACAATCAAAAGCAAAATGTTAAGATTTGAGGATTGCCTGAGGATAGAGGAAGCTTCCTCCAGCCCCACAGGGATGCCCCTCTCAGCACAAGCAGCGCAGATGCTCATTTGACCAGGGTAGGGGTGGGGTGTGTGTGTAAAAGAGCATCAAACCTCCTCGGGGCTGAGCAAACAGCGAAGGAGCAGCAGTAGTGCTGTGGCCTGGTACCCAGAGAACTCACGAGAAGGAAGAGGCGAAAGGGAAAAACAGGATGTTTCTTCTACCAGCTGCACCAGCTGGGGCTGGAGGAGGTCTGCTCCCTTCGGGCATCTCCGGCAGCAGTGTGCTTGCAGGCCCAGCCGGGTGCCGGGTTGCTCCTCCCCAGAGCCGGTGTTCCCAGGCTCCAGTGCAGCAGAGCAGCTGCTGGAGAAGGAGAAGGCAGATGCTCACAGGGCCCTGTGAGTGTGGGAGAGGGAAGGGACATCAAAATCCTTCCTGCTCTCCTAGCGCTGTTTGAGATTGAGTTATGAGAAGGATTTATTAGTTCTGTCTTTGAGGCTGCCAAGAGCCTCTTTGGAGAGGGAGTCTGGGAGACTTAATTATTTTATTACTCCTAGTGACGTTAAGCTACCACCAGAGTGTATTGCATTTCTAAACTTTCCTCTTAGGGCAGTATTGATGAGTCCCTGTGCACTCAGCTCACATCAGGTCCTGCCTTGTCTGGTGACCTGCTCCTCAGGTGGACAGAGAGGCCGCCTCCTGCCCTGTCACACGAGGTGATGTGATGTAACACAGGATAATGTCACTGCATGATCAGAGAGAGGGTGACAGAGGAAACCTATGGAGAAAATGTCAATTTGTGCAGCAAGAAAGCAGTGATAGTAAAAGTCTTAGGTTGGGGCATCAGAGGACACTCAGCACAGCCTTTGGAACGGTGTGACTGCAGCAGAAGTTGCAGCTTTGCGGGGACTGGGCAGGAAACCAAGTGTGGAGACCCAGACTCGTCTGTTCAGGAAAGCTGTGGATTAACGTCTGCTCACATTCCAGTGCTGCTCCTGAGAAGCTCTGCTCCTCAGCTCATCACCCCAGAAATGGATTTGGCAGGAAGCTGCTGCGGAGGAAGAGACACGAGGGCTGCGGGGCCAGGGCTGCCTGGGCTGTGCCAATGCAAACAAATCTGCACCAAGACACATCCCAAAGCAGCTGCCGTGGGTCAGCTACATGTAAAGAAACAACTGCACCAAGAGAAATGACAATTGTTTTATAGGAGGTTGCTTTGGATGCATTTTCCAGGATACATGTTCCACAGCCTGGGCAAAATTTTCCCAGATCTGTGATAAAAAGGACTACAATCATATGGCAGCAGCACTGCTTCTTTTGGAGTATCTCAGAGGGGAACACAGACGTTTGCGAGTAACAGGGGTGCAAACACCCAACAGAGAAGAGCTCACGGTGGTGGGTGGGGAGCAGGGAGTGATGGGCAGGTGGTGGAGCCGTTTCGGTGCCGGAGGCAGGTGGTCCCTGCCAGGCTGGGCTCTGCCTGTCCAGCCTTGGTGAGCAGTTTCATTGGTGCACATGTGAAATTTCTGTGGATCTCCCTCCTGGAGGAAGGGTGCCTGTCACCCTGTTCAGGAGAGAAAACATAGTTTCATGATGTTTAAAATAGTGCTTGTAGTTGTGATTTTTGTTACTCCCTTGCATCAAGTTTTGGGTCACAGGGCAAACCCTCAGCCCCTTCCTGAGGCGAGGTTTCTCTGAGCAGACCTGCCTGTCATGCTGCTGTTAGATTTAAGTACCAGCTTCTTTATTTTGACTTGGTGGGTGGCAATATTTCTTTTTCAGTGGTGCTGGGCTGCCTGAGCTGTCTGGGTTGAGCTGAGGTTGGTGCCTGCCCCTCTGCCACTTGTCTGTGTAGTTCCCCTTGATTTCTAGAGACTGTTTCTAAAAATACAGCATGCCTCGTTGCAGGTCCCTAACAGGAGCTGGAGCTGGCTGTAAACAGAAGGGAGTTGCCAGCCTCCTGCTGCATTTCCAGGGAGGTTTGGTGCTACCCCTGCGTTTACACAGCGCCGAAGAGCAGCTGGGAGAGTTCCCAAGCACTATGTTCCATCAGCCCTGGGTGAGGGTTGTGCTGAGCTGCAGTGGAGGTGCAGGGCTATATCCTCAGGGATCCTCTGAGCCAGGATCTGACCCCAGTCCCAGGCTGGTGACCTGACCGGTGTGACAGTGACAGCAAAGGTGATCCTCCTGGGCTGTGGCCAGAGCCTTGCTCTCTTACAGCACTTTGGTCTGTCCTTTTTGTCCTGTGGTTTTATCTCTTCTCGATCCAGGTGTCTCAGGCTTACTTTTAGCTGGGCTAGCTAGGAGTTAGTCCTGGCCTCTTGCTGAGACAGTGCCATTAACATTATTTATATCTCCCTGTTATGCTGCATCGAGGAGGGGGGAGCAGCACCAAATGAGATCTCATTACCTTTGTGCAAACGATTAGCATAACAATAGTTTTTTTTCCCTAGCTCATCCTTGGTAGGCCACAGGCAGCTCTCAGATGTTGCCGCCACCACACTTGGTTCAGCCTCCTTGCACCCAGGGGCCAGTGCTCCCCTGTTCCTCCTGACACCTCTGGCCAGTTGCCGCGGTGCTGCTGCCACGTGCTGCTCCAGGAGTCTCAGCCACAGTGGCAGGTGTCCTGCAGGACAGGACACTGTGCTGTGCTGTGCCCCAGCTGCCATGCACTGCCTCTGGGATCTCCTTCCTGGCTGACCAGTGGATCTGCCCCATCCTGTACTCAGTGCATGCCTGCATCCTAGCTCGCCTCCTGTCCCCACTGTGCCCTGTGTGCTCTCCTGCAGCACCCAATCCATACAGCAATTTCCGTGGTGGCAGCAGCCCAAGGGCCAGAGTTACAGTAGATGTCTTTTCCAGTGGAAGAGCTGATTCATAGAGAAAGGGGATGGTCTGGCATAAATCAGCTCCGATGAGGAGAATCCGTAGACAGCAGTACCGTGCTGTGAGTGGGCCAATCTATGGTTTATTAGATAAAGACTGCAGACAGTCGGCAGCGGCTTGTGACACCTGGCTGCAATTGTCACCTGCTGTCCAGCCCCATCCTGCCCGTGCTGCTGCTGGCTGGCAGCCTGCAGCACCCCTGAGCATGGAGTCAATCCCAGTGTCAGTCCCTGTCCCTGCCCTCCCTCCCTGCTCCTGGTCGGCAGCAGCTGCTCCTTGGGTTCATCGATGGCACCAGGGCCCTGGAGGGTCCCGTGAAGTGGCTGTGTTAATGGGATCTTAACGAGCTGTGCTGTGCCAGCTGAGCCCCTGAAGCAGCAGGGTGTAAGCAGATGGGGAGGAGGATGCCTGACTTGGCTGGGAGGCTTGGAAGGAGCTCTGCCTGTTCCTTTAGGAGTTACAGAGGATCATAGGGGTATCTGGCCCTCCGGCTGAGGCAGGACCATTCACCCATGGCTCTTGGCTTTGGAAGCAGTGTCTGCTCTTGCAGTCTCAGTGCCACCTGCAGACCCTGTCTGTTCTTGTGTACATGTCAGCAATTGATTTTTACCCTGACTCTGTGCCACTCTCAGAGGGTCTTTTGGAAGTTTTCCCCCTCTCTCTGTGCCACCTGCGTTGTTTGTCACCGTGGTTCAGACACTCATGTGCTGCTGCTCCTGTGCCAGACTCACTCCCATGTGGTGACAAAGGAGATGCCAGGCTGGCCCTGAGGTGCTGCTGGCAAAGGGGAACATGCTGGAGTGGAGCTGGCCGTGTTCAGGCACTCAGGGTGCAGAGAGGCTGCAGTGCCAGGGAGCCATGAGCTGGGTCCATGTGATGGAGGAGGGGGAGGCCCTAGGCTCTCTCAGGATGGCTGCTGGAGGTGGTGCAGGAATAGCTGCTGTTCATCCAGAGCACAGAGGAGCTCATGGCAGGTCCTGCAGGCTGTGATGTGGGGGTGACTTCGCTGCGGTTTTGCTTGTTCCCTGCAGACAACACGGCAGCGGTGCACACACAGAGAGTGGGCTTCAATCGCCAGGAGCAGGATGTGTACCTGCTCCCCATCCTGGTGGTGGACAGCGGCCCCCCAGCCCTGAGCAGCACAGGGACTCTGACCATCCGTGTCTGCGGCTGCGACAGCAACGGGGCCATCCAGTCCTGCAACAGCACAGCCTACGTCGTGTCAGCCACGCTGAGTCCCGGCGCCCTCATCGCGCTGCTGGTCTGTGTCCTCATTCTGGTTGGTGAGTGCCTGCCTGTCCCCCAGGTCCTTCCTGTCCTGTCCCAGCTCCACTCCATCAGCATCACATCAATGTGTGCAGGGAGGTGCTTGGGCACAGTGCAGGCTCCTCTGCCTCTCTCCTCCGTGGCAGCTGCAGCATAGGGGGCATGAACCTCAGCCCCTGCCGGGGGGAACCAGTGGGGAAGCTCCCATGTTTGCCACAGCTCCGGTGTGCTGGGCTCCACACGGCAGCCAGAGCAGAGCTGCCTGTGCCAGGCAGGTGTGATGCTGTCCAGCAGAGCCTGGAGAGCTGCTGGCTTGCTCCCTGCCTGGACAGGCAGGAGCCAAGAGCTGCTTGTGCCCACAGCAGGCGTCTCGCAGCAGATGGGGGGTGTGTACTCCCAGCATGTGGGCAGGAGTGGGGCACACAGGTGTGCTCTTACCTGAAAAGGTCAGCGTTAGAGCATGTGTGACTGTGGGCAGGACGCAGAGCTGGGCTGCAGTCAAACCAGAGTGCTGCCCAGGTCAGGACCTGTATCCCAGGAATGCTGCTGCCTGCCGCTGACACACTGGCACAGGCTTTGCTGGGCACGGGGAGCGTGCACTTGTGTGCATGTGGGAAGGGGCTCTGAGTGAGGGGTGTTGCAGTGCCCTCAGGTTTAGCGCAGGACAGTTGATGGATGCAGCTGCTGAATGCCCTCTCTGGCCCCAGGGCTGGCTCCTGGCTGGCTCCAAGGGCTGTCCAGACACCTGCGGGAGCCAGCGCATTGTTTGGTGAGGTCTCCTCTCCTTGGCATGGCTCCACTCCCTGTCTCCTGCTGCATCTCTGTTCAGAAAACCCTTTCCCACAGGGTGCACTTTACACTGGTTTCATTTTCCAACGCAGTGCAAACAAATTTCTGCCTAATTGCCCAAACGAATAAAGTGCACATCGATGCTTTAAAGGTGATGGGCTGAATGGATGATGATCCAGGACACAGCTGCAGCTCGCTGCTCGGGCTCTGTGCCATCTGCTCCACATTCACCCACCCAACATTTGGCTGCTACTGTGAGTCATGCACCCCCTTTTCCTACTCATCTTCTGCAGAACCCATCCGTTTGTCTGTCCAGCTGTGTGTTTATCCATCGCTCCCTCCTGTCTCAGTGGTCACGCTGCATGGCAAAGGAAGTTCCCAGTCTGCCCTGGGGCCCGGGCAAACCTCTCTCCAAGCCAGTACACTGCACGGCTGCTGCTTGATGAGCCTGGCTGATGGGAACCGTCTGGCATCCCGGCAGGGCTCCCAGTGCTGGGAGGTGCTGTGCCTCCACATCTGCCACCAAGCAGGGGTTGTCCTCGCCCTGCAGGAGCACAGCTTCCCTGAGACTCTGCACCCATCTGACTGTCTCTTCCTTTCCCAGTGCTGGTCCTTCTGATCCTCACACTGAAGCGACACCACAAAAGCCACCTGACCTCTGAGGATGACGAGGACATGAGGGACAATGTCATCAAATACAACGATGAAGGGGGTGGTGAGCAGGACACAGAGGCCTATGACATGTCAGCCCTGCGCAGCCTCTACGACTTCAGTGAGATCAAAGCTGGTGATGGAGGTGGGGGGCCAGGAGAGGGGGGCCCAGGCAGAAACCCAACCTCCGAGCTCCATGCCCTCCCGCAGTGGGTGCAGAGCCCAGACCTGGACTTCTCTGTGTTCAGAGACTATATCTGCAGGAAGGTGGAGCAGGCGGATGAGGACCTCTCTGTGCCGCCCTATGACTCATTCCAGACCTATGCCTTCGAGGGCTCGGACTCCCCAGTGCCCTCCCTGAGCTCCATCAACACCTGGTCCAGCGGCTCGGAGCAGGACTTCTCCTACCTGGGGGGCTGGGGGCCACGTTTCCGGCAGCTGGCAGCACTTTACGCGGGGCGCAGGGGCGAGGAGGACAGCGAGGAGTCCTAGCTGCCCCTCCAACCCCGCGGGCTCCGGGCGCCTCCCGGACTGGGGCTCCACGCCGTGAGGTGCCACACGGGAATCGTGTGCTCCTGGGCCAGACTGGCTGCCGGCAAGAGGCTGCACCGCGGGCACCGGGCGACTGCTCCTCTGCAGCTGCCTCCGGCTCAGGTGGGCTCCACGCCCATGTGGGGAGGCTGAGGAGCCCAGAGGAGCCACTGGGGTGTCCTCAGCTCCTCAAAGCCAGTCTCCATTAAAGCACTACGCATTAACTTAAGAAGGAGAAAATCTAATTCAAGAGGGTTTTGGAGAGGGTTTCTCCCCCGCAAATTATCATTTAAATAGATCTGTTCGGTGATCCCCATCCAGGAGAGGAAGAGCAAACCGGGAGCCTTTTGTTGTCTAAATTGTTTTTGTCACTTGAGTCAGAGCATTTAAAGAGCTTTGATTTCTTTAAGAGCTTTCCTTGCAGAGGGAAACAAGCTTTTAACTTCTGTTCAGATTTTCCCCTCCTAAGTTTACTTGCTTTTTGAAGTCTTCCTTCTTGCTGCTCCCCGAGGGCTTCTCAGTAGCCCCCGGCTGCCTGCCGGCATGGTGTTGGAGGGAGGATGCCACGCTGGGATCACATCCTGCACAGAATGCCTGCTCACCTCAAACCAGGCTTCCCTCCAGTGCTGCAATTGCTTCACCCCTTTCTTGTGATCACAGACTGGTGATCTTGTGCTGCTGATACGAAGGGGATCCCCAACACTCCCTGCACAGCAGACGTTGTCTGTGAAGTCCTGGTGTGCCCCACAGCCCCAGTGACAGACTGGGATGTCCCACCTGCCACCGAGGCGCGATGCTGTGGCCTGAGCCACAGAGCAGCTGCGGTGTTGGGGAGCGCTGTCGGAGGGGCCCAGAGCAGCACCCCCAGGTGGGCTCTGCCAGCTCCTCACACAGGACCTGGGGCTTGCAGGGCTCCCAGCCAGGCACTGGCTGTCACCAAATGGTGTAAGGATGTCATTGCTCCCTGGCCCACAGTGGCTAGGGGAGAGCTGCATCCCATGGAGGACCTTGCTGCAGGGAGCAGGAGAACCTCAGCCCCTGGGTGGGAGGAATAATTCCTGCTTGCACCCAGCTGGCAGCAAAGCATCAGCATTAGCAACAGAACAGCCATTCCCAGGAGATATGTGTGAGGCCAGAACCTGCTGGCACTGCCCTGGGGCTGAGCTGGCTGCAGGCTGGGCAGCAGGTCTGTGGCACCTCGGGGTACCCACAGTGTCCCCACCCTGGCACAGTATCCTGCAGCAAACCAGCACGAGCTCCCTGTGGGACTGCTTTTGCATGTAATCCCTGGGTTTGGGAGGCAGGTCAGGAAAGTGCCAGTGGGATGTGCCATTGCTCCTCAGGCTGCACATGATGCTGGAGGAAAGCACTGGGTGCCCAGTGCCTTCCCAGCCTGCCAGCTACCACAGAGGAAACTGAATATCCTGTAGAGTGATGTCCTCACACAGCATCTCAGGTCGTCCTGGCTGGTGCAGCTCCTTATCTGTTCATGTTGGGAAAAAATCAATTATGTCATTGATAGGTAACTGATAGGGTCTCCCAAGCCCTGACACATCCTGGGCTTGTCATTGGGTTTGTCCTTTTATTTAACCACAGACACTGTTTTCTCTCCTCGGAGAAGGTTTAACTGTAAATGTACATGCGTGTCCATTTTTTTACTGTGTGTTGCTCCCTGGCTGCTGGCGTTGGTCCTTTGGCTGCAGCACGAGACCCAGCAGCAGAGAGGGACAGGACCTGTCTTTGCCACGGTGCCTGCCCTCGGCTGCTCCTGCCCACTGCCATCAAGGCCCCTGTGCAGAGCCCCAGCTTGGCTGATACTGGCACCAGGAGCTCCTCGCTCCTCAGGGCCTCTCTGGTCCCGCCGAGGAGGGGATGGGTGCTCTGGCTGGCACCTGTGCCCAGCGTGCTGCTGGTTCACTGTGATCATGCTGGGGATGCAGCAGGGCCCTCGAGTGCCGGCTCAGGCCACGCCGTCCCAAGCAGGTGACACCCTGCACCTCCAAGCAGGAGAACGGAGAAAGCCCTCTCTTTCCTCAGGAACGTGTTCGTGTTTTCCCCTCTGGGCTGCAGAGCTGTGCCCGAGCCCCTCCGGCACTGGCCCTTCCTCTAGCCAAGTGTTGTGCAATAGCAGGGCTCTGTCCTAGGAGATGGGGTCTGACAGGGTACGTGTTTAGCAACCCTCCCAGCGGGTTCTCCCCCATCCCCGCCCGGTCCGTGCTCCCCGGCGCCCATGCACGCACGCTTGCGTTTGATTCCTGTCCCACGTGTAAATACGGGAGCAGCGCGGTGCCGAGCGGTCCGGCCGCGCCGCGCTGCCCGCACCCCTGCCCGCCCCCGCGGGAGGAGCCGGCAGCTGCCACCATGTCTGATGGAGTCACTTCGGTTCTGTTTCTCTACCCAAATGAAATTAGAAGGTTGATTTCCTCACCCTTGTTATTTTTTCAAGGTCTTTCTGGGACCTGGAAATAAATTATTTCCTTGTCGTCTAGCCTGAGTCTTATGAGCCTTTTTGGTCTTTTTTCCTTTCCTTACATTGCCCTGTCATTGTGGTCCCGTTGGTGCCTTCCCCGGGGGGCTGGGTGGCTGCCTGAAGCAGGAGGAGCCGTGGCACAGCCAATCCCCGCCTGCAGCATGTTCCCACTGCCAGGATCTCTGGCTTCTTCCCATTTTTCATTGAAATGCTCATCAGAAAAAGCTTCTTCAAGAGAAGGGTCATTTTTTCTCTCTGAATTTGAAGGAAACTATGAAAAAGAAATGCCCTTGGTTTTCTCTATCCTTTCAGGAGAACGTTGGGTTGTGCTTTGAGCAACCCTGACTATTCCATGATTTTATAATTCTTCATGGCTTCAGTGTAGCTGGGTGTTGTCAACAGCTTTGGTACCTGACCCATTCTCATTTTGGTGATGCTGTGTGTTACAGCAGCCTGCAGTTACTGGCAGCAGCTAAAAAACCTTCCTTCAAACTCAGTTTTAATACTGAAATGATGCAAATAAATGACATTCTGGCCTGACCCCAGCTAAATCAGTTGCTGGTGGTTTCCTTGATGGCCAAGGGCTGGGGAAGAATCAAGGTGCTCATGGCAAACAAAGTGTGAACCTCCCTGGGCCTGAGAAGCCTCACTGAGGTGGCTGCAAATGCTCCAGCACCCATCAGTGTGACAATGGCACACCATGGAGGGATGGAGCAGGCACGGAGAGAGGGGACATGGCCGAGTTCAGTGGTGGCCTGAGTGTAGGTCAGCAGATAGAACAGGCAGACTTTAAACTGCTCGATAAAGCAACAGTCATTTAAACAGCATCTTGCAGTCCTGGCTCCAAAACAGGATTATTGTTCCCCAGGTATTTGAGTGTTTCCTTATCCTTCACCATCCCCCTGCCTCCACTCTGTCCTGCTCCCTTGATTATTCACTAAATGTTATGGAAGAAGCATCTGGTGACCTTTGATGACAGCAGTTAGTGGGATGCTGTGACAGAAGGGGGAAGTCTTGAGGCCGGAGGGTTTTCCAGAGGCACAAGGTGTGCTGCCAGACCTCAACCTGCATGCGGTTTTCCTTCTCACACTTACAATGAATGCCTCTGCAGCTGCTGGACTTGAGGAAGCTTTTCTGCCAGCATCACCATTAATTGCCCCCTCACAACAAGTCTGTCAGCACTGTGCTCACAGCCGCCTGCTCTGGCAGGTCTGGACACCTGGCCCATTGCTGTTTGCAGAGAGCTGAGCATTGCTGAGTGTTTGCACCCAGGTTTCCAGCCCAGGCCCTTGGCAACAAGAACTCTTCATCCAGCTGCAGCTCTCCAAGTCCTGCTGTCCCACTTCAGGCACCCAAACACTTTGGGACTCTAGAGATCAGGGCCTGGAGTATTCTGGGAACTTCACATTGAGGAGGAAGAGGTGTCTGCGGTCACTGTGCTCATTGCAGTGGAGGTGACAAGTGCCTGGCATTGAGTGGTGAGCCTGTGCTGTGCAGGAGGATTTGCTTCTTGTGTACTGTGGGGAAATGGAGAGAGCTCAAAGCAACAAATTGCCAGTCAGAACCAGACCCTTCACTACAAAAGAGGAGGATTATTGAGAGCTTTGATTGCAGAAGCATCTGTGAAGATGCTTGAATAGCTCCATGCCTCCTCAACACAGCCCCTTCTGAGGAAATTTTCCTGTAGCAGTTTCTCTCTCTCCAGCAGTTGCACAACAGCCTCATTGCAGAGCAGGGTAAGGGCAGGTCCTACCTCCCTAGTTCCGCAGGAGGGGAAGCCAGTCCTGCTCTGCACATGATGGTTCTCGTCACACGGGATGTGACCTGTGGCTGTCTACTGGCAGTGCTGGCCGAGGACGGTGGCACTTGCCACTGTCACATTCTGCACGGGTCCTACAGGGCTGGTGCTGCTGTGTCCCGTCAACCACTGGCTGCTGCAGCCCCTTTCCCATCCCCAGCACAGGGAGGCTGCATCAGTCACCTCCAATGCCTGCACTGAGCCATGGCAAGCTCCAGAAGGCAAGGTGTCCAGGCCTCCTCTAGAGAGGTATTTGCAAAAGATGGATGTGATCTGCTGGGATCATTAACGGGAAGTGAAAAAAGGGCAGTGATACCTTCACCCCCAGGAGGAAAATCCATCTCAGGTAACTGAATGTAGCAAGGCTGTATCAACCTCTACCTCCCGTTCCCACTGGCAGTATCTTGCTCAGGAAGGTGATCCCTTCTCCCCCCATATCCTCTGAGGAAGCTGCTTTATCACCAGAAAGCTGACTCCTTTAACCCCCTCCACAGCTAATATCCCATCTCCCTATGTCCTTTCATTTACCAAGCCCTTGAGCTTCTTTCAGGGTTGGTGTCAGACTCTCCCTGCTCAGCAAAATCTGTTTTACACCTCTGCCCTGTGCTTGGTGCAGGCAGCAGCTCTGTCTTGTCAGGGCTCCCTTGCTGTGCCACAGAGCTCCTGTTTGTGCTCTCCACTTGCTGTGGCTCTGCTGCCTCCAGCCCATCCCAGGAGTGTCCCCAGTATCTGGAGATGACCTGGCTTTGTGCTTGGCAGCAGCAGTTCCTGCTCTCTGCTCACTGGTGGGAACGGAGCTGTGTTTCCAGGCAGCTGTCACGGCTCTGTTACCACAGCCAGAGGAGTTGGAGAGAAACAAAATCATTGAATTTCACTTGGCCCTGGAATTGTGCTTCTGGGCGGTCAGTGGGACTGAAACCACCCCTCACCTTGCTGAGCAGCCAGGGGAGTGTGGCGAAGAGCTGGTGTTCCTTTTGCCAGTGAGACTATGTCCTCTCAGGATGCTGGTGCCATGCTGAGCAGCCAGACTGGCCATTATCTGTCACACACACATCCCAGCCTGCGCTTTCTCCAGCCTCACAATCCCTTTCCAGATGAGTGTGGATTTAATGCCTGTTCTTCAAATTTTTAGGGAAGTACCTTGGGCTTTGCAAAGATGAATCCAGCATAGGTGGGCAGAGTCTGAAGTAGCTGGGATACACAGCAAAGCACAACCAGGGCTCCCCACACAGCAATCGCGCAGCCCTGGCTTTCCCATGGCCCATCCCATCCCACCTGCCCTCACCAACACTTGAATCCACTTGTGAGGGGTCAAATCTGGCATTTAACACCATGACATCGAGCAGCAAGAAAGGGTAAAAGCTGGAGCAGGAGCCCAGTGCCTTGGGGTTTGCCTCCCCTGGGCTGTGCAGCAGTCACACCATCCACCCACCTCTGCTGCTGCTGCTGCGTGTGCCCATCAGCCGTTGGAGGCCAAGTGGTGATTCTTAGACATCTCTCATCTGTAGTCAGTGACAGCAAGTGTTTGTGGCTCGGGGTTGTTAACTGCCCTATCCCAGCTACACTGCAGGTTTATAGACATCCATTTTTCATCTCTTTCCCTCGCTGCTGTGGAGGAGATGCTCAGGTGAGCATGAATTGGTCCAGCTGTTCACTGGGGGAACAGCCACCAGCCATTTCTAAGCAGGACACATCCCCTTAGCTTGTGTTTTAACCACGGTAATTCGTGGAGTTTTAATCCTTCTTCTGCTGGGGGAAGCACGCGTTGCCATCCACCCCGGCAGAGCCAGCCCACGGCAGCCTCCACCGCGGTCAGGAGTCACTCACCTTTAGCCAGGAGCCAGGCAGCTGTTGAAATCCCTTCACACTGCACGCAAATTAGGCATTGAAAACACTCATTACAGGCAACATGACACGCCTTCATTATTCCAGAATAATTGTCTGAACAGCTCAGCTCGCAGCACAAGCTTCACTTGGTGCAGGAATGTGATAAAAAGAAAACAGGAAGTGCAATCAATGCTTGTAATCCTTTTAAATAAAAAGGTACTTGCTAGTAGCTGCCAACATCTTAAAAAAGCTGTGATTTCCCCGGAGAGAGCCCTTATCAGCTATGACTGCGTGTCATTCTGGCTGTCTGTCAATCCATCAGACTTCAGTGCCACTGACATTAAGAAGCCAGGCGTTAAGATTATCACATTTACCCGTAATGTAGCACAGATTGTGTTGACATTTGGGAAGTATTCCACCACAGGAGCCATTTGACTTCAATGCTTTCTTCCTGAAGAAAAAAATGCTTTGAAATACTCGAGGGCAGGAGCCTGCTCTGCCTGCAACGTGCCGGCATGGGGAGCAGGAGAGTGAGGGTGCACAAGCGATGACCCAGGATGCATCCCAGGAATGCTGCTCTCCTGTTCTTTGGCTGCGCCTGGCACGGAGCAGGCAGGTATTTGGGTTGGCTGAGGAGGGTTCCCCTGTGCCCTGCCCTGAGGCAGCCGTGGTGCAGCACCTGCTGTGCCACAGGGACCCAGAGAGCAGCACAGTCTGCTTGCACCCCTCCTTCCACCTCCTGGCGCTCCTCCTCTAGAGAATGCATCGGCTCTGTCCACAGCAGAGAGGGGGATATTCCAGGCTAGGCCATAGAAACAATGGTAAATGACCTAAAATGAACTGATTAATCTCTTTAAATAACTGTGAAACCATTTTCCAGAAAAAGTTAATCTACTCTAAATGGCTCTGGTGCTTTTCTTGGGCTCCAATCAATATGTGGTCGCTTGCTTTTCATGTGTAATTCACAGTAATTGCAAAAGAGCATTTTCTGAAGAAAATGACACTCTGCAAGCAGAAATGCAAAGAGACACAAGGACCAATTGTTTTTAAATCCCAGCACAAGGCATGCTGTCAAACACACTGGAGAGCTGGAGGTGCTTCAGCATCACAGCTCTGTGTCCTAGGTTCTTCTCTGGGAAGCTGCTGGAGGTGCTAGAGTGTGTTGTGTCCAGATGGCTTGATTTGGAATCTCATCTGCTTCCAGGTCTGGGTGCCAGGGCCCTGGCCTGTGGACCTCTAGCCCACCAGCTGCAGAGAGAAGTTGGCTGCAAGATTACAAGGTTAGGCAGAGACACATCCCTTTCCTGTCACCACAGACATCGCTGGGATCCAGAGGCAGTCGTGCTCCTTGCCAGGCTGTCCCATCCAGGGCTGCACACAGCCAGCACTGCCCGTGCACAGCAGCACCCAGCCATCACCCAGGGCCTTTGGGGCCCGGCATGAGTCTTGTGTGCAGAGCTGGTGCAGTCCAGCACAGATCACATTCCCAGATCTCTCCTGTCCCTCTCATCTCCTGCTCGAGTTTGCATCTGCCAGGCTTGCTTCATCCGTGCCCAGCCTCAAGCCATGGCTGCCTGATGGTCGGACAGGCATCCCCTTCCAAAGAGTCCGTTGCCTTTCCATCATATGCTGTAAAACCAGAGCATAATTTTCCAGGATGTCATTCTAATTCTACTGAGAAAGCTTATTACTTGTGATTTACCCATAAAAAAGCCCGGTGACTTATGCCAGTGTGTCTGTGGGTTTGCCCATCAATCCATCACGGCAGCAGGCCCTCCGCAGGGCAGGGGGAGCGGATCCAGGCGCTGAGGTGAGCATGCCACTGTGATTGACACGCTGCTTTTACCGGCCGTAAAGCCTCTGACATACTCCTTTTGGCTCTGTGCGGATCCGCACTGCTGCGCTCCAGCACAAATGTCATTAAAACATGTTCCACCCGTGGTACCTATAAATAATTGAGGCAGCAGGTCTGCCCTGAGCTCTGTGCTGCAGCTTTCTGCTCCTCCAGTGAGGGGGCCCTGGGAGATGACCTCTCCTTCTCCCACTCACTGTCTTAGATAGGAAGGGGCACCTGAGCCTTGTCCCCACACTAATTTCTCTGCTGTGTTGGCAGGCTGTGCCCCCAGGGCTGGAGTCTGGGCTGCTCCCTGCAGGGCGGTGAGTGCAGATCATCAGGCTCCAGACCTCGCCTTTACGGGCCATGAGCAGTGCCTGGCTCCTGCCTGGGGCACTGCCACGTGTGGATGTGTGGGGAGAACCTGGCACATGAACAGAGGAGCCCAGTGATCTCAGTGACTCAGGAGCAGTTCCTGGCTGTCAGTGCCCACCACTTCCCAGTCTGCTGAAGTTTCCAGAGCTGCCCAGGGCAGCACCTGCAGGTCTCGCTGTGCCAGCACATGGCCAGCACAGTTAATGCTATCTGAAATAGCTTAATGTACTCAAATGCATTTCCAATACTGTCACTAAATGTGTGGGAAATTCACAATCCATGGCTGAGAATGCTTGTTGCTGCTGTGGCCTTGGAAGCACAATCTATCCCTGAGCACAGCTTTCCTCGCTCACCTGGCAAGGCTGGTGGGAGCATCCTGTCCCTTGTGAGTCCCACCATGGTGTAGTACCTGCCACCCATTCTGATCACCAGTCAGACCACTCCGGCCCTTCTGCAAGTGTTGGCACAAAGGGCAGGTGCAATCTTTGATCTGGGCTCCTGCAGGCCATTAGGCATGAGCTGTGGGCTGGCAGATGAGCTTGCAGGCAAGGCTCACCTGTGTGGGATACGCATGTGGGACACCCATGTGGGACACCCGTGTGGGACACGCATGTGGGACACCTGTGTGGGACACCAGCAGGTCACTCTGTCCCTGTTGAGAGGGGCAACCTCACACCTTCAGCATCAGCCCCCTACACCTCCCATCACACAGTTCTGGCTCCCTTCATGCCCACGAACAAAATTTTCTTTCCTTCCTTCTCATGACAGCCACCAGCTCCCCCGTGCCAGTGGGAGTCATTAGCAGGCATCACACTGGGAATGTGCAGTGTAAATATGGAGTGTTGATATCCCACTTTGCCATGCTGGGAGCAGCAGCCCCAGATTGACGCCATTCCCCTGGCAGCTCCCACCCATCAGCCTGACCCTGGATGCTCTTCAGCTCCACAGGCTCCTTCTGGCTCCCTAGGCTCAGGAGAGCACAGTGCAAGAGAGGTGTGCCATGGCCACACACGAAGGCAACCAGGGGCTCACTCATTGCCCAGCACAGAGACACACATGGAGACACAGCAAGGTGTTCTGGCGATGGAGGAACCACCTCCTGCCCCAGGGACATGTCCTGGGCAGCGGGGCTGAGCGTGGCTGTCCTGCCCCTGCACACACATGTGCGCAGGGCGCTGGGCACGTGCAGAGGCAGGTGCTGTCTGCGTGTGGAGGTGTGCAGCCATGCAGAAGCATGTGTGTGCTGAGGCAGACGCTGCACTGTGCAGCGTGTGTGTGCCCTGACAGATCATGAAGGTGTATTAAATAGCAGCTGTCGGGCTCTTCCCGAGCACAGCGGTAACACAGTTGGGACCATTGTGATGTCTTCTTAATTTAAACTCGTGTTGTCTTTCAGCCACGTGCTAATGAGGGCTAATGGGAAGATCAGCTTGCTGTTTGCCAGCATTGCTGTGTGCATTGCCATGGCCCTGTCACAGCCTGCAGCCTGGCTGTCCTCACTGGCTGGTGTCTTTCCCTGCCCTCCTGCGCTGATGGGAAGAGGGACTCGGGGTCTGCTCATGTGGCATGTCAAAAACTGCTCCACCAAGCCAACTTCTCTGACCACAGAGCAGCAGGACTCATTCAGAGAGTCACCTCCTGATGCTCTCCATGGGCAGCCCCTGGGATCTCCAGGGCTCCCTTGTGTCACAGCATCAACTGTCCCAAAAGCTGGGACACCCATAGTGCTGCCACATCCCCTCCTGCTTCTGCAGCCCCAGGACAGCCACATGCATCCTTGGGACCCTCCTCATAGAGAAGGGGCAGCCAGCTACTGATGGAGCCTGTGTCACCCCTCGTGCTGCCCCACTGTGACTCGGGCTCTGCACAGGGCACAGCAGTCACTGGTACCTGAGGAGTGATGGTTTGGCCACAGCTCAGTAACTTTTTGTCGCCTGCATGCCCATCCTGGCTTGCATGGCCACAGTGCTGGGTGCTGGGGACAGAGCAGCTCTGCATGGGACATCTCTGCTCCACAGGGCTGGGGCCCATGATCCCTCTCCCTGTGCCTGTCCCCTGCTCTCCCTGCTCTGCAGCCACAGGTGCACAGCAGGACACTGTCCCAGGGCTGGCAGAGGGGCTGCCTGATGGGTGCCAGCACCAACCCTTCGGAGCGGGAGCGGAGTGCAGGGAGCTCCATGGAGGCAGCATCCCTGGAGCTGCTTCTCCCAGCACTAACCCACACATTTATCAGGATTAATGAAGCGTGCAACAAATGGATCGGGGAGGCAAAGAAAGCAGCAGAGACCGAGCCAGCGGCTGGCAGCAGGCAGGAGGGAGATGAGGGGGTGTGTGGACCAACGGAGCTAGCCAGGGCTGCACAGGAGCAGCACATCTCCCTGGGTCTGTGCTCCCAGATTCCCACGTGGACATGCAGGAATGCTCACGTTAGTTCATCATTGTGCACACAGGCATGAAGAAAAGAGAGACAGTGTTACCAGAGATCAGCCATCAATATTTGAAAAAAAGCCATTGAATACTAACACAGCCACTTACGCCATATTTGCATACTTGCTTAATAAAAAATTATGGCCATTCAAAGCCCAATCATTAATTACCCAGCATATTTTTGTTTAACTCCCTCCCTTTTTTATTACAGACTAAGCTGTTTTCCTGCTTATTCAGCAAAAATTCCCTACTCTTCCACCAGGACGAGACATGCAATAAATATGTACTTATTAAGTGTGCATTACAACTGCACGAGCTGGGAGAAGTAATAACAGGCCCTACATAAAGCTGAAGTATTTATGCATGTACCTAGGGCCACTTTAGCTATTTATTTTCACAAAGAAATTAAATTAGATAGTTTGATAGCTCTCAGTGTGATTATGGTGGGAATTTACTTAGGCCCCAGCCTGTCAGGTGGGGATGGGTTTGAAGGCACAAACCCATGATGAAGACAAGCTGCAGACATCCTGCCAAGCCAGGTGTGCCTCCTGCCAGGAGGGTCAGTGCCCAGCCGACCTCCTCTGCCTCCCAGATGGGAATTCCGTGGGGACACCAGGCAGTGAGGATGGACACCAGGCAAGCAGGATGAGGCTGCCCACTTCTGGGACCACAAGTGACTCTTTGTGGGAAAAACACAGTGGTACAGTGTCCTTGGAGAAAAACTGTTGGGTTGTGAAGAGGGACAAATTTTCTCAGGAAAATTGCCTTTTCAAACCCTTCTCACTTGAAAGAATCTCAGCGCCTTTGTGAGTGTTTAACGCCCACTCTCCATAGATGCCTTTGACAAGAGATGTGACACCTGCCTCGGACAGGAGAGGGGATGGGGAGGGCAGGGCCACCCCCCTCCGCGGCCCCCCAGCCCTCACCAACCTGCGGGAGGCCCCGCAATTAGTGAGCGACCTGATTAGCGCTGATTGCGCACACGTCGCCTGCAGCGGCGACAGCTTGCGGTGCTGCCTGCGGTGCTGCCTGCAGTTCTGCCAGCTCTGCCCCACCACGACCCCGCACCAGTCCCGGGGGCCACCCCAGGGCACAGCGGAGGGCACCAAGCCCCGGGGCACCAAGCTCGAGGGCTCTGAGCCTGGAGGGGACACTGAGCCTGGAGGGGACACTGAGCCTGGGGGTTGCCCGCCTGTTCACGTGGGGCTGGGACCACCTGCAGCACGCCCTGCCCCCCAGGGAATTGCTTCCCCTTGTGCTTGTCCCCTTGGTGTCTGACATCCCCCTGAGCCTGTCGTGCAGGTTCCTGATGTCTCCGAGTTATTAAAGATGGGATTTTTAAATAGCACAGAGGATGTACAAGTTTTGCGGTGTCAGCACGGGGGAGTGACAGGAGCTGCTGGGAACCAGCCCAGCCTTACCAGTGACAGTGTCCTTTAATTACAATTGATGACCTGGCACCTCCCTTCCCTAGCGCTCATCAGCTCATAGCCTCGAAGCGGGACAATGGGACCCCAGGCCCTATCCAGCCGCTCCCCGAACCCAGGCACAGCCTGCTCTGCTCCTCCGACTGCCCACATTTTATCCAATCGAAAGGAAACATTGGCAAGATGCCTTCCCAGGAGGCAGAAGCATCCCGGCGAAGTGCCCTGCCCCTGCCCATCCACGTGTACCACGGCACTGTGGTCCTGGTCATCCTGTGCCCTCTGGCAGCGGCTTCCAGTGAGGGCTCGTAGGGAGACCAGCAGCTGCCAAGCACGGGGTGGTGTTTGCTGGCAGAGGAGTGAGAGGAAAGCTGCCTCTGCCTGGGGCATGGCTGGGGTGGAAGCACGCGAGCTGAGCGCCGGGGCTGACCGTGGATGGGCCAGCTTGCCAAGAGAAGTGTGAGAACCACCACTCGCTGGTGAAACAGGAGGGAGCACAGCTCAGCAATTACAGCACAATTAGCTCAAACAGCAGGTTGATTGTAAATTGCAGCTCTGTGCCAGCTACAAGAACGGAGCGAAAGGCTGGCGGGAGCTCTCCCGCAGCCCGGCTGTCTCTGCTCGGGTCTGAGCCAAACGGGAGGTGTAGGGCCATGGCCCTCAGCATCCCCCGTGGGGTCTCTTGGCACCTGGCCCCACAACCTCCCCCTTGAGCTGCTGTGGCCACAGGAGAGCTGGTGAGGAGCCCTTTGGCCTTGCTAGTGCAGTTCCTCTACGGAAAGCTGCCAGGAGCAGCTCTGCAGACAGCAGCTGTTGGCCCTTCTTGGGGCCACAGGGTAAAAGAGCCATGCTGTCTTCCCAGAGCACCCCTTGCTCCAGAAGAGCTCCTGGGCCTCCTCTGCTCCATGCTAGAGCCTGAACTGCCACTGGCTCAGAGCCCAAATGAGCAGTGCCACCCACAGATCCCCAAACCAGGTGTGCAGGGTGCAGCAGCCTCGCTGGAAAGTGGGTAGTTGTAACACTCCTCCTGCATCCTGTACGGGGAGCAACCATAGGGGAGACCACCTCTCAGAGGGGGACCCCCAGACCGGCTTCTGTGGGGCAGGGAGGGATGGCAGAGCATGGCTCACCTTGCAGAAGCAGCCACAGCCAAGCAGAGAGTGTGGTTGTTGTGCTGCCAAGGGGATGTGTGGCAATGAACATGTGCACTTCTCTTGGGAATGACTGCCTCAAAGCAGCCTGTTCCCTGCACCATCCCATCCCACGCTGTCCTGCCTGGTGTACATAGGGCAGGCACAGTCAAGGAATAGGAGGGGGCCCAGGAACGGGCTGTCTCTCATGCCCAAGCAGTCATCTTCCCTAGCCCTTGTGCAGAGCATGAGGCAGCCTGGCTGCTCCGCCTGGCCATGGAGACGTGGCAGGACTCCTGTGCAGCCCCAGGAAGGGACAGGCTTCTGGGGGCCCACAGTGGAGCCCCACTCGCTCAGCTGTGCTGGGGGAACCTCTGGTACAGGTGCAGGGGGGCTCAGTGCTGCCCGTGGGGCTGGCAGCAATCCCTGTCCCCAGGGACAGCACCTCTCTGAGGGATGGCAGAGGGATGCTCCCAGCCAGCTTTGGGGATGGCCGTGCCCTCAGCAGGGTGTCCCGTTGGCTCTGTGCCCCAGATTGTGCTGGCAGAGGGGTCAGCATGCGTGGAGGCGTGTGCTCGGCGGCAGCAGCAGACGGACACCGAGTCCGTGCCAGGGAGGGGCAGGAGGGGCCCTGTACCCCGGCTGTCCCTGTGCGGGGGCTGCCGAGGGGCCTGGGGCGGGCGGGGGGCAGCGCCTGTCAGCCTGCTGAGGCTGATGCCTTCCATCTCCGAGTTACTGGCTCGTGTCAGGGCAGAGCTGGAAATGTCAGGGACTGCTGCAGGGTGACCGTGCAGAGTGGCAGATGGTCAATGATGGATTTGTCACTTCAGATTCNCAGGGAGGGGCAGGAGGGGCCCGGTACCCCGGCTGTCCCTGTGCGGGGGCTGCCGAGGGGCCTGGGGCGGGCGGGGGGCAGCGCCTGTCAGCCTGCTGAGGCTGATGCCTTCCATCTCCGAGTTACTGGCTCGTGTCAGGGCAGAGCTGGAAATGTCAGGGACTGCTGCAGGGTGACCGTGCAGAGTGGCAGATGGTCAATGATGGATTTGTCACTTCAGATTCAGGCGGTTTTTAAATATTCAGCAGAATCGGAGGTGACAGCTCATGGCAGCAGGCAGAATTTCTGTATGTCTCGGTAGGACCTCCTGGCCCCCTGGGAGGGGTGGCACAGCAGGACAAACCCCAGCACCTCGCGGCAGTGGCTGGGGACAGCGCAGGCTGGGACCGTGGTGTGCATGGCCAGGGCTCCCCGTGCTCCCTGTGGCTGGTGACCCCGTGGTGGTGCAGGAAGGAGGCTGCTGCTGTGCTTGTTCTGCTCCAGCTGCTCCCTGCGAGCTGGGATCCAGGTAGCGCCTGTGCTGCCCGTAGCCACCCCGCTTTGTCAGCACCAGTGGATTGGGGTGTCTCAAGAGCACTGGGGGCTCCCACCAGCTCCACACAGGAGCTGGCACTCCCCAGCCCTTTGGTGATAGCCGTGGCAGGCACATTCTGAGGAGAGGCCCAGCAAGTGGCAGCGTGAAGGAGGCTCCTAAGCCGGGAAGAACAGGGGTCTGGGCAGGCTGGCAGTGCAAGGGTGTGGGCAGAGTCAGTGGCGGGCTCAGCTGAGCATGCAAAGTAGCTGGGTCAGCAGGGAAGAGAGACGGAGTTCGGCACAGCCCACAGAGCCACCCTCCAGAGAGTCATGCCTCAGGACAGGGAACAGGGTGCCTGCTGGGCTGCACGCAGGTGCTCTGCAGATTCACGGTGGCAGCAGCACTAAGGCAGGGCCTGTGCAGCAGTGCTGTGCAGCAGGTCGGGGCAGGCTGCTGAGAGTGATGCCTTCCACAGCTGCTGGCATCGGCCCGGGTCCCACTGATGGTTATGAGGAGCAGTCGCTTGGCTGGTGCTTCTTCCCACGGCACAAGTCATTGTTCAAAGACTGCCTTGTACCTGCTCAGGGCCCCTGTGGTATGTGGGAAGGACACGGCCCTGCAAAGCCAGCACAGGAAATGTCTCCTGTTGCAAGAGGCGCAGAGCCAGGATGGAGTGTGGGTCCTGGCTGATCCAAGGGACATGGGGCTTCCCCTCCCTGGGGATATGTGTGGCTATGGCCACTGGCGGGACAGAGGCAGCAAGGTCATTGCAGTCATGAATACACCAGCCCTTGAGGGCAGGGGATGCAGTATTGGCCCTGCATCCCCTGCACCTGCTGCCTTGAAGAGAGCTCTGCTCATGCCAGCTGGATTAGTTTGTCTGTCCCTGTGCCTCAGCTCATCAGGTGCAGCCCTGGCTGCAGGGCACTGTGACCGCGTGCATTTGCATCAAACTTTGCTAACGGTGCAGGTCCTCCTGTACCTCCACCATGTGTGCAGCTAGGTCTGGGTAACCTCCCTGCCTCCCCCCAGTCCAGGGAGAGGTGCCCTTGCAGTACAGATTTGCAGTCCAGTCTGTCTCCCCATGCCCCAGCAAGGAAAAGCACCTTGGCTTGGGAGGGAACAGGTGAAACTGCAGCCCCTTCCTGCCACTGCCCAGCCCTGCCAGGAGCCTGATTGGCAGTCAGCGATTAATGCTGAAGTCAAACCCTTCCACCAGCTCCAACCTGAGAATGCTCTGCAGCAGCACTGCAGCCCCCACCAGGGAACCCCAGCAGTGTTCACAGACCACCCTCAATGTCGTGGCTCTGCAGCACCGCCCTGCTCCACAGAGCTGACTCCTCTTCATTACTGTGTCTGCTGTCAACAGCCTGTTCCTCTCTTCTGCACAGGTTGCATGATCATGGCAGCTTCCAGCAGGGCCAGTTCTCTGCAGCCCAGCCCAATGCCAAATTCTTCTTCCTCCATTAGGTGCTTCTCTGCTCAGCAAGCAGAAGGCAACTTGCTGGTCAGACTCTCCTGGAAGAGCTGAGCTTGGCTCTGGCTCCAGCCTGCGCTTAGAGCAATTTAATATCAGCAGCAGGAGGGGATGGGGAATTAATTTTGGTTGCTGCCACCCCTTCAGGCCACACCTACGTGTGCTGG
The DNA here is from genome assembly GCA_013398055.1 of Ifrita kowaldi. Taxonomy (NCBI): domain Eukaryota; kingdom Metazoa; phylum Chordata; class Aves; order Passeriformes; family Cinclosomatidae; genus Ifrita; species Ifrita kowaldi. The sequence continues at coordinate 18,709 of VZRS01010508.1, read as the reverse complement.
GTAGTGCAGTGTGCTGGCTCCCTCCCTCCTCTGCTGGAACAGCTGCTTGAATTTCCTTGTCCTGCCTTCATCCCTCCTTGCATTAACTGTTTCTCAGCCACAAAACACTGAAGGGCTGCAGCTGGCTCTGCCCAGCAGGCTTGGCCCTTCTGTTGAGGAAAAGCACAAAGCTCTCGAGGAAAGCACAGGCCATAAATCGAGGGCAGCAGCATCAGGCTGTGAAGGGGCCATGCAGGGCTCATGAGCACAGCTCAGGTGCTGGTGGCCACCAGCCCCTCCAGATGACTGCAGCGGGACTCTGGGGTGGGTGCAGAGTCCAGGCTGTACAGAGCAGCCCCATGCAGCAGCGGGATGTCAGGTCACATAGCACAACACGCTGTGTCCCCACCCCTGAGAGACAGCACAGGTCTGGGGGTGGTGGGTCTGGGGGACACTGCCTGAGGAGGTGGGGCTGAGCACTCGCCCTGCGGAGGGGCACGCAGCTCCAGCTGGCTCTGAAGAGGTTAAATCTTTCTAATCGCTCAGTAAGACCTTCTCTAAGAATTTATCTACTTTCTGCCTTCCAAGAACATATGGATAAAATCCCCCTGAGTGGGACTTACATTTATAGCATCTATTACTGAGATCAAGGTTAATCCAGAGTAATCTAATGGGGTGAAAAGGACTTTATATAAATCTGTTTTAATCTACGGGACATGATAGCCTGACAAGGCCATCAGAACACTCCTGCGCCACTGCTGGGGTAGCGAGAGGTGCCAGAGTTGCACAGGGGATGCAGGAGGGAGAGCTGGCTCATCCAGCACCCGCCAGTCCGAGTGCACTGGGGTCAGGAGACTGGCAGGGCTGGAGCACGGCTCAGCGGGCCCAGAGCCAGGCCAGCTGTCCTGGTGTGCAGCTGCTGCCGGTGCCTCCAGCGAGACTGAGTGGCCCTGTCCCTGTCAGGTTGTGCCATGGGACAGGGAGGCTGTAAATGCTCCAAATTAAGAGCCATCCATGATAGGTGTAATTGATCCACACTTAAAAACAGGGGATTCAGCAGAGAGAGAAAGAACTTCAGTGGCTGCCAGCACTGAGGCCACATCCTGTGTGCTTGCCCACGCTGAGGACTGGTGCTCCACCGCGGCTGGTGCCTGCAGCACGTGCTCAGGGCATTCCAGGTGGGCAGAGAGGAAGGACTGCCCCTGCCAGGACATCACACTGTGGTCCCTACTGCACCCCACGTCTCCCACAGCCGGGTGACTGCAGCCACTCCAAGCTGTCTAGTGCCAAGCACTGCTCCCTCTGCCCCCCATCCTGCCCCCACCGAGCTCACTCCAGTCCCTGAAGCTGTGCCTGGTGTCTGGGGATGTGCTGAGCCCCAGCCAGGCCTGGTGCTGAGGGCAGCCCATGCCTGCTGTCTGCCCTGGCAGCAAGCACAGGAGCAAGTCCCACGGATACGGGAGGCCAAATAAGACAGTTCTCCAGAGCATGGCGTGTCGTTTTACATCTGCTCAGATGGAGACTGAGTTATCCAGGTCCCTGAGTCCCAGACCCGCCAGAAGACAGTATCTCAGCTAAACGATGCAAAAATGATTTAATGGAGGGAACTAATCAAGGAATCCAAGAGAGACTGCTCACCAAGGGCTGATGCAAGATTCAATTAAACTGCAGCCTTTGTGGGTTCACCATTTTAATTTTCCACAAATTAGCTTAAAAAAGGTATGGAAATGAAGATATTAGATTTTTTTTTAAGTCAAAAGGAAAAATCCTTTGAGGATTATATTAGCTATTTCGCTTTAACAAACATAATTTCTATACTCATTTTCTTGTTTTAATCTCAGCTGCTGAGATACTCTTTCCATTCCAGCTCCAGTGTCAGTGTGGAAGGCTGTTAACCCTTCCCAGAGCAGGTCCTACAGCCTGGCTGCTGCAGTGCCCTGTTCCCATGCCAGCCACGGTGCTGGGGCGAGGGCAGCACGATGGCATGGGAACCCTCCTTGGACAGCTGGGTTCCAGTGCAGGAGCACCAAATGAAGCAATTCCAGCCCCACAGTAGTGATGAAGATGCCTCCCCAGCTCAAGGGCTCTGCTCTGTCCCTGCCTGTGCCTGGCCAGTTGGACAGAGGCTGGCTGTGAGTGATTCCAGTGCAGACAGGGCTGTGGATCCGCCCAGGGGTGCAGCCATGTTAAGCTCCAGACACCCCACATTTCCTGTAATTTCACCTGCTTTTGCCCTCAGGCAGCTGGAGATAAACACGGAGTAACAGTGTTGTGTGTCGGCTGTGATTTGTCTTCTGCAGGAGTATGTCTCACACTAAGGATCTCCTGTGAGTAATAGCAGCTGCTGTTACAGCCCTGCCTCCACTGGCACCTGCTGGCCTGGCACGGCTGGCCTTCTCCTGCCCTGTGTGGTGCAGCTCCAGGGCTTGGCTGGAGGCTGCTGTCTGGCAGGAATGGTGCCTTGAAAGTGGTCAGGGCTTGTGGCTGGTTCACTGGACTTTGCCTGGCCGCACAGCCTGCTCCCCACCCTGAGGAACAATGTCCCCCTCCCTGGGTTCCTGCTCTGCAGTGGAAAACAAGTCCCCATCAGCAGCATCACTTACTGGTGTGGGGGCTCTGCCAGGACCACAGTGGGTCTGGCTGGGCCACCCTGGCCAGGGCTGGCATGGCCCCAGGCATGTACCACAGTGCTGAGGAGCATCATCCACAGGCCCCCTGCTCCTAGAGTGGGGTCAGCTCCTCCCTGCCCTCTCCTCCCAGCACTGTCTGCACCTCTGGCACTGTCCATCAGGTGCCACATCCACCATCCCACCCTTCTTGCACCTTCCTGTCCCCTCCTGGACCCTCCTTGCCCCATGGCAAGCTTCATCTGGCTCCTGGGTGACCTTCAGCTTGCAGCTCCTGGAAGCACCTCCCTGTCCCCTTCCTCTGTGCCTCAAGTGGAACGGAGCTTCATTTGTCACTGTCTCTTTTAAAAGGTCCAATCTCTTCCGTGGGGTCACCTGGCTGCTCTGCCAGCAGCTCCTCGTGCTGGCACAGCTCTGCTGCAGCCGCCGCAGCTGCCAGTCCAGGATGCATCATCCCTGTCCCCTTGTCCTTGGGGTCCTGAGTGGTTCCCTCTCTGCCCATGGCTAAAGTACTCCCAGTCGGAGCCCAGCCCACAGGTGGCTGCAGCACACAGCTGGAGCTTGGGGCATCCCCTCCCCTCCTCGTGGAGAGAGGCAGCAGAGCCAGGGACATGGGGCCTCTCCTGCACCACCCTCCCAGAGCAGTGGGTTGTGCAGGGCTGGCTTGGCCGCTGGCAGTGGAGGCTGTGGCCGGGACCCTCCCCACCCTGCACACACTGAGCCCTGAGTGGAGCTCAATGCAGAATTAATTTGTCATATTGACACTGATCGTTTATTAGGGAGCAGAGTGGAGCCCATTCATTTGAACAGAAAACATTTCATCTTATCTCCTGCCTTTTCATGCCTCAGCTCTCACTCTTTAACCTTGGACAACGAGACATTCATAATTTCCTCACTGGCTCTATGGCTCCTCTAGATAAGAAACTTATTTTTTAATCTTTCTTTCTATTGAATTTTAAACATGTTCCATTACAAAACCTGATGCACATAACAACGTGTTTTGCCCAGCATTAATGTGGCCACGCTGTGCTGCAGCCTCTGCCCCAAGCTGGGCTCCTGACCCTGCCATTCCTTGGGGCCCGAGGGCCAGGGAGCAGCTCTGCTTTATCAAATGGTTGTAGAGGCTCTGGCAGTGGTGCAGAGACAGGCAGGACACTGGCAAACCTCCTCTCTGGGGACAGTGTGACACCGGGGTGCTGCCTGCAGGAGGGTGCACAGGCGGAGCTGGCTCTGCCCACTCCAGGGATTGCAGCCAGTGGGACTGCAGGGGAATGGGTGCTACAAGAGGAGCATGCTGTCACCACCTGATGGTTTTCGGCAATTCCCATTTGCTCTAACATGGTCTGAGCTTGGGAAAGGATTTCTCGTTTGGGGATGGTCACTGGAGAGCTGACACATGACTGGGAGCTCTTGCAGCCACACGTGAGTCCCACTGCAGCCCCACACAGCAGTGCAGGGTCTGCCCCAGCCCAGGGCCATGAGCAGCTGCAGAGAGATTTGTCTCATTTCCAGTCCACAAAGCTACTGCCCTGACAGCAAATAGCCCCACCAGGGCCCCTACAAGGAGAGGCCATGATTGCTTTCCGTGTGCAGGAGAGCCACAGAGATAAGGCTTTCACCTCCAAGGCTCTGCTGAAAAATTAGGGATGGGAGGTGGGAGGGAGCAAATTGAGATAAATGAGTGTGCTGCATGGCATCCTGCCTGCAGGATGCTGAAATAAAAAATCAGTAAATAAAAAATCACCAGTCTTTATCTGGTCAGAGCCTGAATGGGCTGTGTGATAACTATAACGGATGAGCCTGCCATGAGGGCCTCTGAGAGGGACCTGCTGGCCCTCGTGCCACGTGGCAAGGCACCTGCTGGCGCTGGGGACACAGCAGTGGCACGCACAAAGGGCCAGGGCAGCAGCTCTGTCGTGACACACTGGGTCCTGTCCCTCTGAGTGCACCGTGCTGGCTGCTGCACCAATCGCAGGTGGCTCTGGGAAGGGCTTGGCTCCTTCCTCAGTGTGAAATGCACTTTTCCAAGTCGTCCTTCACAGTGAGAAAAAGGCAGATCAGATGCCGAATTAGCCTGCGAGAGCCGTGTTCCCGTCTCTCTTATCTAACTCACTGTAACAAGCTCTTTGCATTTATTCTACCAAATGTGCTGCAGAATTGCGTTACAGCTCATGGCTGCGAGCCATCTGTGGAGAGAAATCCAGTTATACCTTGTATAATAAGTTCCTGACAATCTTACAGAGGACTTCGGGTCATAAAAGTCTCCCAGTTTTATCGCCAGTAACAGACACGGAGAGAAATTAAGTTGTCTTATCAAATTTAGATAATATATATCCCTCTGGAGTGGAAGGTTTCTGATGGATCTTTTACAGTATTAGAACATTTAGAGGGGTGAGCAGAAATGCACAGTGGGGGTGGGAGAGCAGTGGGGTGCAAAACACCCAGGGGCACCCAGGAGCAGGAGCCTGGTAGCTGCTGGGTAGAGACCGGCCCTGGGGAGCCCTTGGAATGCAAAAGGGAGGCGAAGGCTGTTTGCAGGCAGGAGCAGTTCTGAGAGATGGGCTCTGCTCCTGCCTGGCTCACCTCGAGCACTCTCACACAGCTATTAATGAAAGCAATAACCTCCAGCATCCTGATACACACACTCCTTCCCGCTGCCTCCTGCGCCAGTCACTGCAGGGAGAGGGAGCCACAGGCTGTCTGCTGAGCTCCTGGGTCCTGGGATCTGCTGAAATCAGGAGCCAAGCCCTGCAGGGAGGCTGGACATGGGATGTCCCTGTCACATATCCTCTGTGGCCAGTGCAGGGATGAGGATCCCTAGTTCTGGAAGGGTCCTGCTCCAACAGCCTGCACAGTATTGGTCCTATCTGGGCTCTCCTTGCAGCAGTTGGCAGGGAAAGGAGTGCTGCTCCATTCAGGCAGTAATTTTAAGCTCCCTGGAGAAGGGTCCCTGCTGATCCCACTGCCCAGGGCTTGGCCTGTGCCTGCCCTTGGCTCAGGTGTCAAGGCTCCTGCAGCAGAAGGCTGGGACAGGGATGGTCACCACCTAGACTGACCTGCGGCCCCTGGCCAACCTCTCTCTCCTGGGGGACCAGCTGCCCACAGGGATGGTGCTGGTGGTGTGGGAGGGCTGGGATCCTTGGCACACCTGCTCTCTGTTCAATATTTAGTTTCTGCAGAGGCAGAGTGCAGTAGCCATGGCAATGCAGCGGGCAGGCCCAGCATCGCCGGTATGCCATTTATTATGAGCTGAGCAGTCTCGGGCACTGGGGATGCAGACACATGCCTCCCCTGAGAGCCCTGTGCTAATAAAAAAATGAATCCTCACTTACTGATCTCTGTATTTTTAAAGATTGGTTACTCTATCTTTTCCTTTTTCATTCATTTTTAAAAAAAATCTATCTTGCCGTTCAGGGCAGAATTATCTGTTTAGCACCGTTGTTACTTTAATCACAATTAGCCTTCCCACTCCATTAATAAGACTCTCAATGGTGCTACATCATGGGAATGTGCCTTCACAGCCATCCTGGCACTCTGCCGGCTCTGATGCCCAGGGTTTGTTCTCCCTGCAGCACTGGCAGCCAGTGCTCTCAGTGCCATGCTGTGCACTCATCTCCATCACCTCCGTGCTCCGAGGGGTGCTGAGCCCCATGGCCGAGCAGGCTCTGGGGCAGGCAGGTGCTGGCAGCACTTCCCTGAAAGGCTGAGCTGGAGCTGTTCCCGCTCCTGGCAGCAGGAGCAGAGAGGCTGAGAATTAGGATTTAACCTCAAGAGTGGGTCAAGAGACTACCTCGCCTCCCCACATCTTTTCTTCAGAGCATTTGGTGAACAATGCGCGCAGAAGGCTTTTTATTTTTGTGTAGAAACGTGTGTCTAATGAATTATCCACGGATTGGAGCCTAACATGGGTAATTTACACTGAACATTCGCTTGCTCAGAATCATCCATCAATTTTGTACCACATTAAAACCCACGTCCCGCCCTGGGAGTGTGTGGCTGGTGCTGCACCTCGAGACTCCCTCCCAGCACATCCCTTGGTGCAGCGTGACCGCACCGGTGCCCTCTGCAGAGAGGGGAACTGGTGTGCCACAGGCTGTGGTCACATTGCCTGGCCCCTTTGTGGGCAATGGGATTTGTTCAGGACCCATTGGCATGAGATGGGCAAACACGAGGACAGACACAGGTTCCCTGTCCTGCAGCCTCTGGGCACAGGGTGTCCCACCCTGTGGGGACTGGAGTCAGCCAGAAGCCCTGCTGTGTGCTCAGTCTCCCCCAAAAGCACAAACAGCTTTTCTGCTGGGAGTCATGTTCCCTCAGGTTACGGTGTGGCATGAGCCTAAATTGCCTGCCTGGGGACAGGCACCGGACCCAGGAGAGGATGCTGCCACCAAAAATCACCATGGCCAGAACGGGGCACCTGTAACACCAGCGGAGTGAGGGAGGGGTGGTGCGTGGCCATGCCCAGGGCACAGTGGGCAGCTCACCCCTTGCTTGGGAGTACTGGGCCCCCTCCTCCCACTGGCCTCCCCACCACTCAGGGACCCCCCCCCCGGGGGAGGCATTACACGAGGGAATCGCTGGCACAGGCGTAATTGCTGAGATAACTGCTGATTGTGGAGTTTGCAAACAAAAAACAGAGTGGCCGGGGGTCAGTCATAACTGGTAAATATTTGTCTATCTAATCAAAAGGCCTTTTAATTAACAATTTTCTTCTTGCAACTGGTTTAATTTTTTTTAAGAACTTCTGCAGGAAGTCAATTAGACCCAACAGATGGCGAAAAACATCCCAGCATCAGCACATCCTGCCATCTGCCACCTCTGGAAATGGCAGCCCCACCGAAGTCTCATGGCCCATGGCAGCCACCCCTGGGACAGGGCAGCTCTGACCCTGTGCCCCCCATGGACCACAGGCAGGTGGGATTCTTTCAACAGGAGGCATGCAGCCAGTGCTGGTGCTGGTTCTGGGGCAAATGGAGGGGCTGGGACTGCCTGAACCACACCCCAGGCATTTTGCCTCTTTTTGAGTCTCCCTGGGCAGCTCTTGAGCCCTGACCCAAGCAAGTAGCAGGCAAAAAGGCAGCTCTGCCATGCCACAGGCTAGCTCCTGGCAGCATCAGCAGCTGGCACTGTTCAAGGCGGGCGCAGCTTGCCCTGCGGACAGGCACTGCCCCAAAGCTGGAGACCACAGCACAGTGCCCCTGCCTGCTGCTGCCCATGGGGCTGCCTGGCCCCTGTCCCCTGGTGGACTGTCCCTGCCAGGCTGGGGCAAACCTGCCCAGCCCTTGGCAGAGAAATGCCTGCAGGGATACAGGACACTGCCATTTGGGGACACAGGGCTCTACTGTGTGGGGGACACAGGGCTCTGCAGTGCGGGGACACAGGGCACACTCCATCTCACATCCCCCCTGCCCTCCCCACTGTCCTCCCTTCCACCTCGGCAGGAAGAGCTCCTCTCTGCAGGTGAGCTGGCAGCACTCGCACCTGCTGCTCTCCTCAATCAGGAGATTGCTGTGCACAAGAGGCAGCTGACGCATCTCTTCCTCAATCAGCTGCTCTTCACGCCCAGCTCCGTGCCACTCGCTGTGCCACTCTCTGTGCCACTCGCTGCTGATTGCCCTTTGTCTCCTGCAAGGCCGCGCTCGGTGGCAGCGCAGGCAGCAGGACCAGGGCACTCCCACAGCACTCCCGTGGTGTGGTTTTGCCCTCCACTCCCCATGAACCCACAGTCCCCAGCAGGGGAAGATGCTGGGGCTCTCCCAGTTCCAGGGGCTTGAGGGGAGCCCCAGGGATGGGCTTTCTGCAGTGTGCTGGCTTTGGCCCCACGTGGATGCAGGACCCTGCTGCTCCTGCTCCCAGGAAGGTGTCCGAAGAGCCTGCAGCCGGCTGGGTCTCCAGGTCTGTCTGGTGATCAACCACGGGGCAAGCAGATGGTCCTGAAGCTGGCAGGGCAGGGAGAGATGCGGGTGAGCAAAGGGCTGATCTGAGAGCCGGGCAGAGCACCCGTGCCTCAGGGCTGGGCACAGGGCAGGAGGGGGTGCAGCCGCCCCGAGCATCGCTGCCCGCCCACGCCACTGGAACATCTCCAAAGCACCAGGGAGAAAAGCACCTAAATCTTTCCTGCCAGGCCCTCCGGAGATGTCCCCCTTTATTCACAACTGCTTTTTAATTGCCTTTTGTCAATTACAGCGAGATGGATCGGGTTCCTCGGGGAGGCAGCAATTAGCGCGGGGATGAATGCCGAGGCAACCAAGCTCCCTCTGCACGCAGCAGTGGTGATTTGTAAACCTGTCACCCAGACACCGAGCTCCGCTCCCAGCCACAGCGGCCGCACGGCCTCACGGCAGCGGGAGAACCATCGCACCTGCCCCCGGAGCGACAGGACCTGGGCACCCGCCCCAGCCTCTCCCTGCAACGCGCCCCACCGTGTCTCCTCGGTGCGGCTCCGGGGAGGGGGTGGCCGGCCGGTGTCCAGGTAGGGTGTGCCCCGCCGATGCATATCGGATATGCAGGGCAGGGTGAGGACGGGGATACAGTGCCAGGGCCGATGGGAGCTGCGCTGCACAGGCTGGGTGGCAGGAGCCCCTCTGGACGGGGCACCACCCCCGCCAGAAAGAATTAACACCTACAGTTTCCAGCTGGCTGTGGCCAGCCTCCTAATTAGGTGTGGTGACAATGGCAATTAGTCATCCGGGTTCCCCAGTGCTGTACCTAGGATGTGCAGGGAGCTCTGACCAGGTCACTGCTTTTCACGCTGCGACTCCAGGTGTCCTCTCCATGGCTCATCCTGCACGGACACACTGCCTTGCTGCTGCACAGCCACCACAGCTGACTGTCCTTGAGCTCAGGATGCTCTCATTCATCCCGAGTTCATCCCTCCAGATAACCTGGTCGGCCATAGGACAACTTAAGCAGGGCTTGTCTTGGCTGCATCCAGAGGTTCAGACTGCCAGGGGCTTGTTCTCCCTCACACACATCCCTTTCTTGCACTCACTGGTGTCTCTCACCATCCTGGTCCCAGTTCTGCCGGGCTTTGGGGACCAAGGACATTTGGCCATCAGCCCATTCTGGGGCTGCAGCAGCCACTGCCTGCTCTCCCTGAATTCACCCAGCCCTCCCTCTCTGCTTCATGGCCTTTGTTTAATTCCCTATGCCCCTTTCCTATTTTTCTTCTTGACAGAAGCAGCAGGCTCATGCATCCAGAGACTCCACAGCCCTTTCTTGTAGCTGTAGATTAAATTTCCCAGCTCAGAGTCTGCTGGCCTCTGGCTGAGTCACTGTGCACAGGTGTCCTCCTGTCCCCAGGAGCAGCAGGCAGTCCTGGTGGTGCCAGAGCCTGGGGAGAGGGTGCGTACAGGGACACAGGGTGATCCCTGCCAGCTGAGACAAGCTGAGCTAAACTAAGCCAAGCACTGACAGCCTCATGGCTGTGGGCAAAGAGAAGGGGTAAATCTTGTGTGGGCCCAGCAGCCAAACCGTGCCAAGCATTCCCCAACTCCTGCTTCCCTCACTTCACTGTCCTTGACCCCGGGGAGGGTGCAGCATGTGGAGGGAGCCCGGCTGCTCTAATTAAACCATGTTTGCAAACTCCCATGGCAAGCATCACTAATTATAATTAGGGAGAGCAAATCTGCCTTCCCTGCCTCTTGGACACATGAACAAGCTCCCTGCATGCTGACCAGGCTCGGAGGGCACTGAGGGCTGGCACGTGGCACAGCTCAGCCTGCCCTGGGCTGGGCACATCCCTGGAACAGCCCCGATGGGGCAAGGGCACCATTGGAGCCCTTGGGCCGGGGTGCCAGGCTGGGGGCAGAGTGCCACGGTGCAGCTGGCACCAACCCCTGCACCCAGGAATGGCGTGACTGCACCCCTCTCCCTCAGCACGCACTCTTCATGCTTGAACCATTGGCCTAATGATTTCAGGTTTTTCCCCATTTTCCTGTATTATTATTTGTCGTTGTTCCTGTTGCAGTTCAGTGACCATGAATTATTGAACGTCTGCTTGCTCAGTAACTCTTTACTTCCACCTCGGCACACTGCTGCCGTGCTGCCTGCGTGGGACGGCCGCCAGCTCCTGCCCCCGGCCCCTCCTGCTGCCATGGGACCCCTCACCGCACTCGGCACACGGCAGGGGCCCACACGCTGCTGGGGCTGTGGGCGAGGGGCCGTGCAGGCTCTGGGTCCACCAAAGGCCCTTTCTCTGGCTCCACTACAGCAGTGCAAGAGGTCTCAAGCCATGTGACCCCTGGCTGGAACATGGGATGCACTGGGATGTACTGGGGTGCACTGGGGGGCTTTGCAGTGAGTGCTCTTGGGGCAGCACTCACAGGCATGAGGGGATTTGCCTGGCACCCATCCCTGCTGTCAAGAACTCTGTGCCCATCCATGGGCAGGGACATGTTGGTGATCATTGTGCTGCCCTGGTGGTGATGGAAGGACAGGGGTTGGAGCTGCGGCTGACCCGTGGTGTTTGCAGGAGTGAGGAGGTTTCTGGTGGGTGACAGTGCCTGGCCAGGCCTCCAAGGCACAGGGAGGGCTCAGGCAGAGCCTGCTGGTGCTCCAGAGCTGCTCTGGGCAATGGCACAAGCACTGGGGGTGAGCTAGAGAGGTTCATGTCAGAGCCCAACCCTGGGATGGGAGGACTGGGCTTTCCCAGGACTGCGGAACATGTCCCTCCCCTGTGTCATACTCAGGATGCATTTGCCAGGGACAGAAGGGAGTCCCGAAGTTTAACAGGCCTTGCAAGTGGCCCTGGGTGGGTGTGAGGACACAGGTATGGTCTGTGCCAGCAGAAGCCAGTCCTGGCAGTGCTGGGGTAGCCAGGGTGGCTGTGGTAGGAGCTGCTGCCCTTGCAGACCCGTTGCTTTCCCTGAGCTGCTTTTGTACTTGGGGCAGAGTTGAGAAATCTCTGCTGGTATTGTGGGATTTCACAGACATGAAGGATAAAGTCTCTGAACTCCCACAGCTGCATTTTCTGAGCACTGCAACACTCCGATACCTCTGATACGCTATTAAGCACCTGGTGCTGGTTTGTCTTTGCAACTGTGTCCCCTAAATAAATCCCTTCCCCATGCTGAGCCATGTTAATGGCCTATTGTTAAATGGCCAGCCAGTGCACTGTAAACTGAAGTCATTATTTTTCCCACCCATCGCTGGGAAAAAATCTCTCTCCAGCATCCATCTTGAAGGATAAGACTGAAACTTGGAAGCTGCAAGCCCCTGTGTGGGGCACATGCCTCTTGCCCTGAAGCATCAGATGGGGGCCACTCAGGCCCCTGCAGGGCTCCTCACAGGAAGCAGTGAGGGTTTGCCATTATTGAGCTGATGAGGCACCTCTGTGGTGGGACAGGATGGCACCAGGGCTGGGGAGCAGCGTGGCAGCAGCTTCTCCATCAGGGTGGGCTGGCAGCACCCACAGGGACCCTCAGCCCCCTCAGGCTGTCCTGGACCCACCAGCCCTGTTGGCCTCCCTTGTTGTGAGCCTGGGCAGTCGCTGCCTGGTTCTGGGCTGCCTGGACTGATGGTGAGGCCAGGCAGGGGACCTGGCCCTTGGCACATGTGTGTGCCTGGCACTGCCTCCCACCACGTCCCACCCCGGCTGCTCCCTCACACCCGCGCCTGTCTCTGTCTGCTGCCATCTCACGCGTAAGTGGCTCCCTGGGAGACTTGCTCCATTTTTTTCCTTTAACCTTGAAATGCAATTTCCTCCCCCAAATATCCTTTTTCCTGTAAACAACATCTCTTTAGTGAGATTACAGCAGAAATCCCTGAGCTCCCAGGTCCCGGGCGCTTTATCACCTGGTGAGCCCCATCCGTCACGGCCACACGTGGGTTCTCGGCACCCCGCCCTTGCCGATGGGTGATGGTCTTTTCATCATTTTTACAGATTTATTTTACAATAATTTAATTTCATCCTCAGCCCTGGGAAGACGAATTGGCCCCTGATGTGACTGGGGATTCAGAGCCAGTCTCATAAATTTGCCGCCTTTACACAAAGCTCTGTTTGGAGTCCCTGATGCAGCTGTGAGCGAGAGTTCTTAAACAACGGGGGACGGGCTGTAAATCCCCTGTGTGGCAGAGGGATGTCGTGGTGCCAGTGCTACTCCCTGAGCATCAGCCTGACTTGGTGGCTCTGGGTGCTGACAGGGACAGCAAAGGGCACGGGGCTGGGAATGGGGCAGACTGGGCTTTGCAGGCTGCCCCAGCATGCCCTTTGTGGCACTAGGTGCTGCCAGTGCTGCACTGCCAGGATGCCATCTGCCCACACGGGCACCGCTGCCGAGGTGCCCTGGAGTGGCAAGTGCCCAGGACCCATCTCTGCCAGCACGTGCCTCACTTCCTGACTCACTGGAACCGGTGCTGTGCCAGTGCTGTGCCGGGCACAGGCATCAGGGTGGTGCCGCCAGCCCTGCCACCAAGCTCTGCACATTCCTACACATCTGTGCTTGACACATCTGGGACTTGCTGTGCTTTTGCTGCGAGAGGCTTGCCAATGTAATTAAACTCGAGTGACTCCCCTGCCCCCAGGCACAGCCCCTCATTTCCCTTTGATTTATTATGTCTTCTTAATTTATTTAAATGAGCCTCGGTGTTTGCACAGGCTCGGAGGGGGCTGGCTGGAGCTCTAATTGACGGAGCGAGGGGAAGGCGGCTGGAGGGCTCCAGGGGATCTCCGCAGGGGTGTGTGCTGTGGGGTAGGGGGCTGCGGCCAGACCTCCAGCTGAGCCCCAGGCATGGGAAGTGCCTTTGGAGCAAAGCTTCCTGCACATGTGATGGTGGTTTGGCCCCTGGTGCTGAGCTGTGCCAGCGCCTGGGGATCTGCCTCAGTGGGGCTCTGTAGGAAAGGCGGAGCATCTTTTGGAGCTGGCACAGGGGCATCTCCCTGGGGCATTGCAGGGCAGTGTGTGCCCGGGCTCTGAGCTGGCAAAGGCAGGGGATGGAGAAGCCTAGCAGGGAACCTCTGCTCAGCCACGCACCCGAAGTGTGCAGGGGCTGATGCTGCTGGATCTCACTGTAGCTCTTGGCCAGGTGGGAGAGGTGTGTGGGACTGCAGGGGAGCCCATGGCACAGCTCCAAGGGGTCAGTCTGTGCTTGGGGCCAACAGAGGTTTCTGTCACTCCCTCCATCCATTCCTCCTGCTTCCTCATGGCCCTACTCCCCCAGCTCAGAGTGAGCAGACAGCATGCCTCCTGCCTGCCCCGTGCCTGTGTGGCCTCATGCCTGGCTGGCCTCCACGCCGCCGGCCCTGCTTGTGTTTGCACAGCTGATTGTTCCCCTGCTCGGCGTACTGCCTTGCACTTGTCCCTGTTGAATTTCATCCTATTTTTTCCAGTCCATTTCTCCAATTTGTCAAGATCATTTTGAATTCTAATCTTGTCCTCCAAGATACTTGTAGTCCCTCCCAGCTTCGTGTCATCTGCAAATTTAATAAGCACTTTCTCTATTCCATCATCCAGATCCTTAATGAAAACATTGAGCAAACCAGAACCAGGGCAAGCCCTTCGCCATCCGAGCAGCCTGACATGTGCTGTGCTCACCATGCTGTGCCCAAATGTGATGGAGAATGGTACCAGAGCTTTGCCACGGTGGCTGTGCCTCACTGCACCCCCAGCTCACATGCTACCTCTCTGTTTTGCTGCCCTGGAGCAGTGCTGGCACCATGGTGTGCTGCTGCTATCAGGGGTGCTGGTGCTGAGGTGAGGCTGGGAGGGAAAAGGGCTCAACTCCAGGATGGCTCCAGCTTGAGCTGCCACTGGCTGGCACAGTGCAAAGGCTTGGGGGCAGCTCCCATGTGCTGAATACTGTGGGGCCATGCCCCACAAACTCCTGCTGTGGGACATGCCAGAGGCACAAGGAGGGCATGTGGAGCAGTGGTGGGACACAGTTCTGGTGCATCCCAAGCTGGGGTGTGTGGCAGTGACCAAGGCAAGCAGGCGTCCAGCAGTGGGATGGCAAAAAGCCCTTCACCCCAGTGGGCAGCGTGGGCACAGGGGCAGCAGCCCCTGATGGGGCTGTCTTCCCCCCTCACAGCTGCCCACCTCCTTTTCCAACAGGTGAGGCTCTGCCCAGCCCCACTATCTCCCCATTCTGAGGCTGCTCCCTTGGGACTGGGACTGTTCCTGGAGCTGTATGGCAGGGATCTGGAACCAGCCCCAACCTGGAGCCATGTCGTATGCCACCTCTGGCCACAGCCATCTCTTTTCTTTAATTGATTGTAGAAAGCAATTTACAAAATACAAACTTCTGCTTGTGCCAAGCCCTGCATGTCCAGGCAAAGCCTAATTTCACAGTAAAATTTCAAGTGCAGTGCATGGCTTTTCCCAGCACCAGTCCATGTCCAAGCCAAGAGCTCTGCAGTCTGCATAGGCCGTGCTGAGCAGCCCAGAAATGGCTTTGCACTGCCCTGCGGAGCATGCAGCTCGCTGGGCTGGCTGTCACAATAGCCATGGCAGCTCTGCCAGCACTCACTTCTGGGCTGGTGCTGCCTGGGTTGGCATGGCTATGTGGGACCACCATGGCTGCAGCCCAGTCTGCAAAGAGCCACAAGCCCCAGCTCTCCATGCAGCCAGCTGTATGATGCAGCGATCCTGCGTGGTCCATGTGGCCATCAGGGAGGTGTCCCAGCAGGGCTGGCCGGAGCCGCAATGATGGGGGCCCAGCTGAGAGATGGTGCTCCCAACTCTGGCTCCTTTTATGTCAAAGTCATAATTTCATGGTCAGGGTCTGGGAGGTTGGTACACACAGATGCATTAATTCTGCATTTAGTGATACAGGAATAATTGGTGTCACATCAATTAGATCGGTTCTTGGATACTGCAGTGATAAGTGCTGTGCAAAGGCCTCTGGGCTGCAGGATGTGAGGAATTCCAGCAGCAAGCGAGCCTGATGGGGCTGGCAGTAGCAGGCAAAGTGAGGATGGTGGTGACATTGGGTGCTGAGAGAGTGGTGGAGTGTCCAGCACTTTTGGCCTTTGCAGAACAGCGAGGCCTGGGGCTCTCACGGTGGTCAGTGCCTGGGGCTGCTGTGCTGGGGGCTGCTGCACAGCCTGTGGGTGCAGGCTTGTGCTTGGGGAGGGGCTGGCAACTTGGCAAACCTCTGAGCCTAATGTCCCAGTCCCATCAAGGTGAGCCTCTGTGTCAAGCCACTTGCTGGGCACCTTGTTCAGCATCATCAGCTGTATCCCTCATCCCTGTGGCATGGCTTGGCACGCGTGGTGGATTTGCTGGCTCACTGCTGCCTGCCCCATCAGCTAATGGGATGAGGCTCAGGTGTGTCTGGGGCAGTGTGGAGACCCCCTGTGCTCACACTCCCACAGTACAGATTGGTGCCATCAGTCCCATCCCGGCTGCAAACTGTAGGCAGAGGTAATTTGCAGATGACAAATATCCCTGACAGTAAATATTTTTCCCACCCTCATCTCTCTACAAGCAGATAAGGTGGCAGCACTGTAGCAATACAGTTGCTGGAGGGAGACAAACTCTTTGGCAGACTTAAAAGTCTATTGTGTCCCCGCAATTATTTATAGATAAAGAGAAGAAAGCCAATAAGCAGAGAATGGAGCTGCACAACTGCATTTGTTATGACGATGATGATGTTATCTCTCCCTCACACCCACACACGTACATCTCCAGTGTATGGAAACTCGCTGCTGGCAACAATCAAATCCCTAACCAGGACACGGCAGGACACACTGGAAGTTTTACCCTCTCCTTACTGACTTGTGCCCATCCTGTTTTCCCCCAGTGAACCCACCCCACAACTCCAGTGGCTTCTCTGGAATGGCACCTGCAGGGTCCCAGGGTGCCTCTCTTTCTGGCTGCAGGATGTGGACACCAGGTGGTCTGTCCCTGTAAACCAGCCCCTGGCGTGCTGGGTGCCTTGTGGTGACAGGGGTCCGGGGCTGCCTGCAGGGAGTATGGGACTGGCTGTGTCCTCACCAGCTCATGCAGCAGGACCCCAGGGTGTGGGTGCTTCCCACTGGTGCCAGGGTGCAGGGGGACTCTGTCAGCTTTCCCTGTTCCGCATGACCAGGACCTCCTCTCCCATCCCACACCACTACCAAGAACAGAAACGTGAGTGTTTGGAGGGATCTGGGATTAAAAGACGTGGCAGGCAAGAATGATGGAGGTCACTGCAAATGAGTGCATTTCAGCAACCAGTGAAGCAGAGACACCCTGAGTGAGAAACATTGACTGCAGCATGGAAAGAGGCTGGGAAGCACCGTGTTCTCCCTGTTCAGTGAGCACTGCAAGAGCCACTGGAAGAGACCAGGGGCCTGGCAGGGCTGGACCCACAGAAGGCAAGAACAAGGAAGCTGAGGGCTCAAGACTGGAGTGCTACTGCACCAGGGATCGGGGTCTCTGGGTGACCTGTCACGTGTGACACTGGGGCCCTTGACCAGCCCATGTCTCCCCATGTTCCAGGGTGCTGCATGGCATTGCTTGGCTCCTCCTGGGGCAGAAGTTCTGCACCTTCCCAGTACATGCACAGCCACTGCTCCTCCCCAGCACTGGTGGTGAAGGAGGGGCGTGGGCTTCTGCCAAGCGCTCAGCCCTGTCTCAGTGGGACCCCCACCCTGGGAAAGCCCCAGGGTGAGCTCTCCAGCTGGTGAGATATTGCCCAAGACAGCGACTGGGAACCCTTAACTGGACTGGAGAGTGGGATGATTTTTCATTGCTTCCTCATAATAAGAGGACAGGAGTAAGTGACTAGTACAGTCCGTTCACTCGGTAAAGATTTATACAATCACTTCATCCGGTAATTGGTATTCTGGGGAGAGAGAGCAAGCTGCAGCTCCAGCATCCGCCTCTATTTGTTTTATCTCTGTCTTTCTCTCTTTCTCTCCCCTTTTCAGAATGAGTAATTCTGTCCCTCACAATCCCATTTAAACAGAGCATTTGCAGAGTGAATAATTAGTTACATTCAATTAGGCCTCACACGCTCTCCCTTCTCACTTTGGGGGACAGACACGCTAATGAGATGGTACATGTCTGACATGCGGGAGCGGGCACTGAACATGCTGCATGCCAGCAGGGAAGGGTCAGCCTTGGGAGAAGGGGGGACGTGGCCCCAGAGAGATCAGCCTGCCATCTTGGGGAGACAGTCCTTTGGAAACCATCTGGGGCCAAAGGCTTAATGTTCGGGGCAAAAGACTTTGCATCTGTGGCCCACATAACACCAGCATTCTCCTCCAGCAGGACCGGGATCACATCTGTCCCTAGAACTGGGTGTTCTCTGGTGCCAAGGGAATGCTGCCCAGCCTGGGACCATCCCACCAGCACTGCTGGGAGTGCCAAGCCCTCAGAGGAGGGAAAGCTGCTGCCATGTTTTTATCTCCCTTATTAAACCTAACATTAGGTTTTAAGAGGATCCTTAAATAATGTGCCACTGCCTGTACAGGCAAAGTTGCTCCATGCTCCAGCTGCTCCTGCTCTGGGATTTATAGCCCTTCTCATGCCATGCTGCCTGTGTTCAGGTGGTGGTGGGTCACAGGCTGAGGTTGCTCCCAGCACCTAAAGCCTGCTACGGGTTCAGTGCCACTATAGCCCCACGCAAGTGCTTTGGAACAAGTGGTGACTCCACCGCTACATCCCAGCACCCCGCAGCGCTGCCCTGCAGTGGGATGGATCCCACCTGTGCGTTTTACTGCCAGAGCAGCGAGGCGCAGGACACGGAGCTACCTGCTGCAGGCAGCCCTGCCCACATCCTCCACCTCCTCTGGCGGGGGACGCGGGGAGGGCACGGCTGTGCAGGGGGGCAGCTGTGGGGGTCAGCGAAGGCAGCCACAGGGGACGCGCATGCAGGGGAACGTGCCCAGCCAGGGTGTGCTGGGGAGGGCCTGGGGCCACGGTGGGGGTCAGCACAGCTGGGAGCGGCTCTTCCCTCCCTCCTCCGGTGGGAGCCTCTGCCTTGGGAGCACCCGCCCATTCCCAAGGCATCCTTCCCGGAACATCAGAGCTGGGAGCGCCGATCCCGGGAGCACCGGGGGCTCGGGGCTGCTCACGCACAGGGGCCAGATAATCAATCCCGTTTAATCACAGGGTTTCGCCAGCGGTGGGTGGAGGGTGACGGAGCGCGGCCGCTCCCGCACGGACAGGTGGGTGTGT
>VZRS01010504.1:0-16220 GCA_013398055.1 Ifrita kowaldi | reverse complement strand
GAACCCTCGGCCTGGCTTCCACCTGGGAATGGAACTCTTGGCCTGGCTTCCACCCGGGAATGAGCCCTCGGCCTGGCTTCCACCTGGGAATGAACCCCTCAGCCTGGCTTCCACCCGGAATGGGAGCACCTGAGGCAGCAGTTTGGCCCTTTGCAGCCTGGCTGTCCCGATCCTGGTGGGCATTTCCCAGACAGGAGGGGCTGTGGGTGGGGGTCCCTCAGCAGGGACAGGACCAAACACGGGTCCCTCACTGTCTCCTGAGCTGGGTTTTTCCAGGATTTGGCTCCTGCTGCCTGATTCCAGACTGGTTTGGGTTGGAAAGGACATTGAAGACCATTGAATTCCCACTCCTGCCACGGCAGGGACACATCCCGCTGTCCCAGGCTGCTCCAAGCCCCAATGTCCAGCCTGGCCTGGGACACTGCCAGGGATCCAGGGGCAGCCACAGCTGCTCTGGGAAATCCATTCCAGGGCTTCCCCATCCTCACAGGGAACAATTCCTTCCCAATATCCCATCCATCCCTGCCCTCTGGCAGTGGGAAGCTATTCCCTGTGTCCTGTCCCTCCAGCCCTTGTCCCCAGTCCCCCTCCAGCAGGGAGCTGTGGCACAGTGAGGGAGGGGGTTGAGGTCCCTTTTGGTGACCATCAGGAGAAGGGATTTTCTCCCACTGCCCAATTCCATCCGAAGGACATTCACTCCGGGGAGCAAAGCTGGGACTGAATCCCCACCTTCTCTGCTTTCAGGCCGAGTCCTAAATCCCTTTTCACACGAAGCTTCCATTGGCCCTGGCTGTGTTTGTTGTTCCTTTGGGAGGCACAGGGATTATTGCAGCCCCGATTCCCTCCAGTGCCTCCCGAAGGGACCTTGGGCACGGGCCAGGAGCAGAACCTGCCTGAGAGGCTTTGCTTGGTTTCTTTATCCCAACTCAAGGACTTGCAAGTTCAGTCCTGAATGTTTGCCCAGGCTTTAGTGCAGGCAGACAGCAAGACTGGTGCTGCCAGAGCCGGGCTGCGGATCCTGCCGGGACCAGGACATTCCCAGGGCTGTGGAGACCACGGAGCCTTTTGGCCCAGCAGGAATCACGGAACAGTTTGGGTTGGAAAGGACCTTAAAGCCCATCCAGTGCCACCCCTGCCATGGCAGAGACACCTCCCACTGTCCCAGGCTGCTCTGAGCCCCGTCCAACCTGACCTTGGACACTGCCAGGGATGAGACAGCCACAGCTGCTCCGGGATCTGGCCATTCCCAATATCCCATGCCATCAGAGATGGGAGCTGGGACCTCCCTTTAACCCCACCTAAGGCAGGGCAGAAAGGAGAACGTTCTTCCCATTTTTGGGTGCTGAAGTTCAGGCCAGGGCATATAAACATTTATAGGAAAATAATTAATGCTTTTCTCTCAAATCCATGAAAGGACCCAAGCCAGACCCCAGGACATCCAGAAACCCGCAGATTCCCAAGTGATGGAGTCCCCGTGGCCGCGCCGGGTGCGGGAAGCTCTTTGCCACCTGCCCGGGCAGGAACATGACATTGGTGAGGAGCAGGGAGGGTGGGACACGACCCTGGTGACAGAGCCGGGCAGGAGAGCTCGGCTCGGCTCCACCGGGGTTTGTTTGCACAACCAAACCCCTCAAAGAGCCCCAGTGCTGCGGGTGGGACTGGGGAGTGGCTGTGACACCGTGCGGTGACACGGGGCAGTGACACGGGGCGGTGACACGGGGCAGTGACACGGGGCAGTGCCGCGCCGAGCCCGCCTTTCCTCATTTTATGTAAATCTCAGTAATCCAGGGCCGTGGGCTGGAAGGGAATGAGCTCCAGGGAGATGCTGGCTTCAGGTGACCCCGGAGCTCAAACAGAGAATTAAAAACAGTGTTAGATGCTGCTGGGAATTGGTCCTGGTGGTGGCTCTAGAAACGATGTCCCCTCCTGGCCTGACTCCTGCAGCCCCTCGATCCCTGTCCCCTCCAGCCCCGGGGATCCAAGGTGCCCATTCCCTGTGCCCTCCTGTCCCCTCCTGTCCCCTCCTGTCCCCTGTCCCCTCCTGTCCCCTCCTGTCCCCTCCTGTCCCGTCCCCTGTGCATTATCCCGATGCCAGCGCCTTTCCCACGGAGCTGCTCCTGCTGAGGGGGTGCAGGGATGGGCAGGGAAAGAAGAGGGTTATTCAAAAAATCCCTCTAAATAAACCAGCTGGGATTGAGGGAGAAGGAAAAAGGGTTTTGGCTTCCCAAACCCTTCCCTTGATGTGGACCTGTGCCCAAGGTCAGTCCATGGCCCTCATGGGCTGGATGCAGCAGAGGAAGGGCAGGGAACTTTGGGGTCCACAGGGAAAAAACCAAGGATAATTTTCAGGCTGAGATGCAGCAATCAGGGGAAGCCGGAGGAAATGCTGGATTGCACCAAATCCCCCCTGGCCTTTACATGGAATATTTTCAAATCAGTTTCTGAGTAAGAAGCTGCTTCTGCCTCTGCTTTGGGGGACTGTGGAGCCGGGAGCTGGGTATGGAGTTGAAATCTGGGTGTTGGAGTTGAGACCTGGGAATGGATTTGGGACTGGAATCTGAGTATGGAGCTGGAATCTCTGTATGGAGCTGGGATCAGGGTACTGAGCTGGAATCTGGGTGTGGAGCTGGGATCTGGGAACGGAGTTGGGATCTGGATGGGGAGCTGCGGTCTGGGTATGGATCTGGGGTCTGGGTGTGGAGCTGGACTCTGACAGCCCCAGCATTCCCAGTGCTGGGTTCCCGAGTCCTGTGGGGTTTGTGCAGGACCAGTTGATCGCTGAAGGTGGATCCCATCCAGGATGGGATCCAGGGAAGTCGCGGTGCAGCCGCTGGGCCGGGGCTGGCCCAGAGCCAGGAGGACAGGGACGGTTTCTGTGGACATCCACCAGCTGCCCCCCGCCCGGAATTGTCCCTCCTGGGGCTGGGAGGGATTGGGAGCCATTCCTGGGCTCTGGGACAGCATCAGGAGCAAGGCTGGGAGCTTGCAATGAATTCCCAGAGTTCCATCCCACCGAGCTGCCCCTGGGAGCTGCTCCGGCCACCTCCAGACACAGCGAACGAGACCCTCCCGCTTCCCGTGAGTCCCACGGTGCTTCAGGAAGTTCCTCCCGTGGCAGATGCAGATTGAGTCTGGGAAAAGCAGGGAAAAGGGCAGAACAGCTCCACAGCTGGACACCCCCAGGGAAAGGCCTCCACAGCCATCAGGGTTGGCTGTAGCCCTTCCCACCAGGCCGGATTCTGCAGAAGTCTCCGTGTGATCGACAGCTGGGAAAGGGCTGGGACAGGCTCCGAAACTGCTCCCAAAACTTTCTGTTTTCACTCAGGAGGTGCAGACAGGAGACCCAACCTCCTGTTTTCCAATTTTCAGTGGAAGGGCCATTTATCTTCCCTCCTGCCGTCTCCTTCCACGGCCCCGTTCACCTTCCAGCCTCCACGTCCCTCCTTCTCCCTCTGCTTCCCGGTTCTTCCCAGACCCTTCCCCAAGGCCGAGGTGGAAATGGAGAGAACCCAAAGCGGGTTCTGGAAAGCCTCTGGCTCCTTCCCACTGCGGAGGAGAAAGGCAAGGGTGTGGGTTCAGGGTGGGATATTTTTGTTTGTGGTGACCGGATTTCAGTGGGGTTTGGGCGCGGCCAGGCCTGGGTTGGGATTTGCCCTCCTGCCACGGTACAGAGACTTTTGGAGCAGCTTTGTTTTTAAATCTGGGCTGTGGCTCTGATTTCCTCCTGTGCCCGTGCCCATGCTGATGGGATTTGGCCCTGCTGTCGCTGCGATTTGCTTTGGCTCTCTGAGCTGTGCCGAGGCCTGGGGAGCACTGGCAGCTCCTCGAGGCCGTGCCAGCCAGTCCAGCGTGAGGAAAGTGCTGAAATCCTCTCCTGGGTGGGGACGGAGCTGCCCAGGGAGCTCAGGATTTCATTTTGCTGCTCCAGTGGAGCTCGTGAATCTGCTGCAGTGGAATCCAAGAGGGGCTGGGTCTTGCTGGGGGTGGAGGAGCTTTGCTGTACCCCAAAAACTGGGAAAATCCACCCAAAAAGCACAAACTAAGGCCAAAAAAATTCTGCCTGGAGGTGTGTGGGGGGGTAAAGGTCCCAGCGTGGGACAGGGAGACCCGGGGCAGCCCCAGGTCCCTCATGGTAGGACAGGGGACAGAAATCTGCCTCCATTTAGGAGCTGAAGGTACTTTCCAGGCAGAGATTCCCGACCCAGCAAGGACATGAGAGCAGGGAGGTGCTGGGGAAGGTGGGGATTAGGGAGGAAGGAGAAGAAGGAAGTGGCTTTTGGGATCTCTGGAGCCACACAAAGGAGAACAGCGAGGTCTTTGTGTCCTGGGGGTGAAGGTGAGGGAGGCATCAGCCATGGGCTTGGCCATGGGACACGTTACGAACTGCTGCAAAACCAGGAGAGCTTTAGTTCAGGTATTGGGAAGAAATTCCTCCCTGTGAGGGTGGGGAGGGCCTGGAATGGATTTCCCAGAGCAGCTGTGGCTGCCCCTGGATCCCTGGCAGTGTCCAAGGCCAGGCTGGATGGGGCTGGGAGCAGCCTGGGATAGTGGGAGGGGTCCCCGCCCAGGTCCCTTCCCACCCAAACCATTCCACGATTCCCTGGTTCTACGGTTCCACTCCTGGGACATCCTTAGGCCTGAGGGGAAATGCCCTCACTCCTAAATTTGGGCTTCCAGGGCAGAGACAGAGGATCCTTCCAGGAGAACACCAGCAAACCTGGATTTTGAGCCAATTGCTGGAAATTTGGGCTCTGGAACCACAAAACCTGGAATATCCTGAGTTGGAAAGGACCCGCAGGGATCATCCAAGTCCTTCCTCCATCTCCTCTGCTGGGCATGACGCAGCCCAGCCGCCACCACAGCCACCCCTGAAGTGGGAGCAGTGTCAGACGTTCCCGTGGCCGTCCCTGGGCTGTGTTATACAAAATCCCTTCGCAGGAGCTGCTCGGTGCCGCGGAGGTGTCGCTCCGAGCGTCCCCAAACCTGTTCCGCTCCCCCTCCCAGCCGGGACTCGGAGTTGTTGTGCAATTCCTGCCCTCCAGCAGCACCCGGGGGCAGGACAGGCTGCGCTGGCAGCGGGCAGGGAACGGCTGCCAAGGCCTGAGAGCTGCACAGTTTAATCCTGGGCAGAGCCGGGCTGGATCTCAGTGTTTGCTCAGGCCCTGGGAGCGCGTGGAGCTGCTCCGCTCTGACGTGGGATCGCAGATTTTGCTTCCGTTTGTTCTTTCGTGTTCCCACTGCCCCCTGCGATCCATGGAAATCTCACACCACAGCTCTGGACGTGTTTAAGGAAGTAAACCAGGCCCAAATTTCTCCAAACACCCAAATCCTGCCGTTGCCTTGGTCCCACCCAAAATGCAGGAATAAACCAGGAGCTTCCCCCGCTCCTCGCGGGTCCTGCCCACCGCGGCAGGCCGAGCCCTCAGTAATTAAAGTGGCCTCCTCAGGGTTATCATTAATTAATTAATTAATTAATCTTGGGCAGCTGGGAGCCCAAGATTGGGGGGACAGCTCAGTTTGAGGGATTCCCCTCCAGGTGATGGGAAACTGGAGGTGTGAAGGGGGTGCTGGAAGGGGCGTTTGGGGCAGGAGCTCTCCAGGCCTGAGTGCAGAAACCCGGGAGAACATTCCCATCCCAAAGGGCTCAGGCTCATCCAGCTGCTTCTCCCGGGTGTCCCATCCTTCAGGAACATCCTGGGGAGGAAGGAGGGGACATTTCAGCTGGGTGAGAGCGGAGGCAGGAGCTGGCCGGGAAGGGAGATGGGAGCGGGGAGTCATGGAATGGGTGGGTGGGAAGGGGAATTAAAGCCCGTCCAGTCCCAGGGCAGGGACACCTCCCACTGCCCCAGGCTGCTCCCAGCCCCGTCCAGCCTGGCCTGGGGCACTGCCAGGGATCCAGGGGCAGCCACAGCTGCTCTGGGAAATCCATTCCAGGCCCTCCCCACCCTCACAGGGAGGAATTCCTTCCTCACATCCAATCTAAATCTTTCCTGGTTTGGTTTAAAACCGTTCTCCCTTGTCTGATCCAGGTTTCCATCTCTTGTGGAGATGAAGCTCCAAGGCTGACAGCCCTGGGAAGCTCCCTGGGATGCTGGCAGGGCTCTGCCCCCCAAGGACAAGGAGGTTTTCATTTCTTTTATCCTCCAAACCCCTCTCCGTGCGTTCCCTGATGTTCCCAGCCTGCATGTTAATCCCCCATCCAGGGACCAGGGATTTAGCATTAATAATCCATGGATAATTCAGCAGCCTGGGGTAAATTCCTGAATTTTTAATGTTTTATTTTGAAGTCCATGGCAGCGCTTTCACTGCCAGGGGGGTTTTTCCCTCTTGGGATGGGGGAGAGGGTATTTACCGAGGGCTTCTGGGTGTGCCACTGTGGATGTTGGTGCAGCAAATCCCTTAATTATCCCATCAGGTTCCCTTTCCTTTGTTTTTGATGTGATTGAGCGTTCAGCAAAGTTGTTTTAATCCTGCGAAATCCCTGGTGGATTTGGCCGGGTGTGGCCTGGACAGATTTTTTATTACCATTATTTCCCAGTCTGGGTGTCAAAGGGAAGAGTGAGGAGGGGAATGGCCAGAGGTGGGTTTGGGCTGGAGCTGGACGGGGATGCCGGACACCCGGATCTGGGATCTCCCCCTGCACCTGTGGGACCGGGACCTGGAGGCAGTGAACCACTTGGGAGGACTCTGGCACATCTGGGAGCTTCCAGCTCAAGCAGGAGAACCAGGATCCAGGCTTGGAGCAGCTTTTCTGGGGGCAGGATGGTCCCTGCAGGCCTGAGGGATCTGCTCTTCATCGCTGCGGGCTGTGCAGAGTCATCATCAGCTTCTCCAGGACCAAGCAGAGCCTCGAGGGCTCTCCCAGATGGTTTTCCTGGCTCAGGAAGGACGAGGTGGTTCCTCAGAGCCCCACGGGGCTGGTGCCTCTTGGTGCTGGATTTGGTGCCAGGCTGGGCCAGGAGGGGACACCGAGATCCCCTGGGAGCCCGGGGGTGGGGATGGACCTGCTGGACAGCGGCCGGAGCTGTGCCAGGGAGGGTCAGGGTGGACATCGGGGAAAGGTTCTTCCCCAGAGGGTGCCAGGCTCCCCAGGGAATGGGCACGGCCCCGAGGCTGCCAGAGCTCCAGGAGCCTTCGGGCAACACTCTCAGGCACAGGGTGGGATTTTGGGGTGTCCGTGCAGGGCCAGGGGTTGGACTGGATGACCCCTGGGGTCCCTTCCCACTGAGGATATTCCCTGAACGGAGCATTGCAGGGGTTGGAATCTCTTCCCTGCTGTTTTCACCCAGGAGGAGCTGCTGTGGTTGTTACTTTGCTGGGAGTTTTTCCTCTCCCAACCCGACATTTCAGCTCTTTCAGCCTTTCCAGCCGGGGATGGAGCATGTGGGGTTTGGAGGTAACGCTCCAAGGAGTCTGGCCTGGCTGGGGAGCAAAGCCCTGGGGGTTCCTGGTGTCACAAAGCACCCGGAGTTTCTGTTCCCAAGCCCTTGACCCCTTGGCCAGGCCCCTACTGGAAGGGGATGACCAGCGGAGCACATTGGAGGCTCTTTATCCATCCTTGTGCTCAGTTATTTATCCGTGGTTATTTATCTGTCCTTGTTCCTGGTTATTTGCCCATCCTCACCCTGGCGCAGCAGCCGGAACCCGGGAACCGGGGCTGGCTTCAGTTTCTCTCCCTCCCCTGGGACCTGCCCAGGTTTTGCAGCCCCAGCCCAGCCCCAGGAGAACGAAGCCCTCGAGGAGCCGGTGGTTAAGTGGCCCTTAATTGATTCGGAATGATCCTGACAGGTCCTGCGGAATCGCCCCTTTCCGACTGAATGGCTCGGGCTGGGTCTGTGCGGATGCCAACGCGGCTTCGCTTGGCTGCATTCCTGCCCTTCCAGCTCGTGCTTTCCTTTTAACCCTTCCTTTCCCGACCTCTCCGCAGAATCCAGGAATGGGGAGGGATTTTCCACCCCGTTTCCCTGCAGAGATTCCTCACCTTCTCTGCGCTGCGCCTGGCGAGCCTGAAGTTTGTCGCGGTTTTCTTTCGCGGTGCAACGCTCAGAACAGCTGAGTTATTGTCTGTGCCTCTGTAACCGACCTGGGAGCTCAGGGGTGAACGGACGGGGCTGGGGAGGGACGGGAGCGGGGGTGGAGGGTCTCAGCTCCAAACTGTCCCGTGTCGGGGGCACAGAGAGCGACGCTGCTCTGCCGAGAGCTCCCGTTCCTCTCCAGCCCCTCTCCCGGGGTCCAGGGGGAGCCTGGGCTGTTTCCAATGTCCCTCCCTCTGTCCTGGGCCCACGGGAGCCACTTCACCCTTCAAAAGGGACAGTTTCCCCCCATGTCCTGCTGCCTGCGGCACAAGAGAAGCTGTCCCCATCTCCCGGAGCCCTGAGGTTGTGTTTCCACCCCAGGCCCCGTCACAGCAGTGAAATCCCCGATGCCTCAGTGCCCCTTCACCTGGATGTGCCCTGGGCTGGGAGCTCCCCATTGGCCCCTGCCCGTGGGCTTGGATCAATAACTGATCGATGATCTCCTGGGCGGGGGGGCTGCCCAGGGCACCACCAGAGTCTCCCCGTGCCCCCTGGGGCTGCGCCGGCCCCGAGGGGACAAGGGTGGGACACAGGAGCCTGGTCCATGGGAAGGGGTAGGGAGGCAGTGAGGGATCCCTCCCTCCTGCTCGGGGTCAGAGCCCGGCTCAAGCCGTCCCTTCGGTCTCACTGGAGCCTCCAGAACCCCACAGCACCCCCACGATATTTGGGAGCTGCTGCCATGGTCGGCTCTGAGGCAGCAGCAGGCTGGCTGCAGCAAAGGCTCCTTGGAGTCTCCCTCCCTTTGATCGTAACCCTAACTTTAACCCTAACACTAACCCTAACCCTAACCTTAACCCTAACCCTAATTTTTTTTTTTCCCAGTCCTGAGGTTCAGCAGCTCTGGGGCAGCTGCTTCCCACCCGCGGGGTGCGACCCCATCCCCGCGGCTGGTTTAGGGGTGATGGATGCACAGCTCAAACCCTGTTGGAGCCGTGGCCGTTCCCCCCCGGGGGGCTCCGGGAGGTGTTTGTGCGTTGCCATCCCTGTCCCCACCCGGCAGCGCCCGGCACTGCCCCGAGCTCCTCCTGCCCGGCCCGGGGGCTCGGGATTTCGGGATTTTGGGGTTCTCCAGCGCTCTCAGACCGGGGAGGGGGGGTTGTGCATCCTCTGCCAGCTCATGCACCATCGCCATGGCAACGCTCTGGATGCGGCTCCATCCCTCTGGATCTCCTTGGATATCTGGGGTGGCTTGCATGATCTCGGCCCCCTAAACCCCGGGGANCGCGGGGTGCGACCCCATCCCCGCATCCTCCCTAACCCTGGATCATCCCTATCCCTGGATCCCCCCATCCTCCCTAACCCTGGATCATCCCTATCCCTGGATCCCCACATCCTCCCTAACCCTGGATTGTCCCTATCCCTGGATTCCCACATCCTCCCCATCCCTGCATCCCCCAATTCCTGACCCCAACCCTTCATCCTCCCGGGTGCTGTGTCTGTCCATCCTCCCCATCCCATCCCTGCATCCTTCCAGGCTCTGCATCCTCCCTAACCCTGCATCCTCCCCATCCCATCCCCGCATCCTCCTCATCACTGCATCCCTGCATCCTCTCCCTCCCTGACCCCGTCCCGCACCCCCCATCCCGACCCTCTCTCCATCCCCATCCCGACCCTCTCTCCATCCCCATCCCCATCCCCACCGCTGCCCTCCGTCCGTGCCGGCCCGTCCCGGCTCCCCTGTGCGGCGGGCTGGGAATGGTACAGCCCTGCCTGCAGCGCCCGCCGCTCCGGGGACGGTGCTGGAAGGTGAAGGCAGCGGCTGCGGGGGCTGCGGGGGCTGCGGCGGCCGCGTCCAGCCCCGACACCTCCCGGGAGAAGGGCTGGGAGGGAACCCGCGCCCAGCTCCATCCCGATCGCTGCCGCGGCTGCTCCCGCGGTGCAGGCAGGAGCCATGACCCAGGGAAAGGTAGGAGGGAGGCCGGAGCGGGCGGGATGAGTCCGTCCCTGTTGCATAACGGCGCGTTCGGAGGAGGAAAGAGGGGTGGAGGGAAGGGATTTAAGGAATAAGACGATGAATGGAGGGGGGAGCTGGGTACCCGTGCACGGANGCAGGGAAGGGCAGGGAAGGGCAGTCCCGGGGGCTGGCAGGGGAGGTGGCACAGCTGGACCTGCCCGTGGGACACAGCCCGGCCTGGCCCCTGCTGCGTTTCAGGGCCTGTGACCCCTGTGCTTGAAGCCCTTCTCACTCTCACGTTAATTAACGCCCGCTTCGTTTGGGGCTCGCTGTGGTTCCAGCCCCGCATCCCCGGAGCCGCGGGGCCGCCGCTCCCGGGGCTGAGCTGGCTCCTCGTGGGGCAGCAGAGGAGCCCAGGCGGACAGTGTATCCCAGGCTGATCGGGAAGGTTACAGGGATCATGTTCCCAAGGAGAGGCGAGCGCTCAGGTGGCCCCAGGCCGGCTCCTTGATGCGATCCCAAGTCCTTGGAACGCTGGGAAGCAGCAGAGCTGAGCCGCCTCACGGGCAGAGAGGAAGGAGCCGGGAGAAAATTCCGGAGGGCCAAACCAGAACATTCCTGGGAGCAACTCCCCAAGATGGGTGTAAATGGGAATGAGCAGCTCAGGATTTTGTGCCCAGGAGCTGAAAGCTCTTTTCCAGGAGCAATGTAGGCAGTTTGATGAAAAGCAGAGAATTCCTTGGATGGTTTTGGTGTCACCGCGGGGGCTCCGCGTCTCCCCTCGGGCCTCCCTGCCTGGAATTTCTCATCCCAAGTAACACCTCAGGGGCTTTCCCGTCTCCCCTCAGTCACGGATGCCCCTTCCCGGGGTGCCGGGATGGGCCCGTGTCCCGTCCCCAGCAGCTGCTGGGTGTCTCCCGGTTCCTGACCCCTTTCCCAGCAGAGCCCCCTCCCCCCGCGCTGTGTCCGTGCCAGGTTCTCCTTCAGGGCGGTTTCTGGGGTGGTTTCACTCCGGTCTCTCTCTCTTCCCCCTTTCCGTGCAGCTCTCCGTGAACAGCAAACCCCCCAGCTCCGAGGGGCAGGGGGACAAGAAGGACAATGCCACAGCCCCCCCGGCCCCCCCGTCCTATGAGGAGGCGACAGCGGGAGAAGGGATGAAATCCGGGGCTTTCCCTGCCCCGCCGGCGGCCCCGCTCCACCCCAGCTGGGCTTACGTCGATCCCAGTAAGTCCTTCCATGGCCGTACTGGGGTGAGCCCTGGGAGAGGGGCAGAGATCCCCCCGGGACTGGGGAGGCGAGGAGGAACAGGGGTAAGAGGGCACCGGGGATGTGATGCCCGGTTCGGTGCAGGGCAGAGCTGCAGCCCTGAGCTGCGTGAGCCGCGGTGAGCACAGGAGAGTCCCTGCCGAGGTTCAAAAGTCTCCATCCACCCCTGCGAGTCTCCATCTACACACAAAAGTCTCCGTCTGCAGAGAAAACTCCGTCTATAAATAAAAGCCATTCCAGCCATCCCAGAGACCTCACCGCTTTCCAGACGTGGGAGGAAACTCCTTCCCAGTCCCGTGGTGGGAGAAATCCCCATTCCCTGCTCGCTGTCCTGGGCGATCCCAGCTCCCGGGGCTGGAGGGGAAGTCCTGGAGCAGCTGCAGGGATCCCTCCGCCCCCTCCCGCAGCTCCTGCTCTGCCCCAGCTCTCAGAGCAGCTGAGGTGGCACAATCGGTGTCACAATCGGTGTCACAGCCCCGACTGTGGCTGTTGGCAGCCGGTGGCAGAGCCAGGGCGGCTGGGACAGGGCTGGAGCCGAAGGCTGGATTGTTCCAGCATCCCTGTGGCCATTCCAGCAGCTTTCCAACAGCCGGAAGCTCCCTGGAGCTCCTGCTGGGCTGTGGCAAAGGACAAAGCCCCGGCTGTGCCCAGGGAATGGCTCCGGGCTGCACATGGGGCCGGGTCGGGATGGGGTGGCTGGGAAGGGACCCTGGGGGTGGCTGAGTGCTCGCTCAGCACAGTTCCAGCCAGGGAAAATGCTGGAAGGACGGGATTTAGGGACTCCTGAGCCCTCGCCCTGCTCCATCCTCTGCTGCCTGCTCCGTCCAGCTGCAGGGATGGGATGCTGCGGGAAGGGGAGGGAGTGAAAACTTCCCCCTGGGATGTCTGTGCCGGCACATTCCGATGGCTTCTCGGCCTTTTCCCTAAGGAACAGAGGGAGAAATCCCCCCCAGGGGGCTCTGACAACATCTGGAGCTTTCTGCTGTCACGATGAGTTAGGGTGGGCGAGGCCCAGATGGGGTGGGATGGGGTATTTTGGGTTTCAGGAGTGGGATGGAGTATTTGGGTCTCCGTGTGGGAAACCCACTCCATGGGATGTCTCACACCTTACTGGGAGCAACTGGAGAGAAGGGACGTGGATTTGGGATTGTTTCTGTGACAATGAACTCAGGAGATGCTGTCCTGCTGTGGCCTTGGATGGGGGGGACGGGTGTGGGGACACCGGGAGGGAGGGAGGGAGAGAGGAGGGTAAAACCCTTCAGCTCCCCCGAGGCACTGAGGGGCCAGTGTGGCATTCAGGGGCCGGTTTGGGGTTCAGGGGCCGGTTTGGGGTTCAGGGGCCAGTGTGGCATTCAGGGGTCAGTTTGGGGTTCAGGGGCCAGTTTGGCGTTCGGGTGCTGGGGTTGGTGCAGGAGGCTGGGAAGTGTCCCAGGGATTCTCCGGGCCCCAGCTGCTCTGGGCCCGATGAGGGACCCAGGAGAACGTTCAGCTCCAGTGGGGCAGGAAGGAAGGACCCAGGGATTTATTGACACCAGAACAGCACCAGGGACTCGTTTGCTGCCGGGGGCACCCTACATGAGGCTCCTGCATTTCGAATGAGCAACTTTTGACCAGGAAAACAGGAGAAATTCAGGATCAGGACCTTGAGTTTGGCTTCCTGGTGTCTGCTCGGAGATTGAGAGGGTCTTTCCTCCATCTTCCTGAAGGATTTGGGTATCCCTGAGCTCAGAAGCTTTGGGAGGAGGGGAGGCGTCTGTGAACGAGGCAGGGACGGGAATGTAAAGCAGGAAAGTCACACAAAAATCCTTCTGTGAAAACCCAGCAAGGGCGGGGACTTGAGTGGCACAGGAGGGGACATCAGCAAGGGAAGCAAAGAGAGCACAGAATGACCGTGGAATCACGGAATGGGTTGGGTGGGATGGAACCTTGAAGCTCATCCCGTTCCACCCCTGCCGTGGAACACCTCCCACTGTCCCAGGCTGCTCCAAGCCCCGTCCAGCCTGGCCTTGGGCACTGCCAGGGATGGGGTAGGGAAAACCAGCAACAGGAGCTTCTGTTCCTGTTTTGGCAGAGCAGAGACGATTTGTGCAGTGATTTGAGGATTTGGGGGAAGATTTTTCTCACCGGAGGCATCGGAGCTGTTTCGTCCTTGTTCAGGCTCGGTGCTTAACTGTTCCCTGAGTCCCTGCATGGAAATGGGGGTGAGGGATGGGCCTCAGGGAGCTGCCAGGAGCTGCTCTCGCAGCAGGGACACTGTTGACAAAAGCCACGATGCAAACACAGCTCAGGAGAGCAGCGAGGGAATCTCCTGCTCCCGCTGGGAACGCTGAGTCACGGCTGCTCCGGGGATGCGTTAATGCCCGCTGAAAGGAGAGCAAGGGATGATCCCAGCCCTCCCGTTGCTGTGGAAGGCTTGGTGTTTCCTCAGACAGGGTTCAGCCTGGGTCTGGGCTGGTTCGTGGGAGTGTTCCCCACTCTGTTCCCAGGGATGGTCCTGGCGAGCCGCAGGAGGGGGAAGGGAGCGGAGGAAAACCTGGGAATTTGGGGCACCTGAGCCGTGATCCGTCCCTGGGGCTGGGCTCCGGCAGCCGGGGGGAATCGGGGTGGGAGCTGCTCCCTTTGGCCTCTGCAGGCACCAGCCCGAGCTACGGCAGCGGGGGGTACCCGGGGGACACGGAGCTGCTCACGACCTTCAGCTGGGACGACCGGGACGTGCGCAGGGTGTTCATCAGGAAGGTGAGGGAGGGACACGTCCCTGTGGCCCGGGCTGGCAGAGCCGGAGCCCCCAGCCCCTGGAGGGGCCGGGCTGTGCTGGACTCTGGGGTCCATGGATCACCTCTCCCGGCAGGTTTACGCCATCCTGATGGTCCAGCTCCTGGTCACCGTTGTCATCGTGGCTTTCTTCACCTTCTGGTGGGTGCTGGGTGTGTCCCGAGCCACCCGGGCCCCGGCCCTGGGCAGGTTCCTGGGGGCTGTGTCACACCTGGATTTTTTCCCCGAGTGTTCCAACAGAAAAGAAAAGTTGAGGGAACACTCAGAGGTCCCTCAGTCCTTCTGCTCCCATTCCCACCCACGCTGGGGATGTGGATCATCCATCCCTGGGCTGCTGCCCCCGGGCAGGAACTGCTGGGTTTTCCCTGAGGGAGGGAGCAGATCCCAGCTCTGGGGGCTGGGTTCCCTCCCCTGCTCATCCCCCTCTCCAGCTCGGGTGACCGAGCGCTCCGGGTGCATGTGGCTCAAGTTGCCTCCAGAATAAATAATGGATCACTGCCAGCCTGAGGATTTGGGCTCCCTAATCCCCTGTGGGAGCCATTCCCAGCCAGCTCCGGCGTGGAACTGGGGGACCAGCGCTGCCCTTCCCACCTGGCAGCTGGAAATCCTCTCCGTGGGCTCAGGCTGCCGAGGGGATTGGCCCAGGCTGGGTTTTCATTCCCCACCCTGGGGCTGTTCCCGGGGTTCGTCGAGCGGGGGGCTGGGAGGGATTGGATTTTTCCTGCTCAGGATCTTTCCTTCTGTCTTGCAGTGAACCGGTCAAGGGCTACATCCAGACCCACTCTGCCTGGTACTGGGCTTCCTAGTGAGTATCCCTGGCTTTTCCTGCGGCCTCGTGAGCTCCAGACAGCCGGGATGGGGCTGCGGGGATGTGGGAAGGGGCTCCAACACTTCCCAAACCCTTCCCTGTCCTGCGTGTGAGGAATCACTCCAAAGTGTCCAGGGGCAGCTGGGGAGGGTCCTGGAATCCCGGAATGGGTTGGATTGGAGGGACCTCAAAGCCCACCCAGGGGGCATCCAGGACCAGGACAAGCATTTGGAGACACTGGAATGGAGGGAAGGGCTTGGCTCACTGGGCAGTGAAAAAAACGACAAAATTAAAGTCATGGAATGGTTTGGGTGGGAAGGGACCCTGAAACCCCTCCCATCCCAGCCCTGCCACGGCAGGGACACCTCCCACTGCCCCAGGCTGCCCCGAGCCCTGTCCAGCCTGGCCTGGGACACTGCCAGGGATCCAGGGGAATCCACAACCTCTCAGGGCAACCAGTCCACAGGTGAGCCTGAGGTGAGAGGATGGGAAATCTCACCCGAATGAGCCAGAGACACGAGAGAGGCAAACTCCAAATACTTCCCAAAAAATGGCTTTAGAAACCAGGGTCAAAGTAAATGCCTGAGTATTTCCTGCAGAAAACCAGGGAAAACTGGGGCGTTTCCAGGGAAGCTGTAGAAACTCCTCTGTGAGACCTGGAAGGACGTTCAGGGTACCTTAGAGGCTCGATCTTGGGAATGTGCCCTTGGAAGCTCCAAAAACCTCCTTGCACAGCACCCAGGAAACACCGCAGAACCCCATCTATGACACCTGGAAGGACGTTCAGGGTACCGTGCAGGCTGAATTCCCAGGTGGTTGCTGGGGTTTCCATTACAAATTACCCAGTGGATATGGGGGGTGGATTTGGAGGTGCTGGGATGTTCCCGGCCATGTCTGCGTGGGGCTGTCGCTCCCGGGGCTCCACCCCAGACCCCGAAGTTGGGATGCCATTCCATGGTGGCCCAGAGCAGCCCGGAACGGAGCTCCCGTGCGCTGGGATCTCCCGGCTCCGTGGTTTCCGGGCTGCTGGCGGGGTCAGGGCTGCTCACTGAGTGTGAGGTGAACTCAGCTTTAATCAGTTCACACCCCAATCAGGAGATGAGACACCGGCTTATATAACCTGGGAAACAGCAGGAACGGGAGCACCCGGCAGCTCCGTGGCACCAGGAGGGAACCAAAGGTGCTCCAGTGGGCAGCCGGGGTTGGACAGGCAGTGTCACCTCGCAGGGGACAGGGAGAGGGGGCTCAGCCCTGCTCAGGTCCCCACCTTGGCCCCTGGGGTCACCTCTTGCAGCTCCCTGCCCAGAGGGAGTTTATTCCTTCCTATTTTCCAGTAGGAACCCCCGTGGGGCAGCTGGGGGGTTCTGTCCGGGAGGAATACACCTGTGCCCAGGTGAGACCCCAC
>VZRS01010503.1:142903-172779 GCA_013398055.1 Ifrita kowaldi | reverse complement strand
CGTGCCGGGGGAGATGCCGCGCGGTTCCGAGGGATGCGCGGCTGCGGAGGGACCCCCGGGCGCGGGGCCCCCGCGGCGGCCGCGGGTGACTCCGGCAGGAGCGGCACGAAGCGACCGCAGAGCGGCTCTCGGGGCGGGATGGGCCTGCAGCCTCTGCTCCCGTGCTGGCTGCAGGAAAACATTTACCTCCTGCCTCTCCGCCCCCAGGCGAAGTCCAAAGGGTGAGAAAGGGACGGTCCGGGTGGCCGGGCTGTGGGAGCAGGTGTGATGGAGACCCTTGTTTTGTCTGCGCTGAAAGCACCACCACTTCATGACCAGTGGTTTTAAATAGTGCGGTGCGTCCTTTAGCACTTTTCCAATGTGTCACCTTTCCCGGATGATAGAAAAGCTTTTTCCCCATGAGGACAGTTGAGCAGTAGAGCACGTAACCCACAGAGGCCGGGTGGCCTCCATCCATGGAGGCTTTGAAGACTTGATTGGACAAAGCAGCCTGGATCCTGCAGACCCTGCTTTGAGCTCTTGAGATCCCTTCAAACCTGGATGATCCTAGGATCCTCTATATTTTTTTCTAGAAAGCTTTATGTTGGTCTAGGTTATCTTTTATAATCCTTTACCTCATTTCCACCATTAATGCAAAGCAGGGATTCATTTTTTTGTAAGTGCAGAAGTGTGAATATTTCCTGTACATTTATCTACAAAAGAGCTACCTATCACTACCCAGATTCCTTTAACAAACCATTCAAACCCTGTCTACACTGCTCTCTTCTAGGTAGATACTCTTCCTGGTTAAAGCTTAATCTAGGCATTCAGTAGTTTCATTTAATTCTTTACAGCCTACTAAGTTTCCTGTAAGGAGAATGGTAGTGGTCAGGCAATCATACTGTTGCCCTCTTTACTAAAAGATTTTGTGAAAGATGCAACATGAGTAAAAGCCTGGGTTTGCTAATTTTCAAAAAAGTGAGATTTTAGTCTCAAAACACACATTCAGAAATTCAAATGAGGGATAAATCAACCAGTTTATCGTTGTATCCATTACCTACAGAAGATCTATGTAGAAGTCTCCTTAAATAATGAACCTTATAGCACACCTTTGCTCTGTATATACAGGTCTCTGCAGGTGTGCTAGCAAGCAGGATCACAGGTAACTTCGACATTAACTCACTTCCTTATTGCTGTTCTTACACTTGGTGATGAGAGGGTGCTACTGGCAGTGAGAGCAAATCTCTTATCTGAGCTGGCTGGGTTTTTTTTCTAAATCTCTCAATTGCTTTACAATCCCCACAGCAATCTAAGTATGTAAAGAGTTACAGTAGGGTCCTGCACATTAGAACATGCATTAGATCCAACAAGAGCTTTAAGAGAACTCTGAATTCATGGAAGCAGTTACATACCCTGGAAATGTGATACTGTCATCGATGGACTTGAAAATACATCAAATAACTCAGATATTCTTGGTTTCTATAGAACACCATGACAGTCAAATTCATTAATGTTATTTTGCATGTTGTATTTTGCATAGGGCTTTTTTACAAGGGCTCCTAAGTACCCCAGTGAAATGAGTTCTGGCAAATAAAGTTCTCCTTTCTTTTACAGTATTCTGTGTTTCTGATGATCCTCACTAACGACAGGGAAAAATCGACTATGATGCCAGATATTTTTAGAAAATATAAAGCTTCTTTTAAGTGAATATAACAACCATTCGCATGTCACATTTTAGAAGAGCACAATTTACTATATCAGATTTTTTTAAAAGCTCTGTAATAGTAAAAATTACAGTATTTTAAGGGACTGCGTTACTCACAAGGCAGTTTTGTTCAACAGCAGGATTACACATTGAAGTAAAAGTAAGTAATGGTTATTTTTCCAGTTTGTACTTTGGAAGTATTTTTTGACATCCCAAACAATTTTACAACACTTTGCTTTGCTGGCAGCTTCTAGCTGAGCTGAAGCATTAAGGAAGAAAACCCTGATCCTTCAGAGATTTGCTTATTCTGACTGGACCCACTAAACTCAGTAGAACTGCTCAGAGTGCTCAGACACAGGCAGTTGTGTCACTCCTGTGGAGGAGAGGTTTAGTTTGCAGTCACTTTTTCAGGACATGGAGAGGTCAGCACACAGAATGTCTGTGACTTACCTACACTTCCAGTGCTTTCAGGGTTCCTGGGAAAAATCACTTGTTCTGTGCTGGGGCTTGGGACAGCACTTCTGAAGTCACAAGGTGAATGAAGACAAAACCATCACCCTTGGGGTTCTGACATAAGCAGCTCATTAGGAAACTGGTTTTGCCTTAGAGGTGTGAAATAATACTGAAGAACAAGTTATCAATAAACAGCTTCTGTTAATAACATAAGTGTGAATGTAAGACATTATGTCGGACTCTGTTAGTTTATAATGTAGTAATGTAACAATAGCCCAGCTTAGAAGCAGAAAAAAAGCAACCTAAAAGCAAAGGTACACTTTCTTGAGATAAAGGATTTACCTCTAGAAAATATTTAACCTTACCTGGCAACTAGAAAGAGGATCTATCACTAAAGTTCTCTAAACAAACCATGTACTTTCTTAGAAGATGGGCTATAAGGAAGATTCTAGTGCTCTTGTACAGCTGGGCAGTAGGTATGTTGGTTATGCAGGAGATTAGACTGCATGATGATAACAGTGTTTTCTCTCCTAAAAAAAAAAAAAACCCAACCAAAAAAAACCCCAACCAAAAGTAATTTAACAGTGCTTATGCAGGTACCTTTTGAAGCTTGCTGTACTTAGTGAGAGGTGAAAGCAGCTGTCCAAATGTTCTCATTTTCAGTTTGAGCAGTTTTAAGCATGTTACCAGCAGCAGCCATTTGCAGGAGTATTGCAGAGATCAGCAGTTCTCCCTTTCACACTCGGTACTTGCAAAGGGTTGTTACGAAAGTGTACAGCCCCAGGAAGTTAAAGATACACCTGATGGTATCTTTGTTTGACTGCTGCGGCTCCTTTGCCCCTGCAGAGCAGGTGACAGCACATGTGCTATTGGTGATAACTGGGCAGCCAGTTTGAGCAAAGGTGAGGTGTGGGGTTGGCCCTGTGGACTCCAGCACAGCCACACACCTATTCCACAAGGACTCTGCCTATGGAAGAGACCTGGAGGCAGAAATAAGGCATTGGTGCAAGAGGCAGCTGTAGCAAAGGAGGTGCTGGAAGAGGCAGGTGAAGGCCTGGAAATGTTACTGTGTACTTGCTTCCTCCCCCAAAATACCAGGGTAGTTATTCAACCTCAATTAACACACTCAGCTGGTGAAAAATGCTTACATAAAGGTTCATGTGAGTTTTTTTTCTCCCTTAATTATATAAAAAATTATTTAAAAATGAAATTACGCTACAAACTGCTGCTGAAGCAGCACTGCGTGGCGGGTCTCTGACACATGAAAGAACAACTCTCACTCCAAATAATGCTTGAGAAGTTAAAGCAATACATTCATAAGAACTAAGAAAGATATTTAAGCTGCCATTTTTGTTAATTTAGTGGGATTGCTGTCAAATGAAATCGCATGAATCATTTTTCTCATACAGTGTGAGTGATCTGTAATGCAGTAACCATGTTAGCTGCAAGAAATGGCAGACAGTTTGGAGCTTGTATGACTACAGGCATTTATATGGACAGAGCACTGCCCCATGTCAGCTCTGTTGCATCCATGTTACTGTTCCCGTGACACACCCCTCAGAACGTTAACCTTTCAAAAATAGTCTTTTCCCCCTGCTTTCATGTGAAAGCTGGATTCTCCACCAGTAACAAAAACCACTCTTGAGAGTAATTTCTTACGCCAGCTCTGTCTAAACATCAGTGATTCTGACCATTAACTCATTCCTTAAATGTGTTTTCTTACAGTTGTTGTCTCGCCACAGGACTGACTTCCATGATGTTGAGAGGAGTCGCTCACGGTGCAAAAGACACATTCACTCTTCTGTTGACAAGATCTCAGAGCTGTAACCTGGGACTGAAGTTTTCATCAGTATGGCCTGACACAGCAAACAGAAGCTTCCTAATACATTCCAGTTACACAACTGACACCAAGTCAAGACAGGAAAATAAAAAAACCCTTGAGAGTCTCTACGGTTTGTCAGTTGACATCACAAAGATACGCAGGCTGAAGGAATGGGTCCTTCTCCAGGATGTGGCCTATGTTAAAGAAATTGCTGGTATATTACAGGAAATGGGAGCAGATGAGACCACTGTAGCCAACATTATAGAACGCTGCCCCGAGGCAATTCTCCACACCCCAGCAGAGATAAACTCTCAAAGAGCTTTATGGCAATTAGTATGCCAGAATGAAAACCAGCTGATTAAATTAATAGAGCAATTTCCAGAGTCTTTTTTTACTACTGACTATCAGCAGAACCAGAAGGCAAACATACTGTTTTTTCAAGAGCTGGGACTTAAGAATAATATAATCACTAGGTTCTTGACAAGTGCACCCAATATTTTCTATAATCCTGTTGAGAAAAACAAAAACGTGATAGAGACATTACAAAGAAATTATTTAAATTTAGGGGGTTCTGAAGCAAATATGAAGATCTGGATACTGAAGCTATTGAGCCAAAATCCATTTATTTTATTAAATACCTCCACTGCAATCCAGGAAAACTTGGAATTTCTCCAGAAGAATGACTTCACTGACCAGGAAGTTCTGCAGCTGCTCTCTAAACTTAAAGGCTTCATTTTTCAACTTAATTCTACTACTATGCAGAAGAGTATGCTTTTCTCCAAAAATGTCTTTAAGTGCAGTGATCAAGAACTAAAACAACTAGTGCTGAAATGCCCAGCCCTTCTCTGCTATTCTGTTGCAGTTTTGGAAGAAAGACTTGGAGGACTACTGAAGGAAGGAATTTCAATAGCACAGATTAGAGAGACACCAATGGTGCTGGAGCTGACAACACAAATAGTTCAGTACCGAATTAAAAAGCTCTCTGCATTAGGATATGATATAAAGAGTGGAAATCTGGAAAGCTTGAATGGTACTAAAAAAGATTTTGAAGTCACGTATGGTAAGATACAATCAAAGAAGGAAAGACCTATTTTTAATCCTGTTGCTCCTCTACACATTGAAGATTAATTTGAATGCTGTACTTCAAGTTATGCAAAAGCAAATTAAAAGGGAAGTTGGTTCTTTGAGAAGAGATGGAACAAAAGCAATCCTAACCAGACTGTAGTTTTATACTGTACTTTGTCCAGGAGGGGTCTTAGGCACAACTTCATTATACAGTTGCAGTATTATAATGCTTTCAAATAGTATCATAGAAGTTACAATTATGATAAAGGTTGCCTTTTTCTAAGGGTACCTCAGATGTGACATATTCATACCTGATGGGGCATTAACTGCCTTAGATTTTCAGCTCTGTCACTGCACAGTCCAGCCTGTGGTAGTGATTAGCACAATTTTTATCTGAGGAAGACAGAAGGAAGATTATTTTTCCAGCAGCGTTCATCAGTCCACTGGTTCAATGTCTTCAGGAAACTCTCTTGGAGTTCTATTCCTTGTTGCTGAAGTAGCTCTAGCTCCTGGATCCTGACCTGCAATTCTTGGATAGAAAAGCCCTGTCCTGAGCACAGGGGTGGGACAATTTTTTTAAATTCAGTGACTGTTATGGTGAGGCCCTAGTATGTTTGTGTACAAACCATAATGCAAAGAAACTACAAGATGACAACCTTCATTGTTCTGAGACTTCAAAATTTACTTACTTTTCAAAAGGTTTGGGCCACGAGGAAATAAATTTATTGCTATTGTATAGTTCTTAATCCCTTCTAGCAAGGTTTGGGGACAAGAAAAATTAGGGAGAGACTCAAGTCTCAAATGACGGTAGGAGAAAAGAGAAAGTCGTGCTTTATATTAGATGCAACAAAACTCTAGTCTGTAAACCATTGGTGATTAAAAATGACTACCACATTTGCACACAGCTGCACCAGTTTCTAAATATATGGGTGGCACTGCATCTCAGATAACACCATATGACAATTGGCAACAAGTGCTGGCTTTCAAAATAGTAACTATCAGACAGCATTTAAGTTCTCAGGGGATTTGATTTCTTCTCATTTATGGGCTGTGAATGATAATATAAAATAGTAGTATCACTGACAATCATCTCAATAGAATTAGGATCATCAGTGATTTTATTTCTCACTTTCCTACGTAGCTATTCCGCACACATTCCCTCTTGACAGCAGAATAAAAAACAGCTACACAGCACCTGCATTCCAGGCATTATTCAAGGTCATTTTTAACACACATTTTGGCAGCAAGTCCAGACCTCCATTTCTTAAAATGCAGTTTTGAATTGCTGAAGAAAGCTGGTATTGAGTTACTGGTACAGAGGGTGGGCTGCAAGATGATGATTTTATATAGTCTGCCACCTTATCTGCTGTGCACTGGGGAAGGGCAGGAAACACCTGGTAGGAGCAGTGCCAAGATCTCAACAGCTGAAGGTCTTACACTGAGCACCATGCAGGCGAGTGTGGCTGTGACAGGAGCTGCTGGGGGTAAATGCCACTCATGCAGGAGCGCGTGCGACAGTGGCAGCAATTCAAGAAGGGGATGTAGCAGCAGCATGAAGAAAATCAGGCTGTGGTACTAGGCCATGCCTATGCTGACTCTTTCAAAACACATTATCGAGTTAAGAGGAAACTGGTAAGACAGGCATATTAAAAATTCACAGGAACTTGACTTTGTCACTTCCTGACTGTCCTTCCCTGCTCAGCTGTTAAGCAGACCACAATACTATCTGAATTCAAAAGCCTCCTTCCCCTCAGACACAAGGGGGCATTTCAGCTCTCCAAAGCTCTTCGTAACACAATCTGTAACTGAGCCAGAGACCCAGTTGGTGGCTTAGGAGGAAAAGGAAACCAAGATGTAGAACAGTGCTTTCCCTGAATATTTAGTTCTAGCATTTCTACAGTTATCTGTTTTTACAAAGTTCTTGAAAGAGCTTATTCCCATCACTCACATTATCTCCAGTGGCTACAGAACAGGACAAAGATATATTTCCTTAACTGAGTCACAGCCTGAGTTATCACAAACTCATTTTGCATTCTGAATGTTTCAATTTCCCTTTCAAAATAAAAGCATGAGCAGAAATGCTTTTTCTCTACTACCAGATGAAAGCTCAGTCAATCCTTTCATAACTCTATGTCTGGGACCTGTTTCTCTCTGCTTCACAGGATTCATTTACAGTAATACCTCAGGAAAGCTCCCAGTCACCAAAACACTGTACTGCTGAAATCCTCATCTCTTGTTACTCACAGTGACTGTGGACCAGCCTGTGAGTAAGCCTTTCATTAGGTAGCAAGCAGTCAGGCATACAAGTTGCCTTCATAAACATTCCCCCTTTTGAAACCAGGACTGGGAAAAGGAAAGTGACATAAAGCTACCACAAAAACAATCCCAAGACATAAGAACAACCTCACTACTCCCCCTGAAAATTTCAGTTCCCTATTCCATTTGGCTCACTATGATTTTAAAAGTGGGTATTCCCAAGCATCATTGGTCAGGGGAAAAGAAGATTAATGCAAAGGATTTTGTGCTGTGTCTGTGCACAGCTTACACACTGAAGTTACAGCTTTTGTTAAGAGCTGGCTGGTGCTAAGTAGATACAAATAAAAGACACTCTGGAGCATGGTACTGTGGGAAGATGTATACCTAAGTATGCCTTTCTCCACAAAACTAAGGAAGCTTTCAAATGTCTGAAACAGCAACAATTTAATGTTTCACAGGTGCCAGGACAGAAATGGAACAAGTTTTTAAGATGAAGCAAGTTTCATAAGTGAATGGAAAACACACAGGATATAGGACAAAGCTCTTTGAAAGCTAAAACCATATGCCATGTAAAAGCTTCAGTTACAAGACTCAAAATAATAGCTACAGGATATGTTAAGAACAAAACATAATGAAGTGTTGGCAACTCTTTACATACCTAACATTGCTTATCTCAGACCACACGTGTTTTGCTGCAAGTTTCATAGTTTAAAAATTAAAAAATACAATAAAAAAATGGGTTTTCAGAAAAACTGTTACGAAGGGTTTGGTGGAGTGTCAAAAATTATTGCTGTGCACCAAACAGGTGACTCTTACAGAGTTCAGTGGCAGCACTTGGGGGACATGGCTACATTGGAAGTCGCAGGGGAGCAGACCATACTAAATTATATGCTGCAACTAGATTGCCTCTGATACCCAGGCTAGCTCGTTTCTAGAGCTAACTGGTACCTCTAAACCATACTATATTCTATGCAATTTGCTTTTGACTATAAAAAAAGTTGAAGGCTTCCATTTGTTGCATAAACTTACCTCATTACACCCTTGCAGCAGATCAGAACCAAGCTGGTGCATCTAACAGAAGGAGCAGAGGCCATTTCTTGGGTTTTTACTCTCCCCACCACCCCATGCTTACAAGTCTCATGGTTCCAACATATACAATTACTGATATAAAATAAAGTTCTTACAGAGTGCAGTTGAAATACCAATGGCTCAGAGAGACTGGGTGACTACAGTACCATAATTCAGACATGGTGTACTTTCAACAACCATGAACAGAGGACTAAGTTTGACAAGTGATATGTTTCGATTTTTTTCATTTTTAAAAGTCCCCCCCAAATATCCTTCTAGTACAACCACAGCCACTGAAAAAGTAAGCATACAAGTTCTCCATAGAAACACAAGATTTTAGAAAATACTGCATATACAACATGAACAGATGCCTTCCATGGGCTTCCAGAGAGGTTACTTATTTGCAAAGTCAGTACACAAATAAAAGATCACAAATGGTTTCTATTTTAAGGCAACCTCACGCTGTGCCATTACAAGTGCATTTTGCCTCACACGCTGCAGAGGATGTTCAGGTGCTCCCATTTGAGGTGACAACATTTGGAAGTCAGTATACAAATTACTTGAATCATGTTTGTTTTTTTTTAAGGCCTCGTCTACCATTTTTGGTTTGTTTTAAAGAAAAGTATTGCATTTTACTCAAAAATCAAAATGAAAAGTATAGGAGATGTAGTGAAAAATTCCTTGCATTTGCTTAAACAGAGCAAAAAAGCTAACCTGGTGCATCATGGAGTTGAGAGAACAGCTTTGCTAGTTCTTCAGTGGTTTCCAGCTACACAAAGGAATTTCTAGCAAGTTAGACAGTTGTGCTAGATGACCACAAACATCAGCCCAGTTTCCATAGGCTGTCATTTTTTCTAGTGTCTATAAGAAGTTTATTAGAAGCAAGTTCTCACTTGCAGGAGATAGATGCATATTATTAAATACACCTGAGATGGAGCGATCACATTTTCAATAAAAGTTTCAGATATCAGGATTTATAAAGAGCTATAGCTCATTTTGTAAACTGCACTGAAACAACAGGACAGTTCTTTACACAGCTTCACCTAGTAAAAGGAGATTTTTTTCTAATAAGGCATTAAGTTAGTTTACTCTTTATGATCCTTTCTACCATGTTGTTAAACTTTTTCACTTCTATCTCCCATTCTCATTTCCAATTTCTGCACACCTCCAGTCTCTTTGCTCCAGTCTTCACTGGCAGAATGCAGTCAGGCATCATTTACAGGCTGCCTGCAAATACAGGTTCATAACCAAGACTGGGTACATTCAACAATGCTTTTACACAGCTGAAGGATCCTTAGCAGGAGGATGTGGAAACCACTGAGAACAGTAACCGGCATCGCGTTGTATCGATGGCATCGCAGAGACTACCGAGCTTCTACATTCACATTTTAGTCCAAAACTGCAGAAGACTTACAGTAAATGAATATTCAAATATGTATTACTCCTTCAGATACACTCACTTCTATAGTTATCAAGTGTAACATTTCACCAGATACAAAGCTTCAATCTAGGCTCTAATAAATCCTCATACGCTGTGCTAGCC
This sequence comes from Ifrita kowaldi, assembly GCA_013398055.1. Taxonomy (NCBI): domain Eukaryota; kingdom Metazoa; phylum Chordata; class Aves; order Passeriformes; family Cinclosomatidae; genus Ifrita; species Ifrita kowaldi. The sequence continues at coordinate 162,888 of VZRS01010503.1, read as the reverse complement.
AAGCTTCTTCTGTCCTTTTCAGATGAAATTGAGTTACTTGCACAACTCGTTTAGAAGATAGAGTGTCTAAGACACATGGCTTCTCATGGTCCCAATCTTAGCAGATTTTAATGCCACTGATGCAATATTCTGGAGAATCGAGCATGTCTCAGTTTTGGTTTTAGTCAGACTTGTCCTTTTTCTTTCCTGTTAAAGGCACTTTACTTGCAACAGCAGATCCTACAGCTGTAACGCCTCCAGCTACAGCAGAAACACTTCCTTTGACTAGACCCACTCCCACGGAAGGCACAGATGTGACCGCTGTTTTGGTAATTTCCAAGCTCTTCCCTCCAATCCAAGCAACACCCCCAATCGTGGCACCAACAGCTCCCTTTGTGACACTGAAGAGGCCACCAGTCACACGAGAAAGCATGCCAGCCTGCTGCTGCGGGTGGTCTTTGAGTGACCCTAAGGGAAAAAACAACAAGCAAAGAGATTTCAGCACTAGAATTTAAGCATTTCCAAAAAAAGTGTTACTCTAAGTATTTCCTTTTCTTGCCCAACAGCTATTGCACAGTCTATACTTACCTTGCAGGCTGCTTTTCTTGGATGCTCATACAACACCTAGTCACAAATAACTAACAACAAGGAAACCAAGAAAAGAGCAAGTGGAACCATAGTGGGCAGAGCTAGGGAAGAAACAAACACGAAATAAAGAGGTGAGGGAGTCAGGAGCAGAAGTAACATGCTTGGAGGAGGACAATGAGTCTAGGAGGCAGTAGGAAAGAAAAATCAACTCTAGATGCACCAGAGACCTCTGTCCAGCCCTGCCAACACACTGACTTTGCACTGCAACATGCCTTAGGAGAAGCAGCAGAATAGGTCTGTCCCCAGCACTCTCACTGCTGACAACTTGCATCCAGAGCACAGATTCCAAGAGCCACATCCCAGCACTCGTCTACTACAAGATGAAAACCAGGGTGAGCAACTTCCCATGCACTGCCAATGTGTTTGTGATAATGCCAGGACTGAGAACTCATTAAAAAACTCTAAAGGTCAGAGTTCCTATGTGCATGCCTGGAATAATTCCAGAACAAAAGATGCCACCTAGATGAGAGAATTTCCTACAAAGTTGACAAAAAGGAAAACAAGGATACAGAATAGTGAAGCCCAGAGGAGCAGAAAATACTGAAAGTCCTTCCAGCTTACACTAGTCTCCTATTTAAGAAATTGGTATAGATAACAGAAAGGGTAAGGACAACTGAAAACATAAATGACAGCCTTGTACTTTAAGCCATGTGATACCCTTGCTGGTTCATTCTAGGCCAGCAGCTTTCAACATGGACATCTCCAGCAAAAATGTATTGCCAACACAGCCACACAGAGAGCAGAATTTCTATTTACATACAGAAGGCCTTTAAAGCATCACACTTGGAAAGAAGTGTGCAGAGTCTGCTATAAAATCCAGTGTCTACAGATTATTCACTAGAGGATTCTTGTGACCAGACTAATAGAACTTGTAACAAATTTGGTCAGAAACTGTTTCACTACCACTTAGCTGGTTCACTATGATCAGGATGAAATAGGCATAAAGTTTCATCCCACTGAATTTTAAGAGCTGATTTCAATGAATCAGAACTGATGTAAGCAAGAAATGATCCATCATAACTAACTTTAAAAATAATAAGAGATACAAACAAAAATAATATTTTTGTGTTTTTCTTTACATTAGTTCAGGTAGCCAGTCATTTGATAACATCTACTCTATTTCACAAGTGTAAATACGGAATGTGACAGTGTATAAATAACTTCTGGTAATGGCTGACACATTCCATTTCCATCCTGTTTGCATTGTCCATGAGGTATAGCAAATGCCCAGAGCTGCAAAGTTTTATTGCCAGTTGATTTCTGGTCTAGGATACACATCCCTGGTCTCCTTTTTTCTGAAGAGTATGTTTCCAAAGAGTACCAGACCATGCCTAAATCTATGGAGATTGTCTCAGTCACTTAGACATGGTGCTGATAACACCACGGTTGTGGGCTGATCCCCACACGGGCCCTCCACTTAAGAGCTGGGCTCAATGATCCTTGTGAGTGCTTTGCAACTCAGAATATTCTGTGATTTATGGAGCACTGAGAAAATGACACAAGTTCCCTATGCAGGAGTTGGCTCTACCAGGCTAACTTGCAGCCAGCTTCCCACTGAAAGGAATCCAAGAACGAACAAGAGTTTGAATGAACTTAGGTTGCAAAGGTTGGCGCCACTTGCAAGGCAGAAAAGACAGCACTAGAATAGCACTACTCATAAAAAGCAGGAGCACAAAAGCTTCTTCCACACATTCTTTAAAGCCTTTGGGCACCAAGCTTGTTGAGTGTGATTTGAACAAACTACAACTATTTCTATCTTTAGGAAAAACTGCAAATTGGTTTTGGAATTGAGCCTTTCCTCTAAGGAGTATTTTGGCAGCCTGCTCAGAGAGATGATCTTGCCAGCATTGAACTGGTATCCTTCCACCCACATTTTGGCCATCTTTCTATGATGGTGTAAGTGTATCATGTATAAGGCTTTGCACAACATTCAAAACGGGGTTGTTTTTCAAGGGTATTCCAGTATTTTAACTAAACTCATAAGGCTTGAAGAGTGCGTGTGAACCAGAACCAAAAGCAAAAAGCTTCTTCAAGGATAGAGTTTACATTAAGATGAGCTTGCTTCATTCTACTCCCTCTAACTACACCAATTTTCTCCATCTATTTAGACTTCATGTTCAAACTGGTTATTGTCATACTGAAAGAAAACAATGTGCAGAAGAAAATAAGTCTTAGCTGCTCATAAATTTGAAATAAAACTTTGGAATAACCAGTGATGATCAAATTCTGCTGTTATGCTCTGAATCTGAAAAACCTAGTGAATATTCTAGGAAGATAAAAAATACCCACTTGTTTCACTGCCTTACTCAGTAAAAAAATCTGTTCTAGTTTTCAGACCACTGTTGACTTTCTATACATGATGTTTAACATATATAAAACACAATTAAATCTTTAAGGCAAAAAAACCCCTAAGAACTAAGCAAACAAAACCCAGCCTTAAAAATTAGACATGAAGGTAACACACTTAAGGTGTAGTTTCCCATCAGGCATTTGCTATCAGAAATGCTTCTGGGATCTTAACACCAAAAGAGCAAGATTTTTTTGTCCTCACACCATGCTACTGTAACAAGTTCAAGTACAACAGAACTGAAGAATCACTGGGCCACGAAAATCTACTTCTCCCTTTCCTCTCATCTTCTTCTACTTGTGTTTCCTGCCTAATAGTTGTCAAGAATAGAGTGAGTTATTCCACTTCAACCCTTTCTGCTACAGTTAGTGGATAATACTGTCGTTCAAATGAAGTAAATTGTTTGGTTATACAACATATAAAAGCTGAGGTGAAAAAAAACCCAGACCAACAAACAGAACTTTAAAAGGCCATTATAAACTGAAGAGCAATGAACCGAGAGGAATCATGACTCACCGGCCTCTACATCCAACACATTTGGTTTTAAAGCAAGAGCAGACAGAACACAGACAACCTATGTGCCAAGAATGGCTTTTGATCTAGTATGCTTCCAGTCACATTATGCAAACAGGACTCTGCTCAATCCTGCCAGTCCACAGCTTGGAAGAAACTCTGCTCATTTGCAACTGCATTTCCTCTGCAGATCTAATAACCAATTTAATATTCAGTTGGTTCAGAGGACCATGATGTCACTTCATTAACGGAGTCAAGTGCGTGCTTGTTTTTATGAAACCATGAGATTGTGAACAGTTAGAACCACAGCTAACTGTATGATGGAAAACAGTCTCCAGAAGCAGTAGTGAAGTTCTATGTATTTTTAAACACATCTTGTTTAAAAGTCACATGCACTATGAACACAGCAACGTGTCCAAAAATGAAGCTGGGCTCTTTCCACCTCACATAATGAATAGAAGAAATAAATACCCATTAGACCAATTCATATCTCTGGAAACTAATCTGCAAATTAGGTCCTTAAGTAACTGCTCATCTTCTCTATAATTTATAGGTACAGTTGTTTACTCAGTTATATTCAGTGGCCTTTTTGTAATCAGGATAATGCAGAAGTGAACAATAATCCAGGCCCATCTCATCCCTGGGATGGTTTGTTTACTGTAACATAAAAGAAAGTTAAAGTGTTCAGCTTGCAGATCCATTTTTTTAAGAGAGAACTTAACTTCTGAATAATTTACTTCATATCATGAAAACTTATACATACCTTCTGGTGGTTCATCATGAAGGTATGATGGGACTTCCTGTTGATTTTTGTCCATTTGATTCATTATTGCCTAAAAAAAGAAATTCACATGTGCTATACATCTTTTCTGGCAAAGCATAAATGTAATCCATTAATCCAAAATTCAAGTATCTTAAGTTCCACAAAGATAACTTCTTTTTCATTATTAGATAAGATAGCAGTTCCTGTCAAACTGCTCCTATTTTTATTATCAGACTGTGCTTTTGCATTCTTCAGACTCAGTACTTGAAAAAGGAGCTCTCCACCACACCAGCAGTCTTGGTGAGAGCTGCCACACCACACCAAGTGCATCTCAAACCTAAAAAGCAATCAGGAAGACAACAAGTAGGAAAACAAAACAGCAACTGCTATACAACAGCTTATGGTTAAGTACTGAAAAGAAAAGCCTAGTGATCACAGAGGTGGTGGCCACCAGAGAAACAACAGCAGCATGCCTGTGAGATCTGCTGGTACTTGGAAAGCTGTTTAAAAAAAACAAGTCCTTGCAGCATAATTTGAACAAATGCCATGAAAACAAGGTGGAAGAATGTTGGTGCAACAGAAGCACATGATTTATCTTGTCACAGAACTGCATAAATGGTGTGGTGACAGCAGTGGAACTAGGCTGTTTTAACTCTACACAAACTTTCCAATGAAAACGTTTCAGAAAAGATTTCTTTACATCAGAAGCAGTTTCCTAGAGCAGTTCTAGAGCAGCAGTGCCTGACAGGGGAAGCATAGGAGAAAGCTCAAATCAGCAGCTCTGCTTACAGAATTTTTCCTCTGGAGTAGAAGAAATTAATAACCCATCCAGGTTTCCTTCCTGCTTTCCTCCCCCACCAAAGCATGCCTTGATATCAAATCCTGCCTCCTCCCCTGAATCTTCCTGCTAATCTTGCTTTCCCTCCTGAGCAGGCACCAAGGTCAGAAAAAGGAAAAACAAGCCGCATTACACCAGTCAGCATCCTTCTCTCTTTCTGCCAGTGACCTCTTACTTCTCTTCCCTCTGCACAAATCTTTAAATAGTTTAATTTCTTCCAGGAGTCAATAAGCACAACAAAAATAATTCCTGCTTCTCTTGCCATGCCCAGATCTCTCTGTACCTCCTCTGGGTGAGTCAGCAGTGGCTGGGATCTGAAGAAGGAATGCGGAGGCAGAAGCAGGTGGGAAGACTCATCTGGAAAACAAGAGCTAAAACCCTCACAGTATTATTATGAAGTTAAAACATCACAGTAAAAACTGGCACCCACATGCTAAATCACAGATCTTTGGATGAGAAGCAAGCCTAAATAGAATATTAGAGTCTTCCCAATCAGCACTAAGGGCATCAGTTCAGGGCTCGGAAAACACAGTACCTTTACACAAGAAGCTGAACAGGAAAGCAAGCAAAAATACCTACTACCAGGATGGCCAATTTGATGGAAATGCTGAACAAGTACCACTCAAGAGCCAGAAATGCAAACATGATAGCTAAGAAATAGGAAAGTATCATATGATATCCCAAATTGAGAGGAAACCACAAGGATCATTGAAGTCCAACTTCAGGCCCTGCACAGGACAGCCCCAAGAATTACACCATGCACCTGAGAGCGTTGTCCAAATACTTTTTGAGGTCTGTCAGGCTGGTGCTGTGACCACTTCCCTGGGGAGCCTCTTCCAGTGCCCAACCACACTGTGGGGCTGCCTTTTCCTAATATCCACCCTAAACTTCCCCTGACACAGCTTTATGCCATTCCCTTGGGTCCTGTCACTGGTCACCAGAGAGAAGAGATCAGTATCCGCCTCTCTGCTTCTACTCGTGAGCAAGTTGTAGAGTAGCAACACAGCAAACTGGAGGACTAAAACACATGAGGGCTGAAAGACAATTTTTAAAAGTATCAATTACAGAACTTCTTGTTATTTTATTTAATCACAAATGAGGGGAAAAAATTTAAAAAAAGAACCTGACCAATCACAGGGAGCAACTGAAGGCAATCAGGTTCTGGGAAAGGACCTGATTCAGATACTACGTGACTTCTTTGCATTCATCTAACGCAAGCTGGAAGAAATACAAGGTTATCATCCTCACCATGTGAAGTCCCATGTAGGTTTGTTGCTTTTTTCCAACTTGAAATACTATAAAGCACTGTAAGAAAGAGTAAACAGAAGAAACTGACAGGCCTGACATTATTCAATCAAAATATCTATATCAAGATGAAGAAACTGTGTTCCTAATTAACACGTGGCCATTTCAGTCATGAAGATGATTACTCTACCAGGAATGTGGAAGGAGTTTAACCACTGCCTTAGGGAAAGTCCTAAAGAGAGTAAAATAAAAGTTAGAACCTAGCAAGTCTTAATTCAAACAAAGGAATGAAAAAGTGATCAAAACAGTTTTAAAGCAGACTCAATGAAGACAAATGAGTAAAGCCAGAGGTAAATTATTTTTTATAAAGAACTACCTCCACCAATTTATCTGTATCTAGACAGCATGTAACTCCAAAAGAAGACCAGATTAAATTGCTTGTTTGAGTTTCCAAAATGTTTCTGTCAACAATTCCACATAAGAGATTCAGAAAAGTTATCTAATCTTAAGAGGACAGAGAAAACACTGTCAGGGACTACCAACAAGTTTAGAGGGGAGTTGGAATAAGTTACCAGTTTTGGACATAGGCAGAACACTAGAAAGTGTCACAAGACTTCACACAAGGTTTAGTATTTTCTGCTATTAAGAAGGTACTGGGTACAGCAACCCTAACAGCAGATACAGCCCAGATGAAGCCCCTAGAATCTGTTGTACATGACATAATACCAGTATTTAATTAAGATAAGACTTGTCCAATAGAAAGAGTTAGAGTAAGATTGGCAGACAAGACAGGTAAGGGAAGCTTTCATAAGTCTCCACAGTCTAGTTTAGACTGTCAGATTTGGTTTCAGTTCCTGCAAAGCTAAATGAGCAAAGCAATGCATTGGCAGGGGAATTTCACAGCAGAGTTTCTAGTCTAGTTAAAAAGTATACTAGAAAAAAAATATATAAAATCACACCACTATATACAAAGAGTGGTTCAGCCTAGGCATTCTTTCCCATTACCTTCCCTAGAACTTCAAAGTTACATAATTCTTGACTCCAAGCTTCTCCTTAAAAGCTAGACAGGAATACTACACAATATATATGATTCACATGCAATGGCTCAACACAACTGCAAGAGAAATATTTCACTCACTCACAACTACAGAGACCCCAGTGGTCTATCTTTTGCAGCCCAGGCACTGGCAACCAGCTGCTATCAGACCCCAGACGTCAACAGAGAACTACACATGCATGAGAGCAGCAGCTAAGGCAAGTAAGTCACTGTTGGTAGGACTGAATTTGTTCTACACAGAAGGGAGCCTTCAGGGGTTTGCAGACCAGAAAGTTGAAAACTATTGTATGATGGGTGGTTCTACAGATCCTAGAAGCACTCCAGGGATGTTAGGTGGGTGGTTGGACTGGATGATCTCGAAAATCTCTTCCAACCTTGATGATTCTATGATGCTGCAAGAGATGTGCCCAACCAGCCTCTAGGTTTTACTCACTGTTCTATGAGATCAGTGCAAGTGAAAACAGTCACACCACTGTCAGAAAAGGCTCACAGCCTGACCCAAAACACAGCTTGGCACATAAGACCTCACAAAACACAATTCAGGTCCTTTTGTTTTTCTGTAGAAGCTCTCCAGGGAATCACAGAACCAAGACCAAGATACAACAAAGGACTTCTACAGAAAATTTTCAAATATCTATGTTCCAGTCTGCGTTAAGCATCCTTGTATCCAATTTAACATGTCAAGAGACTTGAAAGACTCTGAAAAGTGATCCAAAAATCCTGTGTGCTAAACAAGGTGCAGCATATCTGGTGAACAGGATATGCACAGGAGCATGTTTTAAACCTGGCTCCCCTCCAGAGATGTAAGATGAGTATTTCTATTGACTGGAGGTCAAAGGCCTGGAATAACTGCACAGTGGCAGATTACTTCATCCATTCTTCAGAGCAAGAGGGTGGGAATGTAACTTTTAGCTTCAAAAACTGGAGACAGAAAAACAGAAACCACTCACTACATTTTACATAATACCATGAAGGTGAAAGCACTCAATGCCTCCTTTGACTATTAAGATCCAGGTTTGTACATCCTGCTTTGCATCAGAATCCCCTGGTCACAAGACTGCAGTGTATCCTAAGGGAGGATCCTGTCCAAGCTTTCTCCTGAAGACGTGTCCCCACAAAGAAGAAGAAAGCAAAATTCGTGAGCCCAACAGAGATTACAACTCAGCTAAAATCAAAGGCAGTGACATGGAGATGCAAGTGTAAGACTTTTGAAAACAGTTAAGTCATTCAGACATGCTATAGGTTAAGGAACTCTGGAAACTTGGAAGCTGCAGATTCAAAGTCCCCACTATGCACTGAATCACTAGTCACAATGATTACCAGTACTGCAGGCGTATGCAACACAGCAAAGATTTATCAGGAACCCGAACTTTGGAACTCTTCTGATACGTTTTCAGAATCTTCTTCAAAGTACAGTAAGACTGGCCAAAGAAAAAGGGAAGAAGCAAGCAAGCAAAGAGATCTTTCTTTGGCATTTTCATCTTGTGATGCTAAATTCACAGACACTTGTGTCACTGCAGAAAAGCCTCCGGCTTCATTTAACATCTTCATTAAATGACGACATGGAATGCGGCAGGATCTCCATGAGGCCCAGCAAAACTCATAGGGACATTCATGAAGCAGAAACCTATCGTATCACTGGCACACTCCAGTTTCCTTCTTCATCTGTGTTTTCTCATGTCAAGAAGTGGAAGCAAACCCAGCTCTTAAAAGATATTTCAAACAGGGATAAATGTAAACTACCTCTTGGAGTTTTTTCCCCTGTGTGCTCATGAAGATGCTATTCATTCAAGAGGTAAGGGATAACTTCTCATCTTTCTTAACAACACATTAAAATAAATTATAGCCTTCATACAAAAGAAAAAAAATTAAAAAATAAAAATGGAAGTCACTCAACTGATTTGAAAGAAAACACACTTCCATATTGTCAGAATATGAAATACATAGAAAGCTGAAATGCTTTACCCTGTCGTAAAAAAAAAAAGAAATTGTTTAGAACAGGGTTTTTAATTCAAGAGCTATTTGTAACATTAACAGTGTTATAAGATCCTGAATGAAAGCACCAAGAAGCTCTAGAGGTAATGGCACAGCTACACATACATTCACATCAAAGCTGATTAAAATAAAACTTACTCACCAAATATATTGCTTTGTGAAGATTTCTAGTTACTTGTTTCCACAAAAGTATTCTGCATACACCTATGAGAAAGGCAGAAGGTTAATGACATTTTATGGAACAGCAGCTCTCACATACCTGCCATGGGTGTAGGGTGGGAATCAGGAATACAAATCACCACAGTATGGAGGGAGCACACTTGGTATGGCCTTAAGATGCCACATTTTTAGAGATTTATGTCACTAAAACACCATTTCCTTCTGGGCAATGGAGATAATTTTACTAGCTCTGTGTGCTGCCTTGAGGATTGCTGTGAAGCACAATAATCCATGTTAAGACACAAATGCTTCTTAATGAGCCTGCAGTTCCTGGACAGTAATTTGAGTTAAGTTTTAGCATCCATTGAGAAGCGGGCTCAAACCATTGCAGACGTGTAACTTCCCGAGTTTCAGTGGATGCTCTTGGTGTCTTTCTGACTGTACAGACAAAAAGCCCTTCTGTCTCAGCACAGCAAACCTGGCCCAAGCAGCAGCCAGTGAAAACTGGCTTGTTTCAATGCCACTGCTCAGATATTTGTGGGCAGCAACGAAACGACCCAAGGATGGGGCCAATTTCAGCTGGCAGCTTAATGCTGCTCCAGATGGCTGCAGCAGCCAGTGCTGGAACTATTCACCTGACAGAGCTGAAAACAAACCCATCTCCCTGTCTTGTTCCACCACAAAAGAAGTTATCTCCCTTCTGGCTACCAGCTATGCAGTTAGAAAGCCTGGCTACAGAGCTGATGGAAAACAAACAACCCTTGCCACATGCACAGCTCCTCTTCCCCTCTTTCAGCAGCTACAGCAGATTTCTGAATAAACCTGATGTATTTCACATACATGGAAAAAAAATATTTTTAGGTATGATAGTTAAAGAAATAAATTTTTGGAAGAGCAGCAGTGCTCTACTCTCCAAATTAAACAAGGAAATAAACATGAAGCCAGAAAAGGTAATCCCATCCATGGCTGCTCTTCAGGGTACTGCTTCAAGCTGCACAAGCAACTCCTCACTACCAGCTTCACTGCCTTACTCCTTGGATTAGGGCTTGTAACGTGTCACAGGTGAGTGTGCTCAGTGCTCTTAGTTCTCTCAGACACAAGCCTCAGAGTACAGCCAACATGAAAATGTGTGTTTCAGTTTGGTACTGCAAGGGAGAGTGTTGACTGAGCTCCTGCAAGAAGAGTCAGTGCTAACAGCACTAAAGTAAAAAAACAAATCCAGGCATGTAGAAAGCATGTAGCTAAAAACCAAGAGCATAGCTAGTATTTCAACAAGCCTGTTTAAAACCCAAGTTTCAAAATTCAGATTTATATACAAAGCAAGACTGGCTTGGAAGCAAGCATGCCCACTTCAAATGAAAAAAGGACTGCATTTTCAAGTAAAGACCCCAAGAAGTTGATCAGAAGTTTCCAGGTGTGAACCATGACTTACTTCCAAGCCTACAGCAGGCAGACAACTTCCTCCAAAAGAAGTTGCCATAAGTAATGTACATAACAAGCTCACAGCATGCAGGATACTGAACACAGCTGGGAAGGTAATGCAACATATCAGTATTAAAAACCAAACACACACCACGATTAAAAGCAAAAGAGAGGTATAATACATCCTGCAAAAAAACCCCTTAACTCTGTCCAGAACATCACTATATCATATCTACCATGGATGGATAATCCACCATTTCTCCATCACTGTCAACTAAAACATAGATCAGGGTCCAGAAGAGGCTCTAAGGAACACCTGATGTTGGTAATCAAGTTTTCTTTGATGCAATGATTTACAAGATACAGAATCAAAGATGGCATGAAACAGATTCCCCTTTTCTAGTTCTCCAAAATTGGTTCCTAAGAAGCACATGGTAAATTCCAGTAAGGTGCATGGCACAGCTTCAGAAAGACTGTGAAAACTCCATTTTACCAGTTCTGTCATCCTCTGCTTCATGCTAGCTCAGTTTTCAGAAGGGCCTTCCCCATTTCTTCTTACACTTTCCTAATGCCTCAGCTCTAGAACAGTCTCAGACCTCCTTTTCCAGAAGGTCCTCAAAGACAAAACCTGACTGTGCCTAACAGCCAGCGATAAAGCAGCTTCTGAACTTCCCTGCCACCTCTGCTAATGAAATAAAGAATCTTCTTCCTAGCATCCACCACCTGTTTGTTGGCTCCTACCTGACATTTAGACCTGGTCACTTGCTGGACAAGGACCGCTTCTCAGTTTGTGCTTTTGCAGTCCGTTTCTACGCAGAGGAGGCAACACAAACTTTTCTGACTATTCAGCCACAGTTTAACAGAGAGCTTTACATGATACGCTGGATAACGTTTACTGAGCAGTCTAAAAACTGATGTGCATACAAACCAGTATTTACATGCTAAATTAAGCAATCTTGTACGTACCCCTCCAGTTATACAAGCACATGCTGCCTGAAGCAACACAGCGGACACACTGAAACAAGGTACAGGCGCTTGGTATTTATATTCCTTATGGAGTGACATCTTGATTAAGAGTTCTCATTTTTAGTCCGATTATGAGAAGAAGGAAGCATTTAATTACATCCACAGAGCCTGTCTCTGCAATCCACACAATGACCATAACCAGGCCTATGGCTAAAATAACCTGCCTTTATTTCCAGGCCACACCACATAAATGCCTAGGCTAGGCGAAAGCCGGTCCCAAACAGTTCACAAAAAAAAAACCTCTTCGTATGCTACTCCGGCAAGCTGGACTCGAGAGATATGGATGAAACAAAGAGCGTGTTACTACAGCAAACATCCCAACACTTCAAAGTTTAAAAAGAAGAAAACCCGAAACAAAGCTTCTCCTGGACCGGAGAAATTCACGACGGAGAACAAGACCATTCAGGAGCCAGGCCGAGGCGAGCACGGCTCCCTCCGCTGCCCTCCCTTCCAGGTGGGCGGGGGCCGCTCCTCCACGGGCGCCCGGCCCAAGGAGGGTGGTAGCAGCAGGGCAGAGCAGCCCACCCTGCCCCCGGCCCCGCACCCGAGGAGCCGCCCCACACCGCCCTAGGGCGGCCCAAGCCCCGCAGTCCCCTCCGCGTCCTCCCGTCGCGGCTACCTGCGTGCCCGGCGGAGCTGCGGAGGCGGCCCGGCAGCGACCCCCGCCCGTGTGCCCCGCTGGGCCGGCGCGGGCACCGCCGGCATCTCTGCGCAGGGCGGCGGCACTGACGTGGCAGCCAAGGCCGCGGCGGAGCCGNGCCCCCTCCGCCTCCTGCGCCGCCGCCGCCCGTGCCCGCTCCCTCAGAGGGGCCGCGCCCCCCGAGGGCCTGCGCGGGCCCGGCACGACCTTCGTGGACCCCCGGGGGCACCTTCTTCCCCCGGGCGCGGCGTGGGTCCTGCGGGGCCGGGCACCGAGGTGGAGGAAGATGCCGGGTAGTGGCAGGGCTGAGGAGAGGAGGGAAGGGGTGCCGGCGTTGCCGTAGCTGACCGAGATGCTCCGGGGTGCAGGAGAGGGACTTGGGGCGCACAGTTGGGCTGGGGAGCGTCTCGGCCGAGAGGTCCTGGAGAAGAGGTGGTCCCTTGGGGCACCCTGCACCTTGGGGCACCCTGCACCTTGGCACAATGGCGAGGCTGCAGAAACTCTCTGCACCCCAAAGCAGCACACTCCCACGAGGAGCTGCACCCAGTCCAGTGCCAGCGGCGTCTTGTGGAGCCACGACGCTAATCCCAAGGATCTGGGTTTATGTTAAGCAATATTTTCATTGTACCCTTTATCCCAGCTACTATTTGAGTGAGCTGAGCTTCTCACATGGCACCCGTAGAGAATAAATTCGTGGTAGTCATGGTTTAAGGGCATGGCTTTAGAGGTAACTGCACCAATGAGGATAGTTGGAGAAAGACAGGTTTTCTGATGCTCACCCCCTTCTTTGGGACTTCTCCATGTACCTCCCTAAGGATCCCTGGGGAGGAACAGTGACTTTCAAGTTTGTTAGGCAAGGAAATGCTGGATGGCCAGGGGTGAGAGGAAAGGCACAGGTACTTTGAGTTTAGAAACAGAACTGCTCTCAGAAGCACAGGAATACTTAATACCTTATTGAATGCTTCACAAGTTTAGAAAAGTTATGTAGACAAAATACCACCTCTGCTTCCTCCTTCATTTGTGCATCAATGTAATCTATCAGAGCAATGCTGCATGGGCTCAGAGGAGTTTGCTGATAACAGAGACTTGGCATTCCTGACCTGCTGAACCAATAACATCCATATTATCTTGTTTGGGTCTGAATGGGTGAAAGCTTCAATGTGGGAGAATCCAAGTGAAAAGCTGAGGGTGGTGTCTGGTAGGGAGCACACCATGGATTCTGTCAGGATATGGGAGACACACAGAGTGCCTGAATTAGTCATGTTCTTTGGAAATAATACTGCACAGACACACATTCTACTCTGGGATCTCGATTTCCGTCTGGGAAGCTGCAACTCTCTGAACTCAGTGTTTGCAGAGTGTGTTTACTATTTAGTGTTTACCTGCCTGGTTCTAATAGACGACACCTGCGACTGTTGACATATTTTTGGTCTTTGAGATAAGGATATTTTCTTATAGCTGCTGTTCATCCCTTGCCTTAAGGCCCAGCTGTACACAGTGCTTTCTATACATGCTTCAAATGCAAGGCCTGAAGCTTCTCATGGCAGCAGAAAGAGCTGCTGCTTGAGTATTTTTTCTGTAATAGAGGTAGTCACTCATAAACTTTACAGCATGAAGCATCGAAGGATGTTTTGCCTCCTAGTAACTGAAAATGAGAGGCATCACAGAGATTAACATCTTTTCTTTTCAAACACTGAAAGACTTAGGATAGCACAGGACTTGGGTCGGTTAAGTGTTTTGCTGAGCCAACAGAAAGAGCCGACTTCCTTGTAAAGCCACAGCTACAGAGAGAAGAGTCTCACCAACAGGTGTAATTACTGAAATAACTTCGGGCTGACATCTCTGCAGACAACAGAAAAATGAGCAGTGTCCCTGTTACTTTGCTAAACTAACGTTGAAGCTGAGGGAAGGGTTTTGGTTGCAGAGGTGGTGTCATCGTGACTATTTTTGGTCTCATTTAATTTTTCATTCTTTGAACGTTTCCTTTGTAAATAGGCTCAAAGATGGTCTACTGTTGGTATATTCAGAAAAAACTTCTCAAGTATTATTGAATCTTTCTGAGAGATAAATAACATGCTTTCACTGGAAATAGCATGTAATTACCTTCTTAACCATTTTAAAATGGAAAAAAGACAACATTCTCTCTTTCCCTGTGGAGGAGTGGTTCCTTCATTTAGATTATAGGTTTTTACATTTTGTCTGTGAATGCACTATGATTATAGATGCAGAAAATAATTGAAGTAAGGTCAAAATATATACATTTTGTATTCTGTTGTGATGATTGTGGTTGCTTCTGCTGCAGCAGCTGTGGGGAACTACAGCCAGAGCTGGAGTTTTACTGTGTTGGGTTCAATGTAGACCTAGGAAAGAGCCCTGAAAGAAGTCCTTCTCCCTCAGTGCAGAACTTAATTTAAAATGTGACAAATGTCTCCTGAATTCCTAGACCTTGCAGTTCCATTTTCCTGTTGTAGGTAGCGGTTGTGAAAAGTCAGAGCTGTGGGGTTTGTGTCTGGTACGTGTCTGGTGAAGTCTACAGGCATGTGACTGACAACAAACTCCAGCTGAACTGTTTGCTCAACAGCAGACCTGAATGGGGAAGGCAACAGGAAAGCTCGTTGAGATGTGCTGTTATATTTGATCCATTTCTAAAGATTCTGAAGTGGAGCAACCAAGGCCAGAGATGGACCTTAGGGGATGCCATCTCCTCACTTGTATGCCATGAATACCTCCCCATCGCAGATCCGTGCCTGTGATGTAATGGAGAGGGATTAGGCAAGGACTGTACTTTTGCAAATTCCAAATATAGATCTACCTTGGGGCTTAAAATGTGTTCTCTGAGTAGATAACGTAGATGAAAAGTGTGCTGGAAGGAAGGAGGGAGGGAGGGAGGGAGGTTAATATCCAACATTAGCTGGTAGTGAGGCTCTGGCTGATTTACTGCTGACAAAACCAGGCAGGGATGAAAGAACAGCATACCCCACTCAAACATATATAATGTCTTCATTGCATATGAAGAGACATGCTTGGTTAAGCGTGATGCCTCACCTGCAGATGCATCTCGTCTCACAGAAAAGGAAACTGACTGTCTGCTAGTCCTGGGCGACTGTAGCGTGCAAGGGAAGAACCTTGGAGAAGTGAGTTGGTTGCACAATATTTTTGACTGAGGGGCCAGGCAGTAACAGATCGAACATGCTACTGAAGTACCACAGCAGTGCCAACAAAAAAGTCAGAGTATCCTCCTTCCTTTTTGTTACAGAGTTATACAAATGGTGAATAAAAAACCCCAGATTTTTAAAGTCTTGGGCTGTTAAGTGTTTGGAGGTATCTTTTTTGTTACCTGTGCACACACAGGTTCAAGACATTATCACAATATAATTACATGCTTTAAAAAAATTATCAAGAAACNAGCAGTGCCAACAAAAAAGTCAGAGTATCCTCCTTCCTTTTTGTTACAGAGTTATACAAATGGTGAATAAAAAAACCCAGATTTTTAAAGTCTTGGGCTGTTAAGTGTTTGGAGGTATCTTTTTTGTTACCTGTGCACACACAGGTTCAAGACATTATCACAATATAATTACATACTTTAAAAAAATTATCAAGAAACATGGTTTTGCAGATTGTAGTCAGATGCTTGCTGAACCATTAAGAAACTAGTTCCAGCAGCAGAACTGTTAATGAGCTGGTTTCAAGTAGTGTGTGCTTTGTGATTACTTGGCGCTCTGCCTCAGTTTAATTAAGATTTTAAATTTACATAGTGCTATTCAACCATGTGTTGCTCTAGTGTTTACAAAAGTGAATAGATTTAATTGTCNCTCAAGTATTATTGAATCTTTCTGAGAGATAAATAACATGCTTTCACTGGAAATAGCATGTAATTACCTTCTTAACCATTTTAAAATGGAAAAAAGACAACATTCTCTCTTTCCCTGTGGAGGAGTGGTTCCTTCATTTAGATTATAGGTTTTTACATTTTGTCTGTGAATGCACTATGATTATAGATGCAGAAAATAATTGAAGTAAGGTCAAAATATATACATTTTGTATTCTGTTGTGATGATTGTGGTTGCTTCTGCTGCAGCAGCTGTGGGGAACTACAGCCAGAGCTGGAGTTTTACTGTGTTGGGTTCAATGTAGACCTAGGAAAGAGCCCTGAAAGAAGTCCTTCTCCCTCAGTGCAGAACTTAATTTAAAATGTGACAAATGTCTCCTGAATTCCTAGACCTTGCAGTTCCATTTTCCTGTTGTAGGTAGCGGTTGTGAAAAGTCAGAGCTGTGGGGTTTGTGTCTGGTACGTGTCTGGTGAAGTCTACAGGCATGTGACTGACAACAAACTCCAGCTGAACTGTTTGCTCAACAGCAGACCTGAATGGGGAAGGCAACAGGAAAGCTTGTTGAGATGTGCTGTTATATTTGATCCATTTCTAAAGATTCTGAAGTGGAGCAACCAAGGCCAGAGATGGACCTTAGGGGATGCCATCTCCTCACTTGTATGCCATGAATACCTCCCCATCGCAGATCCGTGCCTGTGATGTAATGGAGAGGGATTAGGCAAGGACTGTACTTTTGCAAATTCCAAATATAGATCTACCTTGGGGCTTAAAATGTGTTCTCTGAGTAGATAACGTAGATGAAAAGTGTGCTGGAAGGAAGGAGGGAGGGAGGGAGGGAGGTTAATATCCAACATTAGCTGGTAGTGAGGCTCTGGCTGATTTACTGCTGACAAAACCAGGCAGGGATGAAAGAACAGCATACCCCACTCAAACATATATAATGTCTTCATTGCATATGAAGAGACATGCTTGGTTAAGCGTGATGCCTCACCTGCAGATGCATCTCGTCTCACAGAAAAGGAAACTGACTGTCTGCTAGTCCTGGGCGACTGTAGCGTGCAAGGGAAGAACCTTGGAGAAGTGAGTTGGTTGCACAATATTTTTGACTGAGGGGCCAGGCAGTAACAGATCGAACATGCTACTGAAGTACCACAGCAGTGCCAACAAAAAAGTCAGAGTATCCTCCTTCCTTTTTGTTACAGAGTTATACAAATGGTGAATAAAAAACCCCAGATTTTTAAAGTCTTGGGCTGTTAAGTGTTTGGAGGTATCTTTTTTGTTACCTGTGCACACACAGGTTCAAGACATTATCACAATATAATTACATGCTTTAAAAAAATTATCAAGAAACATGGTTTTGCAGATTGTAGTCAGCTCATTACTGAGCCATTAAGAAACTGGTTCCAGCAGCAGAACTGTTAATGAGCTGGTTTCAAGTAGTGTGTGCTTTGTGATTACTTGGCGCTCTGCCTCAGTTTAATTAAGATTTTAAATTTACATAGTGCTATTCAACCATGTGTTGCTCTAGTGTTTACAAAAGTGAATAGATTTAATTGTCCTCATTTTATAGGTCAGGCCACAGTGTCATTTTGGGGTCAAGGGACAAGACGGAAGCCACCCATCCCCTAAAGCAGTCTGGATCTGTTGCTCAACCTGCAGGGTGGCATTTCTTCCCTACGGCTGAGAAAATGATTGGGTGGACATTGGCAAACCCAGAACAAAACAATTACAATAATATTATTTAGTAGAACTATTGTACCTGGTTTAATATATTCACTGAGATTTGCAAAGATCACAGCAAAGCTTCATATCTGTAGAAGCGCAGTGGTCAATTAAAAAATTTACCTTTGACAGGAAAAGGATCAAAATAATTGAAGTGGTTTCTCAGAGCCTTAAAGAAAAAAGAAAGATAATCACATAATAAGAAACGCTATTGTTCCTTCTATCACACTGTCTTCATATTATCAGCAATTATTTGATGTTCTAATCTTGCAAGCCTTATGAATATGAGCAGTCATGAGTAGCATGAGCAAAGTTTGCTGAAACAAATGAGCCTGGAAAGGTCAGATCCCTGCCTTGAATAAATAGGTACAAATGACAATATTGCTGTTTAATCTCCTAGGTGTGGTGTGCTGCATAGAAGTGCAGCAACTCTTGTGACATTTTGGCTTTTTACTCAATTTTAAATAAAATGCCCTTCTTGCTGTTTCCCAGCTGTGTGCTCTACTTGCTGGCGTGTTTTCATAAGCTTTTTTGCTCTGTTTTACGCAGGTGGAAGGTTGAGTGAGTTATGAGTTGGGTGTGTGTTCACCCACTTTCATAGCGTAACCTCCAAAGAAAATTGTTGGCATGGGAACCTTCCCCAAGAGGTTGACATTTAAGATAACACGCTGTGCTTAGCATGAAGTCACTCCTCAGGTTTATCTCTACCATGCCTCCATTTTTGTTATGAAATAAAACATTAACATTATTGGATTTACAGATCTACACAGCAAGAGTTTTTTGAGGTTATGAACAAAGCAAAGATAAAACCCAGGCATGTAAAGGCACCGAGCATCTCTTTCCTTGCTTTTCTCTCCCAAGAGGTCTCTGCAGAGCTGAGTGGATGCCTTCCACCAGTTTAATTAGACATTCAGCTCCCTGCTCTGCTTCCTTGTTCTTCCCAGTGAACTAATGAAACACACAAGCATTTGGAAAATCAGGAGGGACCTCCAGATTTTGTTACAGCTATTTAATTATTGGGTTATAGATGAACAAAAGCTTTCAGGTCCTCTTGGTACCTTTCAGAGATGGCAGCATAACAGTAAACCACTCTGCGATATTTTAAGGTCCAGTAAATGGTCTGATCACTGCTAGCTTCTAATCAGAAGAGCCAACAGTTTGCCACTGGCTCTCAAGTGGTACATATCACTGTAGTGACCTACCAGAGACTCTTTTTGCTGTTACTGTGTTTATTCCTACAAATGAAAAGACAAATACAAAACAGAGAATTGTAAAATAGGTGTAGGAACACTCACAAGAAGTACCTTCACGGCTATTTTGAACTACAAGTCACCAACTTCAAATAAAAAGTAAGATCCTATTGGCACTGCTAAGGAGTGAATACTTGATGACAGAGCTTTCTTATGCTGTGCCTGATCTCTGCCTGACCATTCCATACCGACTGTTGGCATATTGAGTGGATGAAAGGAACATTCAAAAGTAAAGGAATAAAAGGACTTCACAAACCCCGGACTCAAGCCTCTGAACTTTGTCAAATACAACCCCATACACAACTAGATCTAAATTCTGCACAATGGTTTAGAACCCTTCCTCTCTATGTGGAGTATAGTTTTCTTTCTTCTCCCTATTTTTCAAATCAAACCCTATAATTCCTTTAATTCTTTTCTCTCTTCAAGAAAAGAATAAAAATAATAACAGCAATGATGATGGCAGCATAATTACTTACTTACATTTTAAAGCACTGACTCACTCCTGTAATGCAGTTAACAGTCTGTAGAGGACACAGAACACCTTTTTTTGG
>VZRS01010503.1:103230-142893 GCA_013398055.1 Ifrita kowaldi | reverse complement strand
GGAAGAATTGATGGGATTGATGTCCTTGCTTAGGGGACTTCCCAGTACAAGTCTCTGTTGAGCTCCCTGTGGAGCAGGGAGAAGCTGAGTGTCAGAGGTGGTGTGTGGTCAGCCTGAACGGCAGCAGTGGGAGCTGCAGCTTTGCTAGGTCCTGCCATGAGTGATTTGGAAATTCTTGCTGTGCTACAAGGACGAGGAGTAGGAGGGACAAAACATGGCTGTGGGTTTGGGGTTACAAGGACTTACAGAGTTTTTATCTGCCGTGCAGTGCACTCAGTGACTTTGCAGTTCTGCAATCCTTTCCCCTTCATTAGTCATATCCCTTCGTTGATCCCTCATTAACCTCTTCCCATCATGAGCTACACTGTTGGCTCTGACCCTGTTTTAGAGTTTGGGCACTAAATAATGACAGGCTTCTCAGCTTCCTTGGCTCTGGATCATTTCTAACAACATGAAGTGCCTAGAGTAAAAAAGAAAGAAAGAAAAAACATCTTTGTAAGAAGAACTGTGGAATGAGGAAAGCCTCACAAGAATGGATCATCCTTGGAAAAAATATAGTGTATCATATCCACTGTGCATTATGGGGTGTGTGATGGAGGTGGTGCCCTTTCTTCATGCATAGTCCCAAGACAATTATCAAACATGTAGAAAGGAATATTCTACTTTTTGATTATGAAATGACAATATGATAATTCTGATTATAAACTACAACCACACTCTCTAAATTCACCCTAGCATTTCTAGGCAAAACCACCCAAACCAGTCCCATTTCTATACAGATTAAATTACACACCCTGGTCACACACCTTCCTCTTTGGGAAGGTTCCCATGCCAACTGTTCCATCCACACTGACATCTCACAGTGTCTGGAGTAATGCTATGGAGAGAGAGAATGAGTTGCCTATAAATCTTAACAGCTCAGGAGCCAGAGGGCATGCAAGGGCTAGCTAAACCCATTTGATGATTGGTGTTTTTCAGGTCCTGTGAGTTTGGAGGTCTGTGTCAAATTTGGAAAGGTTGTGTCTTGCACTGCTGCAGTAAAGGGCACAAACCCAGCGCAATGAAATCCCCTGGGCTAAACCTGGCTTTCCTGGCAGAACCCTTTCCATGCAGCATTGCATGTGAGACAATGGTCTGTAATGGATATAAACTTATGTGGGGATTAGTACATCTAAGCATGATATTCAGCAGAACTGCAAGCAGAGATGCCTTTTATTCCTAAGTAACTAAGCCCTGGTGACATGAAACATTAAACAAACCTAATGCTGCAACACAGAGATACCCATTAAAGGAGGGCTTATATAATCTCAATTTAAGTCTTCTTCTATTGACGCGAGTTGAGACATGGAATAACGTGAGTGGCTCATGCCAATGTGAAAAATGAGATCCGACCCTCCACATCCATCTTCAAGGTGGATAGAGGGTCATATTCTTTAGTACCAGCAGATGGCATCCATACACTTCGGGATCCCTGCTCCACGCTTCCCATTGCAGTAACGCAGCGTTTTCCTTTCATTGGAGGAGCCCGAGTCCCTCACACGAGAATATCTCCCAAACTGGTAAAGAACTTTGTTTTTATAATGGCCGGAGTATTTCCTGTACATTGCCCAACCTGATAAGTTATTGGACTGTGAGGATTAGATCTGTTTCTCGGAGATTAAAATTGAAGTTAGATCTCACAAAAATTAACTACTATGTACAATCTGTCATTTGCAAGACACTTTGAGGGAAGTTGGGGGGTTTTCATGCAGCTGCTCTTTCTTGCTCTTTCATATGAACTTTTCAAAGCTATTTCATGATTCTGAGTTCTTTGGATTAAGCAGAGTGTAGAGATCATCTAGAAACCCAAAGATTTTACAAGCTAAATAATTGCATCATTTATCGAGCATTGCCATAGACAGTTTGCTTGGAGGAAAACAGCACAAAGGTGCTTTAGAAGTAGTTTTTCAAGAGTGAATGTGAGACCAGAAAAGATACTATTGTGTTCCTAGTTTTTCAAGATTCACAGAAAACAGTAGGAAATAGCAGAGGTTTGACTGGTCAGCTCATTTCCACTTGCATAGCAACGAATCTCAACAAGAGGAATTAAAGATTAAAACAATTTTGACATGACAAGGACTGCTGATAACATACTAGAAAGCAAAATGATTGATGGGTCTGACAGAAACCAACCAACCAGATTCCAAAGGACAAACTGAGTATTTGAAACACTCATAAATGTAATATGAGCATACATTATTTCTGCCCTCTGTATATCTTCAAAAGAACACTGTAATGAGGGAGACCTAAATTATTCCTGATCTTTTTGGGAGTGAAGATTTCATTAACTTTAGCAAGTTCCAGATTAGACTGTATGTGAGCACAACTCCCAAAGTTAAATGCCAGACTGGAAGAAGAGAAAAGCTGCCTCGAACTTGCTGAAGATGTGTCTTGGTAAGCCCGAACTTACTGTGAAAACCTGTGATGGAACAGAAAGTGAACAGTGCAATACTTGTGTATAGAGCTAGATGGCTGCAGTGGCACACTAAGAATGTCCAGATTTGCTAATTGATTGCGGATGTACTTTTGGTTTGTATTTTAGTTCATGTAAAACAATCTTTTCTGTCTTCATTTTCTTGACATTTTTATTATGTACAAACTCCATCTACTTTTGTCATCTGTTTCTTCTAAATAAAGTTAATCAGCTTTAAGGTTTGAATCAAGTGGCTTTGAGTAATGACAATTTTAAGTCGAGAGTATTTAATTTTTAAGTAAAATGCTCAGCCTTTTTTCTACATAGCTGCTTCTTTGACTACAAAGAACAGAGAGAAGTTGAAAAAAAAAACTAAGGTAACTACACATATTTAGAGAAATACCTTTTTTAGAAGGAATTTTCTGGCAGGCAACTTGTTTTTACCATCATTTTATAACCTTGCAGAATATTATCTCTCAGGAACTCTCTTATTACCTTAGGCAGTAAATTGGCACAAAAGAAACTTAACAAAAAGATGAGCGAAGTGTTGGCGGGTGTGGGAGGGGGAATACATCTTTGTAGCTTACACAGGCATTTCAGAAATTTTTTTGGGGGAAGGGGGTGTTCTGTGTTAGTTTAAAAGATTAAAGTTTGCAATCTGCACTAGAGGAGAGTTCTTGCTAAAGTCTGTATACCAAAGCTGGCTGTGAATTGAAGAACTGTTGTAATTAGATTACTGTAAATACAATAAGAAACTCACTCCTGGTGGTCTGGGAAGGAGTGTCATAGGGCACTGGAGAATTGTGTTGGCAGGATTTGGGACAGTTTGACTGAAAGCAGAGAATACAATCTCAAAATCCTTTTAATCTTCCCCCCACCTCTCCAGTTCTTTGGGGATTTGTTTGTCATTAAGTAACAGTCAAAAGATTAAGGAAGTATAAAATGACATTAAAACTCACAAGTACTTCTATAAAATTATCAGTGCTAGTGTAGTCTTCAGCAGGGTTTGCTTCTGCCAAGACTGTCTAGAGCCAGGCAAAATGGAAAGAAAAGAGGCAGGCAGGCACAAAAGCAAACGCCACGAACGCGGGCTGCAGTGCCCGTTGTGTGCCTGCGCGGCGAGCGCGGGGCCTCGCGGAGCTGTTGCTATGTGTCTGGGCTCAACAAGCTTAAACTTTGCATGGCCCATGCTAAACTAATTTGAGTCAATTTGTCTACATCATTTCAACAATCGTCCTGTGCATTTTGAATCGTACATACAACACTGCATGATAAAGGCCCACCGAGCAGATGCCGACTGCTCATTCTGCCGTGGTCTGGCTGTTGCTAGTTCTTCACCATGGTTTCTCCATATCCTAGTGACAATGTTAGTTTTTCCATGTTGAGGTTAAGTCTGTGCCTGGCTAGTTAAGACTTTTCTTTACAGAGGACAGCTCCTATAACAACTGCCAGCTCTAAGCATGACCTTTAAAAATGAAATGAGGGAGTGTTAACTGGAGGGTTTTTTTCTTTAATCTCCCAGGGGAGTTCAAAGGAATACAAGGAGATTTTGCAAGCAAAGTTTTAAGCCTGAACAAGAAAGAGACACCAATATCAGAAGATGTTATCATAGGAAAGCTGATCTAACCTGCTTACAATTAAATAGTTTCCATGTAATGGGTTTTGACTCACTTGTAAACGTGTACTTTGCAAGACAGTTTTATTTTTGAAATTGAAATCAAACAAGAATAAAGAATTAAAGCGGCTCCAGTCTGTGCCTAGGTAATGTAACAGGACTGATCGGCAGCCAGTGCAAATCAGGATAGCTGCAGAGGGAATTAGCTGCATGATCCCATTTTCTACCAGCTAAGGATTTAGTCTTTGAGAGCATCATGTTTGGAAAACTCCAGTATTTCATGAGTAAAAGAGTAAGAAGGAGCAGTAAAAAATATACCACACTCTCATGTGTGATAAATCCCTGCAAGAGGCATTAAGGTCCATGTGTTCTGCAGGGAGACAAAGCCTATAATTAACGTTTTTATTATTCTTGGATTGGCTTGATAGTTTCTCTGCAAATCTCTGCTGAAAAAGGATTACCTGGTGAGTCTTGCAAATTTGAGCCCTGGATAACTCCAGGGACAGGGTGGTTATTTTTTTCCCTCTCTAATAAACTATTGAGGATATTTTGCTGCACCCACTAAATGTGACAGCCATTTTCCTATAGCAAACTTTGAGATAATTTTCAGTTTTGACTCTGTTTCCAAAACAACATAGCTCTGCCCGAATTGTCAAAATCTTAGTTGGGATTAAACTTTACTGGTTTAGGGGGGATTTTTTCCCCTTTTTCTTTCTTAAACTTAAGATACTTAGGGTAGCCTCTCTGAGTTAACCAAAATTTTATTCTGATGAAAAAGAAACAAGGATTTATTGTCTAAGGAGTCACTTTTTCCCTGTCATGGAAAAATGACAGTGAAAAATCTTTCAGTGAGGTCCGTGTTTTGGCAAATGTTTTAATACAGGCTTTTCTATTTTTTTTTAGTGTTCGCTCTCCAGATGATAAAACCAGAGAGATGGGAAAACATGGACAGCTCTAAAAAAGAGCTCAGTGGCTCTTTTTAAAATGCACATCCTCCAGGCGTGCGCTCATTGCATTCTGATTTGAATTTTAGGGCTCAAAATAAAGTTCAGTACTTTATTCAAATTCAAATGAACTGTGCTATGCTCTGGCAGCCTCCAAGGATGTGGCAGGCCTGCAACACCTCAGAAAGTGGAGGGGGCAACAGGAGCTTGCAGATTAAATCCTGGCTGCCCCAGGACAAAGATGTTCTAAAACCTCTGTTTTCAGGTGAGCTGAGCAGAGAAAAGGTGCACATGAAGATCTGAGATGTTCCTTCCTGCAGTGCTACAGCTAATAAAGACACAGCAGAGAGCTGCATGTTAGGAAAGCTGGGTCTGAGTTTGAGCTTCCTGCTGATGGTGGTGCTGCAGGAATGTTACAGCATTATAGTAGTTCCTGAATTTTGGGATGGGGGATGGATACACTGGATATAGATGCTGAGCTCCCCTACGAGATACAAGGGAACAAAATGTCTGGCACTGTTGATAGAGTCAGTCACTTGAATAAAAGCGAGCTGAGAGCAGAAAGATTTGCCAACAGACTTCGAAAGACATTATCAGGAATAAATCTGAATCTAAACAACATGGGTTTGTAAGATAAGTGTGGGAGATGGTGAGTGCCTGAAGTTAAAAAAGGAGATGGTACTGCAATAACTGTTGTACACCTCAGCCCAAAGGGCCACCTCTTGCCTGAGCCTTGGCTCCAGTTGTAAATCAGAAATCTGCTTCCATTTTTTCAGAGGGATAACTGAAGATAACTGAGGGATAACTGAGAAATGTTAAACCCCACCCTCTCCTGGGCATAGGTGCCATGACAGGTACAACTGCTCCCATGGTAGAGCAGTATCTCCCATCCTCATAAGGCCACTTTTGTTCCCATGTGTACAACGCAGTTTGGCTCAGGAAGCCTCCACCCAGATCAGTGTTTTTCTAAAACAGATCCTTTTCTTTCAAAGTATTACTTAATAAACAATATGCTTCTCAGTAAGCACTCCCTTTCAGACTACTGATATTCTGGTGTCAGTAAAAGTGTTCATGTCAGTATATAGAAAAATCATCTGGACATCTGTTTCCTCCAAAAACTACCTGGGCACAATTTTTACCCTACTTAAAATGCTCTTTCACCCATCTTGGTTTCCCGGACTGTCTACAACAGAGAGGAAAGCAAAAGCAGATTCACATAGGTGGAGTTAGCTATTAATTATCAACCTACAAATTATGCAACATCCATAAAGATTGTCAAGGGAAAGGTGTCTGGTCTTAGCGCTGTGCTGGGAGCTGCAGGACACTACTTGTTCTGTCCCTGACTTACCCCTCCTGACGTGGGAACAGTCACAAATGTCAGGACAGAAAAGGCAAAAATTTGCCAGATATTTCTCTGTAATGGAAGAGATCCCCATAGGGAGCCATGGGCCACCCAAGCCAGTCTCAAACAGTGCTTTGTTCCAGGGGGAGCAGCCCTGTGAGAGTGCCAGGGCAGCGCTGGCCTTGCTCTCTGCTCTGGGCTTCAGCTGCTTCAGCAGGCTGGGAATACAAAATATGACAGGGAACATCCATCCCACAAGCACAGATCTCAGCAGAGAGCCCTCTCTGTAGCCCAGCAAGGCTAAGCTTTGTGCTGCTAGTGAGTTCTAAGTGCTTTTTTGCCAATGTCACAGCCAGTTTGCTGCAGGCCAGGCTGCCACTCAGAGGTCACAGGGAGATGAGGACATGGGGACAGCCCTAAGCCTCCAAACCACAGCTGACCTTACCCCAGGGCTGATGTTGAAGTCTCCAGTGGAGAAGCACTCCTGGCTGAGAGAAGGAATCCATCCATTGGGCATCTCAGCTGCCTGCTGTGTGAAGCAGGGGCAGGAGCCTCCTAGGAGCTCCTGGTGCAGGTCCTCATGGGAGAGGCAGTGCCAAAAGAAAATGGACATCAGCCCTTGGACCACAGTGCTTTGGAGGGATTATAGTCACAGGAGCAAGTGGAGCTGGTTCTGCCAGAAAATGAAAATATGATGAGCACCTATGAAAAGGGAATTGGTTTTCACAGGATATTGCTCTTCTAAGTGATAATGACTGCTCTGAAACTCTCACAGAATATTGTTTTATCATCAGATGTGTCCTTACCCCACCTTGTACCTTCAGTATGACTCCCCACGGTGAGAAGCACTCGTTACATAAGCAGTACACCCCTGTCTCCACAGGCACAACCTTGAGGAGCAGATGCTGCTCTTTGGGGTAAACTGAGTTACCAGAACCTGGTTTAATAGACCAACAATTTAACCTGTTGGTGCCATTCCCTTTTTGTCATACAATGAGCATAAAGCCATACAGTTTTGCACAATAAGGCTAGAGTGCTAAGATTTTTTGTGTTTCCTAAGGTGTCTGGGCCTGGGCTAGATGTTATACTGCACTTTATCTGGGGAGCATAGCACTCCTAACTTTTCCCAGGAGTTGCAAAAGAACTCTCTTGCATTGAAAGTCCCCAACTAACCAAAGAATCACTTTTGCAGTTACTGGCAGCCAAAGCTGAGAAACAAAACAAGGTGGGAGACTCCAGCAAAAGCTCTGTGTTTACTGCTGAGGGCGTGAGGCAAGATGGGGGAAGGATGACAGTGCTTTGAGGATGCTGAAAGGGAAAGGAACAGTATTTTGTCCCCAAAAGGCCAAACCCAGAGGTTTATATTGGCCACCGCCTTGTCCTGTCCCACAGTTAAAGTCAGTTTATAGTGAAAATGCATTTGTGAAATTTGAAATTCCCCTTGGCTCTCTATGCTAACTTTTGGCAGGGTGTGATGCCATTCCCAAGTGCTGGCCAGAGCATGCCCAGCACACTGCAGCAAAAGTGTTCCCTGTGCTGCATGCTGAGCACCAACACTGGTCTTATTTAGACACACAACCCCTCATATCTGAGCTGTGTAAACTGCTTCTCACTGTTCCTTTTCTTTCTTTGTTCAAGCAAACAATGGTCTTCGGAAATTTATTTTAATGCCACCAAGACAAAATTGTTATTTAATTTACAAATTAATAACTCTCCCTTCCAAATCCCCTTTAGCTCTGCATGTATATTACTTAATAGCTTAGCTATATGCCTATCAAATGCCTTTCAGAGCTATATGCTCTGAAAGAATACAAGAAGTGACCCTTTATTTGTACAGCAGATCAGGACAGGGAAAGGTAGATATGGTTCCTCTCTTCGTTCCCATCTTGCAGAGAAAGGACAGACACTTAGGGTTCCTATGGACCTGTTTGCCAGCTTTTTAGGCCACGAGACAACAAATTAAGCGCTACTTCTGGGAAGACCTCTGTGATAAAGAATGCAACACACGAAAACCCTGCTAATTGAATAAATTATAAAGATACATCTTAAAGTATTATTCACCTTAAAAGTTACTCTGTTCTATTTTCTGCTTGGACCTCGCCATGCCATCTTTTGTGTCAGCACCAGCACTGGGGAACTTCTCTTTCCAAAGGGTCAACCCTCCACCCCCACAGCTGAGGTGGGAGCCCAGTCTGCAGTGAGGTGAGCCTGCTCTCACCTGGCCTCCATGGCCTTTGAGTTGGCTCCTGAGGATGAAGGCAGACAGGAGGGGATGGCCATGCTGGGCCAGCTGAATGAGCTGTCTGGAGGGGAATGAGCCTGTCTGGAGGGGATAAAACCCCGAAGGTTATTAGGGAATTAACAGGCTGAATAGAGAGAATGGGCAACCCAGCTCAGCTGGGTGAGACCTTGTTGCCTTGGGTATGGAGCCTGCATGGCTGTGGGAGCTTCTTAGTGGTGGGTCAGGACACCTTGCATCTTCCCTGTCTTTACAAGGATCACCTGTGGGGCTGAGGGCAGTGGAAAGCAGCAGCTGAGCTGCTCTGCAGGTGTTTCAGGCCTTGACAGGGTGAAAAGGTGTCTAGAGGGGACCAACGAGCAGCACTGTGGGATCTGTGGGTACAGACAGCGCTTCAGCCACTGAACTGCAGTGTTTTCCTTATCCTTTCTCTTTCACCTCTCCAGCTTCTCTTCAGTCTCAGGCTAACTCCTGGATTCATTCAGCCCCATTCCTCAGATCTACAGAAAGCATATTCCGAGGCTTCTGCCATTTTACTTTGCAATTTAAAAAATGGCCTTCTGAATAAATGAAACAATGAAATAATACTAGAGGTTATACAGTAGGACCTACCAAGTCAAATTATAAATAAATTGAAAACATTTAACTCTGAGAACAAACACCCCCATCACACACACACACACACCCTTCACCCTGCAAAAGGCAGCATTAGAAACATTCTTGTATTTAGGTAAAAATGTGAGGCCTAAGCAGTTAAAAGGCAATGTGCTCTAAAGCTTCCCTAATCTATTTTCCTCCAATTCTTTCCACCTCTAAGAAGCTTGTGGAGTTAGTTGTCGATTAACATTCAGGAAGATTGTACTCTGTCTCCAGTTCATTGCTCTCTTGTTGGCTTATTGTTATTCAGAGCCCATTTATTGTAGATGAGCCATTCATTTTCCCCTAATTGGATGGGATTGGATTTCACTTTCATTGTTGGATGCATTGAAAACCCTGGAGGGGCTACAGGGATCAGACCAGGGCTGGGGCGATTTAACTTAGCACAAAGTTTAGGTTGCAGCTGAAAGAAGCTGCAATTTTTTTTTTTTTAATTCTGTTATTTTTTTACATGCAAATGCCTCATGGCTAGATTTGCAAGGTCTCCCCTGTGACCCCAAACATCTTATTGCATAACATACTTTTGGTATTTTTATATAGCTCCTCACCAAAGCATTCATGACACAGGGATTATTAGGAAGATTTCTGGGCATCAGAGACCCAGCAAGGGCTTCGCACCAATGATCCTCCTGTCAGGATCCAACTGAATAAAATGACTCCTTCAAATGTTTGGATTAAATCCTTTCACAGTTCTGGGATCCTGCACTGTAACATCCTCCCTTGACAATCTGCTCGGATTCCTTTGGGGCAGTACAAGGGTCTGCAAGCAGAAGGTATTTCAGAGCTGCATGCTGCAGTTACTCACACCACAAATTGCTCCTGCAGCTGCTCTGTCCCCATCTAAGGGCAAGCTGAGGGTGGAAGAGCCTGCCCGGTGCTGATCCACAGCCTGGCTTTGTGGCAGAGACACAAGTCTGGACTAAATCCCTCTCAGCCATCTCATAACTCACTCTGAAGGGTTGGCAGCAGAGCTAAAAATATACCCAGGCACCCCCATGTATGTGTGTGTTTCTCAGGTTGCTGTGTGTGGGAGCTCCTTTCCCAGTTGGAAACACAGGGTGGCCATGGTCACAGTGTGGGCAAGGCTGGCACAGTCACTCTGGGCTCCTTGACTGCAGCATCTCACACCTCACCAGGCAGCTCAGAGGCTGCAGCGGGGCAGAACAGCCCTCCTCGTTCACCTGGGAAAACATCTGCGGGGCTCGGGATCGCACTACCAGAGTTAGAGGCAGTATTAAAATTACACTTGAGCATTTGATTGAGAAACAGGTCTGTGGTCTGCTGCAGGTTGTTCTGGAGTCAGTGTAGAGACAGGAAGTCCTGGAGGATGAGTGATGCCTCCCAAGACAGGTCTCCCAGGTGGGCTGACCTGCTTTCTAGAGCAAAGAAGCCAGGAGATGCCTGCCTGAGCTTCAGCCCTGAGCTCTAGCACATCCCCCAGATGTCCTCCGAGCATCCCTAAACTCACCTCTAAACATCATCTGGCAAGGTAGAGCCAGAGGCTGTCTTTGTGGGAGAGAAGGGAGAGGGAGAGGGAGCAGGGAAGAAATAGAGAAAACCTACTGTGGTGTGTTGGAAGGGTTAACATCTGGCCCCCTGCAGATGTTTGTCTGATGGGGACCCCGGGGGCTGGCTGAGCTGGGGTATTTGCATGGGAAATTCTGCAGCAAACTGCAAGTGTGTACTGGAGCCCTTCCCTTGCAGAGGGCCTATTTTGCACCTCTCTTTTCTTCTAGGGCACAGATTATCATTAAACATGGGATTGATGTATGTCTGACACCCTCACTGTGGTGACAGATGCATTTCAAGCTGGCCAGCAGGTTTAAAACCACCAGAAGGCACATAGGGAAAGGATGGAAGCACACAAGTGCCTCCACACAGTGCTGGTGTTACTAGAAGGATGAAACAATTACTGAAGAAACTGTTGACAAAGACCCTCTGTTCCTACACACAAGACCCAGCAAAACCCATTTCCCACAAATCTGTGCCCAGGTCCTGATATAAGAAGGTACCTGCTTGACCCCAAACCCTTTTTCCCATTTTATAAAGGCAAAGGGCACACTTGAACCCTTCCCTTCCCTGTCCCTGTCTCCTTTATTTAAATTTTAGGTGACTGGACACCTCTGAGAAACCCAAGTGCAGTGGAAGAAGACCAGCAGAGAGCAGCAGAGCCTGGAGGGAAGCAGAGGCACCCACACACCACGTGGATTGAAAATAAGAGAACACCAGCCCCAAAGGTCAGGCTCTGGCTGAGACACAATGTATTGACAACCTTAACTCCTAAAACTGACAGACCCAGAAATGAGGACAACATCCAAAGGTGCCTGAATTTATAAATAAATATTAAAAACAAAAGGTAAAGCTTCATCTGCTGCTGGCTGAGATTTTTTTGTTTAGAAGGACTATGGGAGACACCTCCCATACCTGAAAGACTTTAACATGAAAACCTGCACTAGAAGTAGCTGGTCCAAAGCACAGACAATTTGTGGGTCTCCAGGCCCCTCACAGCACATGGAACACCCATGGTAGCAGCAGGCAGGGCTACCCAGGTTAACCAGCCAAAGAGCTTCAGATGACAGCAAAGCTCACCAGAGCTCAGAGTCTGTCACTTCAATGCCCAATTATGCAATGAAATACTATTTTGAGTATTTTTCAGCTCCATTAAATAAATTAAAGTTTTACATACCTTCTTCCTACAGAGATATTTGGTGGTTGTCAGCCTCTGGCTCTTGGTGGTTCTTGGGGTCTCCAGGCCCCTATTAAACAGTCTGCAAATGATGATTAAACAAAGCAACTCTGTGAGCTCAACAGCCACTATCCCAGGCTTGTATCTCCCCTGGAAAATTGTGGTGGTCTGCAAAGCAAAAGTTACCAAAACCATCTGCTCTGGCTCTCACACAGCCTCCTCTCAGCCTTCCCCTGAGTGTGCTGAGCAGCACCATTGTAAATCAGCCCCCTGGGTTTTCCAGGCCTCTGCAGATCCGTGGGTTGTGGGCAGGGAGCTGGCCACAGCCACGGTCTCTCCAGCACTGAACAGAGGGATCAGCTCCCTGTGGCAAGTGGCACTTTCACACATTCCCTGTGCAGGGACTTTGCAGCCTCCGCGTAACTCGTTGGCTTTGACCATCACACACCAGCTCTGTGATATCTCCAGCCCCTTTAGGTTGTTTCCCAAATCATGGGTACGTGAGACATCAAGTCCCGCAGGGCCACAGGTCTTCCAGAAACCTGTTGGAAGTTTTGCTTTGGAGAATGTTCTCCAACAGCAGCACCAGCTCAGGTATGCTGAGTTACTTTACAGCCGCACTACATGTGCCACATCAACTTTAGCATTACCTCTTCTCATAACATGGCCTCTTAGTCCAGCAGGGCTCATGTGTTCCCACCTTCAGCCCAGCTGCAGGGAAACTTTTGCCTGTGGAATCACCCCAACCCACACCAGTGGACACATCAGTCGTATCACACACTCAGAGTTCAGGTATTTTTCTCTTCTTTTTCTCAGTTTTTTCCCAGCTGTCAACTGCAAAGCAGCAGTGGGACTCACCCAGTGAGTCACTGTCACAGGCAAGGAGGTTTGCTTCCCTAAGTCAGTCCCAGCTGTGGGTAGGGGAATCTCTTAAATCTTCTGTCCTTGGGCACAGCTACCTTTCAGTTTTCCCTCTTGCACATCAGCCATACCAAATTCCACTCTTCTCTGGAGAAAACCAAAGCCAAACTGTTCATCCCACAAACACAAAATCACTGGGAGGTATTGACCTCTAATGGTGCAAGAGCTTTACCAAATGAAATCTAGTAAGAATAGTAAAAATTATGGCCTTTTAAAATTCTTTCAAACAATTACAGAAGGAAATGAGAACTCTCTATGTCATTTTAATGTCCTGCTGCTTTAGTAAAAAATTGACATGACTGTTTCATTTCATTTCAGAATTTTTTTCAATTTCTTGATTTTGCCTTGTCTTCAGTTACTTATTTTTTCCTTCCTCCCATTTTTACAGAATTTGCAGAGGTTAAAGTGAATACATACACACATGAAAAAATTGGGAAACTGAGAAAACAGGTAACTCTTTTTTCCATTTGACTACCTTTTCCAGATGTTCTTGAATGGTAACAACACACCAGGAAAAAAAGGCCTTGAATGAAAAATAAATTTAAAAAGTGGTGGGAGTAAAGAATGACAGGAGTGGGAAAGTAAAAGAGAAGAGCAGGCAGTTCCTCAGAGTGGGACATCCCACTCCAGACCGCATCTCCTCCCACTGCAGAAGCAGAGGCTATTTGCAAGCTCACCAGCTCTCCTGGCCTTGCCTGCTGCCAAGGGTTTATTTTGCAGGAAGCCTCTTTCCAGGCCCAGAACAGGCAGTGGGAGTGCCTGGACCCTGGTTCTCAGCAGGTGGATATGGCAGCTCTGGTGGCACTGGTGCAGCCAGCCCATACTCTCAGGATAACTCAGGGAAACACAAGCCACACTTACAGAGGCATTTTGCCTTAGGCTGGGAAAATCTGTCCTCATCTTCCATAATTGTCCAAGAAATGACAATGAACAAATGGCTCCCTGCCCCTTGTTATTTTGTTAGGAGTTTGCCTCCATGCAAACCAGCTGCCTCATGACCTGGGGAACGAATACTGCCTGATTCTTGCAGGTTTGCACCCAATATTGCCATTTCCTCACTGCATTAATTCCAGCTGCCCATCCCTGCACCCCTCCCAGCCCTGCTGTTGCTCTCTCCGTGCCTCAGGAGCAGCCCCAAGCCGTGAGCTTCACTGGCAGGGCAGGAACCATGGGGACAGCCCAGCCTGGCTCCCCAGGGAGGGACAGCCACCATCACCCCACTGCCCTTGTGTCCCACTCTTACTGCTTTGATATGAATAATTCCAGCTTCCCTTTTCCCTCCCTGGGCACAAAGCTGCCCACTCCCCAAAGGCGGCGGCGAGCAAAAGTTGTTGCATCTCCATTAAACTGTACGCGCTCCGCCCGCTGGCCGCAGTGCACTTCAGATAATTCCTTGATGCAATATATTTTCCAGGATAGGCTTTTGTTTTCTTTCTTGGCCGCTCACCCTCTTTCTGTGGTCAGTTTTGCTCATTTCTCTTGTAAGCTGTCTAGAGGCAGAGAAAAGGCTTTCAGTTTTAAGCAGTTTCCTTTTCAGTTCCCCTTTATTGAATTCCAACCTCCATTTTTTTTTTTAAGCATAGGGACATCATTTATCTTGGACTTTAAGTTGCAGGGGCCTTCAAGGGGCTTCTTTTTTTCTTTCCCAGCTGCATTTGTTGACACACAGTCAATCTGTTTTTTGCCTTCGTTCCCCCTCTTCCCCCCAGCAGGCCATAAAGTATCGACAGCTGTGCCCTTTATTAGCATAGCCATTTTAAGCACAACAAGGGGGAAGAGACTAAATATATTACAGCCATTACCTCTGTCAAAAAGTGACAATTTTAAAACATTTTAGCTTTTCACTGGGAAAGCCGGCAGCACAAAAGAAAGTGCTATAATTTTATTGTAAATGCTTTTTAAATATGGGTCACTTGGCCATAATCAATAGAAAGGATGGAAAAGTTCAAAGCTTGAGAACAGTTCAGTGAGATAGCAGAATTTTTTTTTAAAAAGGCTTGTCTTTAAAATATGCTAATTGGGGCAAAAATACAACAGTGAGAAGCATGCAAAATAAGATCTTGTTCCTGCCGGTTTTGTTTTCTTTACAGCTCTGTTCATGCTTTTCCCATCTACTTATAAGTGTGTTTTACAACTTGGACGGGAATTATTCTTCCCCAACAGGGTGTTATGAACATTTGGGGACTGAGAAAACAGGAGGGAATCCAGACAGTCTCTTCTCAAAAAGGAGAAAAAACCACTAATAAACTACCGTGTTTTTCGAATGCCTTTGGAAGTGTGATGTGCCACAGCACTGTGATTTTCCAGGCAAGATCACTTCTTGAGCATAAAATAATCCTGAAGCCTGAGAATCCTGGTAGTTTAGCTTCAGGTTTGAATTCTTACACTTGTTGGCTTTTATATGGCAGAAACTTGTACTTTAGGCTTCTAGAATAAGAACTGGGCTTTTTGATTAGACAAGGACTAAAGCCCACAGTCTGCATCCGTTACAAGCTCTAAAATGTAAAAGAGGGCTAGTGGATATCCTGAAGCCTGATGATCTTGGCTACTTTTCTTCTAATTTCTAATGGGTTTATCAGGCAAAGAGGAAGGGGCAATCTCAGCAGGGTTTATTTTGAACGGCCTTACCTTCCTCTCCATTTGTAACATTCAGAGCGAATTTAGAAGTCTCTTCTCTTATCTGTCCTTCTCTAGTTACAATTTTACAATTTTTGCTGGAGGTTTCACTTTGTTTTCCAATTTCAGAACATCTGAAAAACTTGGCTTATACCAAGGCAAGATGTTAAACAGGCTCCCATAAGCAAAGCTGCTCTAGAGAACCTGTTTAAGCAGGAAGTCCATGAAATCCTGCACACAGCATTATACAGTACCTGCCAAGGGGTGTGATGCAGCTTTTGTCTTGTGGTGGCTCCTGGGGGCCTGTATCCCACTGCACTGAGCAATCTCCAAATTTGCAGGAGAGAGCAAGCGAGCATCCTGCTGTGGGAAGAGTGTGGTCCACAGCAAAGGGGAAAACTGCAAGGAATTCTCACCACCCATCTTTTGGCAACCAATTTAGCAGTTAAATGTAACCAGCTGGTCTCCCCAGGTTCCCTCTGTAGTCGAGGGAGGGAAAGCAAAGCGCCTGCAGAGGGTCATTCAGTGCACCCAAATTAGCCTTACTCTGAATTGTCCTCTCTCTCATCCGTGACTGGAAAAGGAGTTAGAAGAGACTACCCGGGTAATTTAGCCAGCTAAGATGGGTGGTCTGAATAATTCCTTCCCCACCAGCCTCTGAAAGCATGCCTAGGTACCCCACAGAGATTGGCATGCTGTTGGAGGGATCGATTCCCAGGCACATCAGCAGCTCAGTGATCTGTGCTCTCGCCTGCTCCGGAGAAAGCCGGGACGCTCGAGGAACTTACCTGGTCCTGTTGGACCCTGTAGCCCCCAGCCAGGACAGAGAGCTGAGCTGACCCACGTGCTGCCACATGATGCTGTAGGACTGCTTGTAGCAATGGGCAGATTTGGGGTTTGGGGTTTTTTCCCTACCTCACAGACTGTATCTGCTGTCCTCTGGCCAGAAACCACTGAGGTGGGAGTTGCTGCAGGTCAGCCTGGCCCTCAGAGCTGTCTCATGGTGGAATTGAAAGTGACTCCATAGAGAGGAGACAGGGCTGCTCCTACCTCCTTCCCAAGAAATTAGTTTGGTCCCTTCTCGTGGGACCCCTTCCTCACTCATACAGAGCAAGGAAGAGGGGCTTGCTCTCAGGGAGGACAGCAAGGCACAGCAGCACGGTGCAGCTCCCACGTGGGGGACCGACCCTCCGGGCCGAGGGCAATGACCCAAGGCTGGCACAGCCTTCCGCGGGGCCGAGCAGCAGGGAGAAGCAGAGGATTAACAGGACTCACCTGCATTGCTGCGGTGAGAGGAGGAGCCCTGAAAAACACTCAGCTTTACTGCAAGTAGTCAATCAGCACCTTTTTCCACACCGCATATCCACCCGGGCCTCCCGCTCTACCCGGGCCCGCTGCAGCCTCGCGCCTGCCCTGCCTCCCTCAGGCAGCGGGGAAGGCGGATGGGCTCCCAGGCCATCGCTGCTCCCCGGCCCAGCTCACCCCAGGCTGGCACCGCGGCTCAGGAAGGAGCTCCCTCAGGCAGCGGGGAAGGCGGATGGGCTCCCAGGCCATCGCTGCTCCCCGGCCCAGCTCACCCCAGGCTGGCGCCGCGGCTCAGGAAGGAGCTCCAGCACGCCCTCCCAGGCTCTTCTGCCTGCTCTTCCTCCGCTGCTGAGGGAGCTGCTTCCCAGGCACAGCTGGAGGATACATGGAAAAGCCAAAAGTACATCGATTTCCCCCAAAACTCCTGGTCTATAAATATTGCATCACCAGAGTGACATGTATTTTGGAGAGAACCAGCTTCAGGGTGAGCAAAAGCTTTTGCATGGAGAACAAGAAATGTCCCCTGACACTTTCCATAAGGGCCAGACTCATGCAAGTAACTAAGATGTTAATGCAAGAAGGATTTTCATTTGTAGGATTAAATTGCCTTTTTTTTTTTTTTTTTGTCTAAAAGTGAGCCACATCTTTGCACTCCTACTAAATCACTGCTTTTCCATGCTTGACCAGAAAAGAATCTGACCTGGGCAGCTGTTTAACTTGCTGTTCAAAGACCAGCAAAGTCTGGCTCTCTACTGTTTGAACAGTGGAAGAGTCTTTTTACAGCCAGCCTTATTAAAGCACAGGATTTTATTAGCTGTTTTGTGGTAATAAGGTGAAGTACAATGTTGTGGAATGCTCCTTCAGGAGATTTGGGATCTTGTATGCTTTGGGGTTTACTTTCCTCTTTCAGACTAGGGTGCTTGGCAACCCACTAATGCTACAGCTTTATTGTAATGTTCTCTTCCTTAAAGCCACCTTTGACAACTGATTTTTCACCCAGGTACAAGAAAGTTACAGTTTGAAGAACTGCAAGAGAAATACGCTATTGCCTGGTTGTTTTTTTTTTCTTTTTTTTTTTTTTTTTTTTAAGCCTTTGCATATCTTCAGGTACTTGGAAAAACTCAGGATATAGGGTAAAAAATCTACTTTGGCCACACACATACAGCAATGTTGTACATTCAAAACATCTAAGCTAATGTGGTTTTCCCCTTTGGCAACTTTCTTTAAAGTTCTGCTAATTTTCTCACAACATTTTTAACAGATTGTAAACGACCCTTTTTCCTGAAAACCACTTTTGGGGCACATGAAGTTTCAATTAGCATTTGGGAATACCTGCCAGGAAGTTTTCACGAACATTTAAACAAACATGTCTGTATTATTTTGCAAAAGAACAAAGTATTCTGACAAATTTCAGCAATTTCCCATCATCTTTTGTTTCATAACTCTAATGGGAAACAAAGAGAAGCAAAGTTTCCAAATAATTGATGAGCTTTAATGAGAACTGTGCTGCTTTGGACTGTTGATGCCAAAGTAAAGACCGAAACACAAGATCTTGGATTTGGGACTGACTGTGGAAGACTTTTTGGGAATGAAAGATACATGTCCCCAAAACCCACAGGCTAACACCTTTACAGACACCACTAGAAAATCTACTGACATTTTACTCAGAAGGGTTCTTTTTCCTGATTACAGTATTTTCTTACTTAAGTGTTTTGGAGGAAAAAGTATGCATTTATATAATTAAATATTGATATTTCATATAATACAGAATAGCTCATACCCTGTAGGATGAAATCCTGGTAGTAGAGGCAGCAGACCTTTCATTGCTGTCCAGGCTTGGGACTCCCAGGTATTAAAACATTGGAGCAGATTCCCATGGTCAGTCAGCCAGCAATGTCCCACACTCACCCAGAGCCAGAGGCAGCCCCTCTCTGCTCTGCTGGGGAGCAAAGAGACCCTTCCCCACACTGCCCAGTTTGCCAGTTTAAGCAAGACTCAGCTGCCCGAACCCTCCAGTTTTGGAGGTTCAACTTTGAAAACACATTCAGGAGCAAATCCTAATTTTGCAGTACACAAAAAATTCCAGGGAGCTCCTTTTTTTAACTACCAAAACCTCCCTTTTCTCTAGACTCCCATGCAAGAGAAATCCTACCACATGCACGGTTACTCTGAAAACCCCAGCCAGCACAAAAGGAAGCAGAGGCACTGCTGATTTGAGGGACCTTTGTCCCAAGATATTCCCAGATCTCCAGCCAGTGCAGCTAAGGTTGGACCTATGTTACACTGCAATGCCAAAAAGCCTGCAGCAGCCTTTCCACAAACGATCCCCTTGGAACAAGAGATGCTGTGGGGCACTGCACTAGTAGTGCAAGTTATTCATTTATCTACATTCACCTGCACTACAGGCAATCCAGTTATGACAGCCACTCTTGAGCTGGAGGATTCAGGCAGAACCTCCTATGCTCGGTCTTCTCTTTTTTCTTTTTAATTGAAGCAGCACCTCATGTCTGTGGAACCTTCTACAAGCATCTGTTTTCCAAGATAAACTAAACAGAACTATTTATTGCAAATGTTGCTGCCCTGTGGCAAATGACAAGAGGCAGACCACAAGAGCCTCGTGCTCTACTGCTTGTAACAAGGTCCCTGGAGCCATTATTGTTTTATTAATCTCTTTAGCCAGCTAATTGTAGGAGATATTCTACAGCCTGTAAAACAACAATTGAGATTTTGCTCTTTTTCAGGCCCTGTACTTAGTGCTCTGTAGCAAGAAGCCCCAACAGAAGCTCATGACTGAAACAACTCCTTCTCCAGCCCCACAAAACAGCCCCAGCTGACACCAAGACAGTTCCTCACTAACAGAGCCAGGGAAGTTTTGCTCCTCAGGAAGGGATCACAGATTCTTTGCACCCGTAGAGCACACAACACTTGCCTGCGCTGGGCTCAGAGTAGTCAGTGGATGATGTTAAACCCAGAATTACGTTTTTGAGACCCAGCTTAGATGCAGTCAA
This sequence comes from Ifrita kowaldi, assembly GCA_013398055.1. Lineage (NCBI taxonomy): Eukaryota > Metazoa > Chordata > Aves > Passeriformes > Cinclosomatidae > Ifrita > Ifrita kowaldi. Next base: position 123,108 of record VZRS01010503.1, on the reverse strand, counting down.
GCACATTTCTTCTCTTGGACAACTGCTCCCTTCCTCTTTTGGAGTCATACAGAATAGTTATGACATATTACATATGTACCAGGAGGGACATTGCTGTGGCTGAGCAGTGTCCTTTGGAAACACAAACTGAACTTCTGAGAGGACAGCAGTGCATTATTTTTTTCTTTTCAGTTCTTTGGAAGACTAATATCATCCGTAGAAGCTCCTCACATGAGCAACCACAGCACAACTTCATACCAAATCCTCCCTTTACAGGGTCTTTGAACAACAACTTCCTTAGTTCAGAGAACCAGTGTCAAGTCATAGGAAACAAACTGGAGAACCATCACCAACCTCTGAAACGTTCCCAGTGACTGGCATGTGTAAGCTCCTGCACAAAATAAGAATTAGAAACTAGGGCATGGATTATTGTACATGTAATTCATGCTGGGAGAAACACACAGAAAGAAACCAAGCAGGCAAAGAGGAAACAACAGCAGTGCAGCACGCCTAAAATTTTAATCTTTGTTTTTAAAGAGTACAGAATTGAAAGCGACGCTTTCTTCTCCTTTTCACCGTCTCATTCTCTATCCCATTGCTTCCTAAGTTCTCTCTAACAGGAAATATTTCCTTGTTGATTAGTTTGACTTCCCTTGAAGTGAGGCATAGCAGTTAATCTCCAAAAGTAGGCCCCAATTCAGTGAAACACTGGCACATGCACTCCAGTCCCCTCCCATTCATGGCAACATTTAAGTGCAATACTTGAACACCATTTTCAATAGGGATGCTTTTACTTAACCAAAGAGGGGAGGAGGGGGGTATATTCGTGTGGTCTCAACCAGGGAGGGAGGGAAGACATACAACACACATCATCTTGTTCCCAATTTAAAGGCAGTTTTAGAAGCAGTCTATCACTGACACATTGTTAAAATCTTAAGCAGCAGCTTAACTGGAGAAGTTTGTAGCAGTAAGAAACCCCAGGGCACTTTAAAAAGGGGAGCTTTGAAATCACTGCTCAATGCCACCTACAGCAGCCTCACAAGGTCAATCAGCCTTCTAAGTCTAAACACCCTCTGCTCCTAATGCCATTAAGTAAACACGCTTCATTAATACAATTATATAAAGAGGAAGACTGGCAAGACAATACAAAAGATTATCAAGAATGGGAAAACCTACAGAGTTCAGAAAACAGGATTCTGGAAAATGAAAGTGGACTTTATTTTACACTGTAGGCTTTCACTTTTTATCCCTTTGAAATACGTTTAATTTTAAATTAATAAAGATCATAAACTAATAAATTGATATGTTCTCTAAAGAGACATAATAAAAATTCAGACATTACAGCACAGGACCCATCATTTAAATATGCCAATAATAGAACAGTTAAAGTGATGTTGGCTAATGTGAGGATAAAAGATGTGGCTCTAAGGAGAAGTGTGGATTAGAGGAGAATTGAGAGTGAAGCAGGTGATGCCTTAGTCTGAATCTGAGCTCTCTTGCTTGCTGGTATGGTACTGGCTGACTGCTTCCTCCAAAGGAGCCATTGTCCCATCCGGCCGCACTCCCATTGGCTTTATGAGCTCATCTCTGTGAGAGATTTAAAAAGAGAATCCATATTAGCATGTGCACACATATCAATTCACATGTGTATAATACAGTCACATACAGTATATGCCTTGGTACATAATGAGCCTCTAAAAGGAAGTTATTTCTGCTAAAGCCCTCTGTTTTGAAGAAAAAAGCACAAAAACCTTCCCAAATAGGTGGGAGGGGAAGAGCAGGACAGATAATGACTTCATTCATGTAGGCCAAACCTACTTAGCCAATTAAAGACACCATGAAAAGTCAGTGCTTAATAGGCTCAAGACAAGGAGCAGGATCACTGTTTTGGATACACAAACTAGCTTTTCTTCTCAGAGTTCTCTGACAGTCAGTTCTTCCTAAACTTTCACCTGCCATTTTGGCTAATCTATGCCCAAGCAATTAAAACAATGATTTGATACATATTCATCTTGTTGAAGGAAATAAATCAGTTAAGAGAACAAACTCTGCCTACACCACTACTAGGGGTGTGTTAAGGACTTGCTGATTCATTTAAAAAAAGCTGACTGATTCTAATACTATTGCTTTTGTTTGTGGCAGTTTAATTACAGGATTTACAGCCATTTTAATCTCTTCAAAGCTCCAAAGGCTGCTCAGCAGTTAATCCAATTATATCTACTCCACAAGCTACAGCCTCATCTAAGAGATGATTAATTATTGATTAAGCCAATCAAAAAGTATTAGCAAAGATTTATTTAATCCTTACTTTTTATCACCCCATTTATATGTGGCTTATGGCAAAAGCTGTAAGGGCAAAGATAACATTTTGATTTTATGCTGAAAAAAAACCAACAGAAAATACCTCTAAATATTCAGGAGTCACCTTAAATAAAGGAGCAGAGGTTTGATGTTAATTTACTCCTTGGTTGAAAGGCAGCCCAGTAAAACTGTCAATTTAACATATATCTGCCACCTTCCCAAGCCACGGACAATAAAACTGCATCGCTCAGTGGGGAAGCAAAGGCACCTCACCAGCTCTCTGCCTGGTCTGCACTACTACCCTGGCTGAAAAAAGGGACAACAATTCCTTGTACACAGCTGGCAATCAATCCAACCTTGATGCACCCACAGGAACAGCAAGAAAGGCAACATCTGACTAACAAGGCATGCATATGCCAGACACTGTACAGTCAAGATGCAATTAAATCAATTCTCAAAGAGAGACCAGCAGCATAAATGCAGCTGCTTGTGCAGATGTGACAATCAGATACTGCAGCAATAAACTCACAAATGCCACACGAGAAACAATTGCTGCGGCTTGGCTGAGCAGGTCTGGTGGGAAGCTGCAGGCCAGGGAAGGAGGTTTGCAAGACCAGATCAAAGAGCACAGGCCACGCTCTCCCTCAGTGTGTGAGGAAGAGCAGGATCTATGTTGAAATAGACTGGAGAGATGTTCCCATTACTTAAGGACTGCCAGGGAGTCCTCTCCCTTCTGGCAATGCAGATTCTGTCCAAGTGACAGCACTCCTAGAAAATCTGCTGAAGATGTGTGGAAAAGAGATCAAAAGAATACCTGAAATCAAAATTGAAAGGGCTCAGAACACGAAGACTGAAAATCTGGTGTCCAAAGAGGACCGAAACCCTGCCGGCTGTAGAGGTCCCCCAAAGGCAAAGCTGGAGTGCTTTGGAGTTGTATCTGATAGCAAAGCCTTTTCTTTCCACAGAGAAAACACCCTATACATCTAAGGCTTTTTTGGTTTTCAAAGTTTAAACATCATACAGAACAAGTGTCCTCTAAAACGCAAAAATATAGCCACGAAGAACAAAATCACCATTGCTTGCCCTTTAAGCTGAAAGCATCCTAGATTTTTGTTTTTAAAATCCCAAAGCATACTCTTAAATTGCAATATTAAATATTGCAGCCAGAAGTCAGGGACTCACATAATTTTCTAGCCATTTACCCTTTATTATTGGTAATAAATGAATTATAATGGTTAATAAAGGAGAAAGAATTTGTTCATGAAAAGGAAAGAGAAACACAGGAAAACAAAGTCCCAAGGTTCCTTTATGTGGGGACCTCCCTCTCCTCACAACAGTTCTCATGTCTTTAAATATTGTCAAGAAGTCCTAGCTCATCATTTGCCAATTATAAAGGCAAAGCTCTTTCTCTGAGGCTTCCCTTTTCCAGCCTCACTGTCACATCCCACTTTAGCTTTAGGCTTTAATGATGGGAGCCAGGCTGAGCTCACCTTGCATGGAATAACAAGGATGCTTATCAAGCACCTTTCTGCTCCTGCCTCAGCTTCCTGCTTTGCAAGTCCCTAAGCAGGATGGAAGAGGGCTGACAGGGGTTTGCTATTCTCTGCATTAGGAGGCTGAATTCCACACATCCTTTCTCAGGCAAGTGCTACCCAGTAAAACTGAACTGTGTGAAGACAGAAATATGCCAAGCCACCAAAGGAAGAAGCAGGAGAAGCAGGGATCAGCCTGTTTTGTTTCTAACCACAATCTAGTCCTAAAATAGTGTTGAGCACGGCATCCTTTTGTCAGTGATGACTTGACTGCAAGCTCTGAACACCACACAAGCTCACTCCTGGTTTTCAGAGAGGGAAAAGACAGAGGGAGTGAGACAGATGAAAAGGTCTGGGCTGCCCACAAAGCCAGCTTCCTAAGAACTTTCTGCTAAATAACAGAATTTTGGGTAGGATTTCCAAAGGCACCACTCAGCTAAACTTCAGTTCCACCAAGAACCCTCAGAGCTGCTCCTCACCTGGCAGGAAGGGTTTCAGCCCTGCCAGCCTCAGCAATTTGCCCATTTAGCTCTGGCTGCTTAGAGACCTCAGCTGTGCTTTGACACCCCGGGCTACCTGAGGATGTGCTCACTGTCCACAGGGAGAGACAAGGTGGGAAGGGAAGTGCCAGGAACTGACAGGCAGAGCCTCAGAAAACAGTTCACTGTCCAGAACTGGATGTTCATAGCACATCCATAGCACAGAACATTGCTGGCCTCAGCCCAGTAGATGGCAGTGGGAATTCTGTATCCATGAAGATCTATACAAGCACACAATGTGTGTGTATTCATGTTTGAACATCCTTATGGGACCTTCCACATACTCAGATGCACCTTGCAACACTCATTTTTCTAATGCAAACAAAGCATTCTATTCAAGTGTACTTAGAAACACATCATAATTAAACAGTTGGTAAAATGCATTCTCTTCTGCCACTTCCAGATCTCCCAAGAGTCCCTTCAAATATATCCATACAAGTTCTGCCTTCCTGCTCGCCATTTAGCTTGATAACGACTCAGAAATCATTGCCTTGTTTGGAAGGGTGACTCTCTCTTGCCTGCTGTCTGTGCTGCAGGGCAGCACTGCCACACAGAATTAATGATGGTGTCTGTAATCAAACAGCCATCATGTAAACACCAGCCTGCCCCTTTGATAAAACAGCATCTTGGGGACCTATTCACCTCCTTATAATTGAGTGCCACATAATAGTTCCGATCCTTTCAGGGAACATTATTTTGTTCTATGATTAGAAAGGGGAAGAAAAAAACCAAACTCGATGTAGCACTGCCTTCTTCATTGATCCTATGATTAATTTTGTGTTTTTAATGAGTAGGGTACCTTATTTAGACAGGTTCTCTTACTCGTTTTGTTGACTTCTGTTCAATGTACAACAAAACCCGAGCTGTGATAATTGGAGACCATTTTATCAGCAAAAGGATTCTTGCTATTAATACAAGGTTGGCTTGGAAAAAGCATCCTGACATTTTAAATTAGTCAATTAATATACAATTCTACCTACCATTTATAATAGAAAAAATGTTAGCATTTTTCCCAGACATTTTAATTAACACGGAGTATCTCCAATAATCTATTATATAGACAGAATATCACACAACACTGACTTGAGGTGGCTAACTGGATGTTTTGCCAAAAAAAAAAAAATGGAAGGCTGAGTTAAATCCTTGCAGATGTGGGGAGTTTTTCAAAGCTCAAAGATGTACATCATGTGCACAGGACACTGATTTACAGTCACCAAACAATTCTCAAAGAACCAACAAGACACTTACGGCAGACCAAACCAACACAGTTAAAACAGGGCCAAGTTCACGCATCCAGGATCAGCCTAAGTAACTTGTACATCTCCCAAGAAATGCAGTAATCAAGATTTTTCATGTTCATTTACACTTATAATTTGTATGTATTTAATGATTTTAAAAAGTAATCTCACCCTGCCAAATTTGAGCAAAATATTAATTTTTAGAAAAGCTTTTGTAGAATCCAAGTCTATGTTAAAATACTGAAGCAGGGGAAATAGGTTCACAAGAAGATATTCAGCTTTCCTACAGGTATTTCAAGAAATCAAAACTAGGTGATTAATTTTAATTTAGCCTTGTTGATGGTCAACTACCCCATGACCCAAACACCAACAATCTAAAAGAATAGAAAAGCTTGGGAAGTATGACCTGAAATGACCAAAAGCATCAATCAGTTTTACATGAACTCTAAAAGTTTCAATTTTTTAGTGCCAATGCTGAAAATAAAAAGAAGCCTGAAAAGCAAAAATCCACTGGCATATTATGGAACTAGGGAAAAGATGTCCCTTTGTACTTACAGCTTCAATAAACCTTTACAAAGGGCACAGTGTAAACATTCAGCAGCCATTCATGAAAGCTGTAATTTTCCAATGAAGTAGTACTGCTTTGCAAATTTGTTTTCTGAGTTCTGATACTCAGCCAGTCAAAGCCAAATCTGGAGTACCCCAGTGACAGACTGGCCTGATTATCCTCATCAGTCAAGGAGGGAAGCAAGTTTGCCAGTCCTTTAATATTTTTTTTCATACTTTTCTCCAGTAAAAGTGTGGCAACTCTTTAAAGCTTAGCTTCCACTACTGGGACAATACCAGTGAATTAAACAAACCTGTTTTGCTGTACATCACACAAGTTTACTCTAAGCTCCTGTTCAGGTTACACGAAGTTATATAAACTTGTTCAAGATGAGAAGAAGCTGTTTGTTCCTGTTCAACTTCCTCCCCTTTATAAGCAAAGCACTGCACCAAACTGAACTTGTTCATGGCACATTTCCCCTCCTATGATGACAACAGAGAGCAGCAGAAGCAGGAAACCTGCCACAAGCACTCTGCCTCAAAGCAAGATTCAAACCCCAGAATCAGCCGAAGACTCCAACCAAGCAACCTCTGCTTTGGATCCGTAGGATGCAAACCAAGGGTAAGAAGTGCATTCCATGTAGATTTAAGTCTGCAAACTCCCAGCACTGAAGGGCTGGAGGCAGCACAAGTGTCCTATTCCAAAATCATGGAGGGACTCCCACTACTATCAGCATGTTACTAACTCCTTCTTGTATACAAGACTGGCAACTTCCCACGTTGTTTAACATCTGCAAGGCCCACAGTTGCACTCAATTACATTCATGAAAAACATCCCACAGCCTCCCTAATCCAAGCCTTACTTTCTTTTTCCTTCCTGCCAGCATTTCCCTCCCCACCAATTTTTAGTAAAACAAAAAGTGTGGGAAGAACAGTGAAATGACTTTATTCATGTTATCACAGCACCTAAAGGGGTCACATCAACAACACTGTCCCACAGGAACCACAATACTAAACAAACAAACAAAAACCCTACCACAAAGAGTGCCAGCCCTGAAGCAGTGTAAGTGCTATAGAGGAAACTGCAGGTGGATGTAAGGGGCACAGAAAGCCCAAGGTGACAGCAGTGCTGCTGGCCAAGAGGATAAGTGGTGACACAGGGCAGCAGCTGCTCAGTTATTGTCAGCCCGTGGCAGGCACTGCAGCAGGTGCCTCCGACCCTCCAAACTGAAAGGGCTCTTGTGCCACAGTAACCATTGGGAGTTTTTGTGTAACTGCTGCAGTGACAGCAACTGACTTGTCTTCAGTCTCAGCTTATCCACAGTCTCAATCTTTCTTTCAAGAAACATTTTAGACCATTTAGTCGTTTTATTGTGGTGCCCTTGATGCTCAGCATCTTAATTCTCTAGTTTAACATAGCCATGATTCCATTTCACAGAGTAGTTCAATTAGTATTACATGTGCATTGCATTTTCTTCTCTTTCCTAAGAAGACTATGACATACTACACTTGCTTTCCATGTAAATAATGTGAAAAAATATCCAATTACTTCATTGACAGTCTCAGATCAGTTGTTCTAAGTTCCTTCCCTGCTTTTGCTCCTGCTTGTAATTCAGTTTTTGACAACTACTGTAAAATCGAGATTCTCCTGTATCTTTTGCTATATTCCTAACCTTTAACAGAGATGTCAAAAAATACTTGTTTTGCTGAATTTCTCTCAATATATCTTGTTCATTGACTATCTGTAGACTCTCACAAAACAAGCACATTTCTAGCTGTTGAGTTTTGCCATGTTTGAAGAATGGATGCAGTTATATATTTACCTCCTACAGCTCAGTTCAATAGCATATTAGTATTACATAAGTGTTTCTCAAGAATGTAACTTTGCTTATGAATTAAAAAAAAACTACAAGCAATCACTCCAATAGGGCTAGAAGTACGGGGAAAGAAAAACCAGTAAATTCTAGGCACATTGAGCCAAAGAGGAAAAAAAAGCTAGAGATAACAGCATAGGTCTATGTCATAGAAATACATAGAAAGTTATAAACTGAAGATCAATTCTCTGTATCAATACTGTAACACCATTATGTCACCCTAAGTACCCATTTCTTTCATGGCATTACCTTCATCACATAAAACAAATTACAAAGGATTTGTAATCCAGTCCACACTTAACCTAATAAATCCACAGTAAGTCTTAACTGGAAATTCCCTTTTAATTGCTCCATTATACAATTTATTGTTTCTGACAACAACTATTTTCACACTATATTTGTTCTTCGTATAAGCAGCAGACATAAGTAGTTACAATGAGATGCTGCTCATTAACTTGGGGAAAATAAGCACTCTTGCCTTGGGTCTGGATTGTGTCCCATACTTTAAAAGAAGCAATTCTTTCATTACCATCAGCCTACCGATTCAGAAGGCAAGTCCCCTCACCACCAGACCTTCCCAGTTTTGTCCAATCCTCTCCAAAAGAGGTTTCCTCTGAAGTCCTGCAACATACCACTATTTTCTTTGAAGTGCTAAACATTTTCCTCTGCATTTAAAGCGGTCCTAATCCTGCAGAGAAGTTGAGTCTAGCACTGTTTTGAAGCACTAGACCTTAGTAAAGAGCCCGGATACAAACTGACTCTCAAAAGCAGCTATAATATAATACCTGGAAAGTTTATCAAACATGTTGACAAGCTTCATAGCTTCATATTCTTTTTGTTCTTCTGTCATTTCATCCATAGGATTGGGCATTGGTTCTTCTAAGTGACCAGTGATAAGGTTAATGCTGGAGGTGAAAAAACAACATAGTTTACATTTCTGCAGGAATAGGTACATTTTCTATCTTCTTAATAGAAGGAAAGAGGAAGAACTCACAGAAGCCATCAAGACTAAAACTGTCTGAACTGCACATGAAAGGTTTTGTTATAAATAGCCAAGGTTCATATTTGTACTGTATTTTCTCATGAATCGTGACTGTATCTTCTTGTTGATTCACTGCATTAATGTCTTGTCAGTACTCAGAAATGCACAGCCTGGTAGTTCTTGTTGTTGGAACCCAGAGAGGAACAGTTTGAAAGCAGAGGAGTAATGATGGTAACAATGACAATGCCATTAGTACTAATGACATAAATAGGGAACTGAAGGACAGATACATGTCTGAAACTAATTCTGTACAGGCACAATTTAAAAAGTACAGACAGGTTCCAGTTAATTTTCCATTAAATTAGTTAACTGTTGGCCTTCCACGATGATGATTTTTTGCTCAAACCAGATTAAGTTACTCTACTTTGAGAATTTACAAAGCAAGCTTTATTTTCACTGTTAATATAAGTGAACAGTGACACAGAAATGGTAACAAAAGCAAAGACATAGTTTTAGAGAAAGCTGTCAGGACACATCATCCTTTCAAACATTTTAATCACAAACATTTAACAGCAATACAGAAAATCAGATGCATAAATCAACTGACAGTTGTCTTGAATGTTTCATTTAAGTGTTAGCTTTCAGCTAAATAGATGTTATAGTTTTACTTATATGCATATAACTGAATGTCAGGCTTTTGAAAGAGCAGAGAGAAAACAGCACAAAAAAAATCCTGAAGTGCAGAAATAAAAAGAAACCTCCTGGCTTAGAGTTAATTTCTTAGCATAGAAGCAATTTAATTCCTCTAATTGTCATCCATTTAATCCTGTCCTTCATTCATGTACTTTAATAAGAATCTTCCAATAAACCACAAGCCCCCATCATACACCTAACCACATCTGTGTAATTCAAGGCAAACAGAGAAAAACAGAAAAATAATGTTAACACTTCAGATCTCCACAATCAACAATGTCAGAACATCCTTAAAACGGCACAAAATCTTAGATGTAACACAACAAACTAAAACCTCTAACACCCAATCAATAACAATTAATAAAGATCAATAGAGCTTCTATGTGGTCACTGAATCCTTCAAACAAGTATATTGGATTCCTGATGCATGACTTCTATAGATGTTATTTTGCTCCTTCCATATTTACATATACAACCAACTTGATTCCTTAGAAAACTTTTAGTACCAGGCAATCTGAAACTCGATCAAAACTGAAACTAGACCTACTGGCTTGCTCCTTTTTAACAAAGTTCTGGTGAAAACCCTTAGCCATATTTGACACCATTACTTTCTCCATTACAGAGATATACCACATAACCAACAGTTAGCAGCTTGGCAACTTCATGTGAGTTCCTCAAAAAACTGGGACAAAATCCATCCTTGCTAAGTTTGTTACTATATTTTTTTTCTATCTTTTTCTTAAAAATCTCTTTCCACTCTTGTATTTTAAGTAGTTATTCAAACTGATGTGAAATCATTCTCATAGTGATTTTTTTCCCCCCTGCAACCATATCTGACTACATGATGGTCACTATTAAAGGCTGGTTTCTCAATAATTAGACCACGAATGTATCATTCCAAAACTGGCCTCTCTGAAAAAGGTAAAAAACCAAAACAGTTATGTCAAAAGAATCCAAAATGCAACAGGATATGTGGAATTGAAAACAATACTGTACTTTGGCTTTGCAGATTTGTATTCTTCTGTGTCTGTATCTTCATCATCTGAGTACCAATGATCTCCTCTTCCTCCTGCTAGCAGGCCCCTGGCTGCCAGCAATCCTGCTGCATTACCATAGCCTGTGTATTTCAACAAGCTATCAACTGCAAAGAGGAGACAGGAAATTATTCAGCTGTAAGCAGCTACAAAACAAACCCACCAGAGTGCTACAAGAATTAAGAGTTACAGCAAGAGGCAAATATACCAATAACAGCAAGACCTTATACAAAAGGGAGAAGAACAAGTAATTTTTACCTCTCTCTTTACAAAGAACAAAAAGAAACTCTGCTGCAATTTGCTTTACTCCAAGGTCAACGTGTGTCATAAGGCGCACGAGTTTGTTCCTCACTGTTGTGCCAACTTCAGGACGGTTTGAGACATCCCTTAATGGAGGCAGTACCTGGCAGCACAAAAGAAAGGGAAGAACAGCATAAAATGCATGGAAATATCTACCCAATACTTGCAAAAACAAATGTAGTCAACAGAATTAAAAAATGCTCTTTCAAAAAAAAAAAAAGGTAATAAAATCAGGCAACTATGCCTACATCCATTAGTAGTGTCTCTTGCTTCTTAATATATTTTAAGTTTTCTGGTCTGTCATTTTGGGCAGAAAAATACTCAGTCTCAAATGCAGACTTTAGAAATATAATTATTAGGAGTTTATGACCACAAATGGGTGTCCCAAAAATGTTGGTCAACAGGCAGCCATAACCTCATGTTCTCTGTTTCTTCTGTTTTGCTCGTGTATCTGGTAAAAATATTAGAAATACCAGCTTAAGGAAACTTACACTCCTAAAATGCTGTGTAGTTTATATAGAACAATGATATGCTTATAATGAAAAAGCAGGAAAATACATTGCAAGTTCTACTACAAGTTTCTACCACTATATTTCAAAAATGGGCTCTACATACAGAGGAAATGCATACTTCAACCAGAAAACACTTACAAAAGCTCAAGCTAAATTTCAGAAATATTTTTGAGAAATCACTATTTCACATTTCCTCAAACACACCATTTTTTCATGAGAGGTCATTAATATTGTTAAATTCAACCTTCAAGAAAGGCAGGACATACATGGATGATGGCTTTTTTGGCAAACTAACTTCTGCCTCCTTGTGTGGATGACTTTAGACTCTAAACCTATGTAAAGTTTTTCACATTCACAGGACATATGGTATGATCTGCAAACAAATATGAGCCATAATATGAAATACCTAATGATCTGAAGACTCTAATAAGAATTACAGATATTTTACTAGGGAATAAAACAAAGTATGTCACAAATTGTCATAAGAAATTGCAGGTCCTTTGTCTTCTAGGTGTCTAATGTGAAGTGTCATGTCCTGTGCAAAATTACAGCACAATTACTACTGAAACTGGACTCACTGGGAACTAATCCTTATATGAATGCTACAGTATTGACTACTTTGGATAAAACAGACCCTGTCTTTTTCAAGCTAAGTATTCAAACAATCAGCAAACACATTTTACTTTGTCCCTGCTTGCTCCCCACAATGGGGATAGTACCATGACTGCCATTTCCCAGTGTGTTGTAAGAATGAATTAATGTTTTTAGAGTACTCTAATACTAATACAGTGATGAGTGCCATAGGACAGTCCATGAGGAAATCAATCATCCTGTCTTCGCATCACAATTTGAATAGCACACAATAAATAAAGCTCAAGGCCAGCACTTAACAGTGAGGGTAATTCAAAATATCAAATATCCAGTCATGCAGTTAGCAACATCCATCCATTCTCTGCACTATATGAGGCAGTGGTCTTGTGGCAGGAGTCAGCATGCAATTATATCCTGACATCGAGATGCCGAGATGTCATAAAAACATGCAGACAACTTCATTTCCTAGCTTCTGAACACTTGGCTCTGCAACTTTTTTTTTTTTTTTTTGTTTTTTAAGTTAACAGATCAACAAAGTATCCTAAAAATGAACTGCTGTGAATGAAGACAAAAACAAGAATGACTTCCCTAAATTCCTCTAAACCACTTTTCTGGAATAGATGAAAGAGGCAGAAAATATATGCTCTTTTTCATTTTAAACTCCATTTATGAATTCAGGCACAGCTTTGATCTGGGAGCAGCACCTAGGATGCAACTCAAAAGTCACTGTAGCTTAGGAGAAAGACAGCAGAAACCAGAGGAGCAATTTCTTTCTCTTGCTCATCTTTTAACTTCTCTCCACTTGACCTCGGGAAAACCAGCAAAACAAACAGAAAACACCACACTCAACCACCAAGCTACACAGATCCTTTAGCCATGGCACAGAAATCTTTTTGCCTGTAAAAAGCCATACTGTCCATACTGTAATAAAGAGCTCTTTTAAGAGACAAAGTGCTCAAGTGTGCCTCTGTCCAGGGACAGAGGATAGCTGATATACACCGGTACACAAGTCTTAATCCCAACAAGTCCTTCCTGCTGAGGTAAAACTAAACCTCAAGCAGAACCCATAAAAACACCTGCATTCTCACTGGCCACCACACAGCTCTGCAAAGTTTAATTAACTGCACTGAAATGTTTTTTATATGCTGGGTGTCAGGGAACAGACCTTACAGAGTTTTTTACCCATCTCATATGATTATGGTGACTCACGTTAATACAGCTTTACAATATCCCTGATGTTATTATTTAACAGCTCTACACAATGTATCATGGAACTCAGGCCATACTATCTATTGATTCACATGACTGAAAAATTATTTCTATAGCACTGTCCTGCACTGATGTACAAACATCAAAGTTCATCATTAGCTTCGTATTCAAATTTTGATGAATATTTTACTTACCTGAGCTTTGATAAACTTCCTGATATTCCTGTGAGTTCGGCAGCATTCAGTTAATAAACTGAGAACTGGAGTCAGGCCTTCTCTATAGCTGCTTCCCTAAAATAAAACCAAATACAAATCAAACATTTTGAGAGTAAACCTTTCCTTTTCAAATTCTATGAACACTTCAATAAAGTTCTAGATGACAGCCAAAATCTGGACTTTACATAAACAAAGAGTCAAATGTTCACCCTCAGACACACATAAGCAAATAGCTTCAGGTATTCCCAGGAATTCATTTATTTTGAGGTGTTTCACAATCTAGAAGGAAGGACATCCATATTTGTGCAAAGTACCAGCTGAAAGGCTTATACAAAGATTGATATATGTGCACTTTTTGCTTTAGTGAAAGAGGCCCCTTTTGTGAAAAATCCCAGCAGTCCATACCTTGTCTATTCTCTTCTCCATGAAATCCAGTAAAATCTGAATAGCTCCCATATTCATACCATTGTATTTTATATCTGTTTCCTCTTGGGACGACGGATTAATAAGAACATCCAAGCAAGAAACAGGCACATTGCTTAAGAGGTTGATTGCATTGCTGAAAAAGATTTTAAAAATTCATTATTCATTTGGAAGAAAGAATTAAAACCAGAGTACAACTCACCATAAACTGCTTGTACAACTGCAATCAAAGAGAGACCCTACAACTCAAACAATGCTTTATTTTCTCCTCTCTGGGTTTTAAAGAAGGTGGCCTGCATTATCGCCTGAGTGCTGGCTCTTGGAACAAACAAGGAAAAAGAAAGACAAAAAGCTCCAAAAGCAGCAGTGCAGTATTACTTCCAGCCCCCACAGTATCCTATCCCATGGATAAGGCACAGCTTCCAGCAGCAAGCTACGGCAGCTGATCTTGCAGGACAGCAGGGGGAACTCTCACATTGATTTGCAGTGATCAGAGTTTTTTCCTCCTTGAAACTTAAAAACATTTTACCACTCATCCACATTACCAACACTAATGTGACAAAATACAATAGAGACAACATTTCCTCCTGCTGTAACAGGCTTTTTTCACTGAAGAATGATAGCCTTTTTTTCCAGGTCCCCTGAAATATTTTCACTTTTATTTAGCTTGCAGTATATATATGAAATACAGAAGGCTTTTGACACATTAAAAAAAGACTCGGGTTTATTTACCAAGCACCACCCTTCAGTAACTGGCAGTGTTCTCATTCTACAACACACAAAGAGGAGCATTTCCAAAGAGCCATTAAGTGATTTCAATTAGACCACAGGGTCCCTCCCTCCTCTTTAATGGAGTAAGGTGGGATTTACTTTGCAAGGGTCTCTTGTGGGGTACCCATCCCTTGAGTTTGCTATCTACCCTGTTCTCACTGTACTGCCTTGGGCTTGTACTGTTCCTGAATACTGGGACAAATCACGCAGAGGCTGCAAAAATTAGAACGCTGCAAAAATTAGAATTCTACCATTATTTACTTGCTGATGTCCAACTAAACTTATAAAGGTATGTATTTAGAAATAGTACAAAACTATTCAGGTTTACCCATGCAGACCTCAAAGCTATCAATGAACCAATGAGCACTGATGTTTCAAGGACTAGTGAAGTGTTCCAAGAATGGAGAAAACTTTTCAAACAACTTCATTTACGACTTTTAATAACATCTACTTAGAAGCTGCCCTCTGTTTCTAAGTTAGTAATACAATTCCAACAAAGAATTAGCAAAAAAGAAAGCAAATCATGGCCATCAGACCATAACAGGATTTCTAACAAATGTGTTGGTTCTGGTTTGATCAGACTGGGTGGCTGTTCCACACTGTGCCATCTTCCTTTTGCTCTTTCAGTAATTGAAATTCAGACAACTATTACTTTTGGGAACTCTTGTTCTCTTTGTTTTTTTCTAATTCCTCTTCAAGATATGTCTTTTATATCACAGAAGTTTTTTCTCTCCAATAATTCAGGAATAGCCAGAAACAAAACAGATTGAAATTCAACAAATATTTCGTGGCTTCAGGCCTTTCATCAAAAGTTCTCTTTTTACCAGTTTCTTATTAAACAACCAAGTTCCCAAACACCTACAAAATTAATTTTCTGGATCACTGTGTCTGAGCTATTCTTTTCAATAAATGAAGGCCGGCTTTCTGATCTTTGTCACTCCACTGACAGTTTTATTTGTGGCAGAGGAGTGTATGAAATTCTCCAGCTACCAGGAAGTCAGTGACTATGCACAGATATGCACAATAGTGTTTGCATTCCTACTCCAGGGGGTAGAAATACTGCGTATATTACTCTCCCTTTTTCGGCTTCCTAGAGATCATTAATCACTGGGACATGACATCCACCCACTCATGCTCCCAGCCCCCTCCTGATATGCAAATTCAGAAGCAAAGGCCTATTTAGAGTCAGTGAATGCCTTGATTAAAACCTTGTTAGTGGGCAAAAATGGCACTCACTCTAATACGTGGTACTTTAAACTGTTCATATTCAAACATTAAGTAATGACGCAACAGAACCACAATGACAGTACTGAGTACTAAAGTAGTTAAGATATTTTTATGGCTAACTTCTGCTTTTTTATTAGAAATAGTCACACTGACAATCAGTACATCATGGCTCAGGGCATGTATCCAACACTCAGTGTTCCCCTAAAATAAATCCTCAACTTACACGTTCAAGCACAGGCATTTGAATGATGCGCTTTAATGGGCTGCCCAAACCTTTCCTTGAAGCATCTTAGGTTCCGCAGATTTACAGACTTAGGGAAGTGCAAGTGATCAGCAATCCTAAGAAATATATTTGTATCTCCCTAATGCTTCTTAAAGTTTATTCTGCATTCACCACTGTTGGTATTTTATTTTATTTTTAACACAGTTTTCATAATTGCCTTGCTGATAGGCTCCAGGTGGAAAGCAGAGCTGGAAGTTGTGCTCTGCACTCTGACTCACACCTCATCTCTGGCAATAAAGATTGCATGGTCAGAGTCCAGCATGGGCCAAATGATGATACAGCCTCTCTTTCTTAGCTACACACTGCTAACAACAGTTCACTCATTTGTTAGTGAAGCTCCTATCAGGAAGTAAGTTTTGCTTGTCCAAATACATCAGTGGACTGGAGTGGGCCCTCTGATGCATGCCCCAATCCCTTTGAGGATTTGCAGGGCATTACTTCTGAGTATAGCTTTTCTATTCCAGAGCTGCCTTGTGATGAACAATCTTGGTGAAAAAGCCTATTAGCTTTTATTGCATCCTTGTAGCATTCAGAAACAAAACTCAGGTTCAGCAAAAAGGCTAAAATATTTGAATCGCAGCAGTCAAATCCTGCACAGTGCTCTTGTAGCACCTAAATCAAGATTGAATGCCACATGCAATGATGCATTCTTTACTCTTCAGCTAGCTTAACCAGCTACAGTTTGCTAACTGAGGGACAAAGTTGTTTTCTCAGCATAGCAGAAAGACTGATGCAGTGCTACACTGAGTCTGCTGGAGAAGGGGGAACAACGGAAGTGACTCAAGGCAGTGATGTGTGTCCTCATTTCTTTCCTGCTTCCCCCTCTCAGAATTACGGAGAGCCTTTGCTTTGACTTGGTGTCTCCATAAGGCCCACGTGGGCAGCACCGCTACAAAAAGTCTCCCTTGTGACTGAAAAAGCAAGGACAGAAATCACACCAACACTACATCATCTTCACAGCTGCCTACTTCTTTATGTAAAGCCCTTTCTGGATCTCATCTGCAAGTGTTTGCAAAAGCTAAAACCAAAAGGACCTGCATAACTTCCATGCTTTGCAATAGCACAAGATAATTAAATTTTACAGGGCAATATATTTAACAGGGTGATCAGACTAGTCAGATTTCTGGACAAGGAAACAGATCTTAGGAAGAGCATCAGCTGTATAACAATTTTCATAACTCTCTCTTGTGATTGTTGATTTTATCCAAAACTGTTAAATTCTCCCAGCAGTAGAGATTTTATTCCTGCCAGTCCCTCCCTTAAAAGAAGCTGAGAGCACAAAGCACCCACAATGAGCAGCAGCAAAGAGAAAAACACTAACTGCCCTTTAGGACACAGCACTACCTTCAGTCATGGCAACTACTGCAGCAGTATCCTAAATTATTCCAAACTAGTCTGCACCAGCTGAGAAGGGCTCTGATGTAGGATTTTAGTGTTCACCTTCTAAGACTGTTGATCTCTAAGAGCCTTCCAAGATTTTAATCAAGGTCATTTAACACTTTCAAGATTGCTGGGTGGGAAAAGCTGTATCATTCTTCCTAGAGACTGGTTCAGAAGACCTTCAAAAGACTCTACAGTTACATATACAGACATCTCTGAAGAAGAAAATGGCAAAATTTCATTGCTGACAGAAGCTACTATACTGCCAGGCCAGTGAACAGCTGACCTACTTGGTAAAAGAATGGTGTCATGGAGAAAGAACAGTAACACTAAACAAAGAACCACCACTTCACCACAAATAATCTGAGTTTTGATTGAATTACTGGCTGCCAATGCTAACAGTTGGGTGCGGGACTGAGGAAAAAAACCAAACAAACCACACACCTAAAACTGTGTGATTCACTCACCTTTGAAAAAAATATTATTACCGAGGAAAAAGTATTTGTACTTCCAATAAAGCAGCCTAGAACTACTGGGATAAAATATCAACTTATTACTTCCACCCCAATCCATCAGAATTGCAAAACTTACACATAGAAATCTCAAAATGAAGTGTTTCCATCAGCTCCTGGGCAAAACAACAGAAGTTGTATGCCACTTCAATTTGAACTACACTTAGAATTTCCATATGTATTTTCATCCTCAGATACACACACACGAACATAAAAAGAAAATTTTAAAAAGGTGAGCTTCATTATCAGTGATAGAAAAGAACAATCCTGCCAGCCACCCTCTCTCTGGAAAACTGGACATTTTTAAACAATATTTGAGGAAAACTGCTTTCATCAAAAAAAGATTACTGATATTAACTCCAAATTAATAGTTTTCATTGTTTCTCAGATTTCCACCTTAGTTTTTAGGCAAAGTAATTTCTATTCAGGAAAACCAACCAAACAAAAACCTTCTAACATAGATTGGTTCTGCAATTCTACCAACCTGTGCAACTCTTCAGTTTTTTCTTCAGTAGGGCCCATGGTTAATAAGCAGTGTCGAAGGATGGCAGCCATGTAACGAAATTGATGAGATTCATTCTATATAAATATAAATTATGAAGATATTTTTTCATTTTGAAGATTGCAAGTGAGGGTTTCAGGTCACTAGAATAATAAAAATTAAAGATGGAAAATACCTATTAGATCATAACATCCATCCCTATCAATAAAAGGACTGTACCTAGGTGTTCACTGAATGCTTAATACTACATAACTCTCATAAGCTGACTTTGAGCTAGGCCTTGTAAAACTGACTGGGAAGGTTCTTCCAGTTCAATCAGCCTTCAGTACTAGAAAACCCAGTCACAAGTGTTTGCTCAATTCCATACCACTATTCCTAACATACCACTCTCTTCCTTCTTGTGTTTACACCAGGCCGCCTCTTCATCCATTTAGATTACATATGTTCTTCATTTCATTTGTCTACTCCTCATTTAGGCCTTTTGCTGCCAAGTTTCATTCCCTCCACCCAGTCTGTCTCTTTTTTCTAATTCCCTTGACACCTTTCCTCCATTCCATAAAAAACTTCTCAGCAACTGTATCTGCCCTGCTTTTTCCTCTCTCCAAGCAATGCCCCCTTCCAGTCTACCACCAGACAGCAGCCACACAAAAGTACACCAGTAACTGCAACCATTTAACTGTGTATTATCATCCTCACCCTTTTTCAATAGCTCTTCTTGCATCCATCGTATGTTCTGGAGTGTTTGACCTGGCACAAAGCACCCAATGCATCTTTTGTAGCATCAGCATTCAAATCTGCCAACTGTACCACCTGCAGCTCTTGTCTGGCTTTGCTACTTCAAAACCATCTCCAGGCATTAAATACTGGTGTTTCAAATGGTTCTCTCCACATTAGGGTGGATCTTGTTTAGCTTTCTATCCACATGCCCAACCTCTGTGCTCTCCTTTTATTTTCCATGTGTTCTGCTGTTTGGAATCTCTTCAAATTCTGCATCTTCAGCCCAGTTCATTAACACACCTTACACTCTTCTTCCAGACCATTAAAATTGCCACTGGAATAGTCACTTAATAGAACGTCACCTAACATATCTGGCTAACAGCCACTAAAAAGTTCTTCAATTTAAAGGTTCTCTGCTTTTAGGAATTTATAGTAAAGAGTTATTATCTAATCTCTATCTCAAAACACAAAATAAGCTTCTCCTGCCCTGAGATGCTTAAACTCTCACTAAAAAAAAA
>VZRS01010503.1:59368-103183 GCA_013398055.1 Ifrita kowaldi | reverse complement strand
AAAAAAAAAAAAAGCAAGCCGCAGGCATGCTTGGGATATTAAGGAGGAAAATATTTCTAGGACAAAACCTCCCTCATTCCACAGACAGCAGCCACACAAAACCTCAGCAGCTAAAGCCACAACCGTGTGCTATCTCCTGCCTGCCTTCCTGCAGTGAGCTGGGCTTTACATCTCTCCAGACGTCAAGAGCTTACCTCCCAAGAGGTGAACATGTAATACAGTTTCTTTTTCCAGCTTTCCATATAACTGTGTTACATGCTTTTTTACCTCCAAAACAATCACTTGTCTATACAAAGAACTTTGACAAAGTTAAAGATACTTTTAATAAGGGTCTAAGTTGGGAATATAAACGGAAGAAAGAAATCTCACTTTCTTTATATTTCCTTGAAACTCAAGAGTATTCGCTTCTCTGATCCCTCTGTCACTTAATCTTAAATGTCAGGATTTCTTATTCACCATATCCTTGAGACATTAAAGCAAACAATAAACTTCAGACTTTGCTCAAGTTTTACATTCCTTAAATTTATAATTAATGTCTCATTTGCTGTATAGTCCAATGCACTAAAGAGAAGAATTATTTGCAAACTTTAACTATTGTAGCATTTTGATCAGCTTTATATGCTGCATATTTACAATGCCCAGTGACAAGTAAACAACACCATTCTAGAGACTATGATGTGGACTAAAAAGAAAGGTTCTCTACATAATTCTCCTGCTGTAGCACAGACTCCGGTTATTCAGCACAGTTATCCTTGTAATTTCTGTTCATAAATTAAAGGATGCAACACATAGGAAGCACAGTTATCTAAGGAAAAAAAACCCTGATGTAATAATGAAAACAAACCAAGATAAACCTTATTCATAAGACGTAACAATGAAACTGTATTTGGTTCTTGTACTTGATCTCATCTTAAAAGATAATGTTTAAGTCCAAAGCTGGTGTTGGGAAAATGGGCCAAAGATATTAAAAACAGTACCACTCTTTCATCAGAGTTATTTGTTAAAAATGAGAGCTGATGTACTTATCATACAACAGACAAAAACCAGGGAGTCCTCTCAGCTCTATCTATTACCCTATTGCCATAGTCCACAACCTCCAGAGATGCAACCCTCTGGTACACTTAGATTTAGAAGTTTTTCCTAGCTAGCTAATTATTAGTGAACAACATTTATTTTCTTTTGGAAATCTAAGATTTTTATGAAATAGTATTTTTTGCATTTTTGTATTCAAAAACATACAGTTGTAACTTGCATTAGGCAAGCCAAGCTATTCTCCCACTACACAGAAAATGTATGGATACAATTTTTTGCCCAAGTAGTAACAGGAACAATAACTGCCTCTTGTCTATCAACCTGCTGGTTCTTGCAGGCTAAACAAAATCAATGGAAAAAAGCACTTCAGCTAAGCCTTACCTTGCTGTGGACATTCCAACTGTCAAGTGTTACATTAAATAGAGCCTTTAGTGCCTCAATGGCACAATCTGTCTCTTGCAAAGATAGAGGAGGCCTGTCACGATCTTCTGCTGCTTTATATTCTTCTGTCCATCTTACACTCAGGGAACTCTCCAAAGCCTGAGTCAAAACTTGCACCCCTTGTAGTTCCTGACGCAACTGTGCTCTAATATCTGTGTGCAGCAGCGACAAGAGGAAGAGGAGACGCAAATCAAAGCATTTAATGTCATCAACCAGCTGCCGGTCCTTACACTTCTGCAGAAGATTGCAGAGCATCGCTGCAAGATTCAGTTCCAAACTGAGCTTCTGTGCAACTGAACTATTAAAAATTATATTACAGAGGCATTTTAAGGCTTCTACTATCACAGGAAATTCAGATACTCTCTCCAAAGGATCTTCCACAGCGTCCAGCTTTGCTAGCTTCATAAGGATCTGCATGTTCCTCTTTGTGGTTACAGGCACTAAAACCTTCTTGTCCCTGGAGAGAATCCGGAGGGCCTCCAGGCAGGCAACTTGACATGAAGTTTCTGTGTCTTTTTGAAGGATGTTTAGAATTCCTTCACACAGTTTCTAGGCAAACACAACAAAGAAAAAGGGAACAGTTTTAGTGTCAAAATATTGGTGGCAATAAGAAACTACTTTGCTAAGCTTCCATATAACTTTTGAGGTTTTATCTGACTTGAGAAACTAGGTATTCCATATTAGCTCTTCAAAATATGAACTGTTACAAAAGGCCTTCAGAGAGCACCAAAAGCAGTTTTCCTCATGGATACAATCCAAACACATCAGCATTTGCAAAAGCATTAAGCCAAAATGGCAGCTGTTACCCACCACCGCCAGTTACAATATCAGGGCTAAAAACTCCAGAAGAGTAACAAAGCCAGAGAGAAGTGAAAGGTTTTTAAAAAATGTCAAAGTACAACAGTCACACCTACAACACCTCCAGAATTTTAAGTTATGGTTGTTTCAGTCAGGAGGCTGGGGGAAAAAGAAACCAAAATAAGTGCTACTTAACATACAACGATTAGTACTCCATGTTTGTGTGGCCACTTCAACCTAATCAACAGACTTCTCCCATTTCAAGTAAGACTCTTAGAAATATCACCTCTGACAGATACATAATGCAATTTTACTTGAAGACAGACTACAGCAGTTTTACCAAGCCAGCAAAACTGCTGCTTTATCAACACAGATTGCTCCTGATGTCAAAATACCTCATGGATTCTTTACACCAACAGGACTTCAAGGATAAACAACCATATAAATGCAGCATGAGAAAATATAACACTCCAATAAACTGCAGGTCAGGACTGTAACACCTGAATTACAGAAGTATTGCCTTTTATAACACAGAAATGGACAATAAATCAAAAGGGAAAAAAGACAGGCCAGAAGAGATTGCTTGATGTGAGAGGACTCCAATGGGTTTTTATGCCTTAAGCTTAAGGCAACACTACTCCTAATGGGTACTAGAGCCAGAAGTATAGTCACAAAGAAGTTCCCAATACAATATAAACTGGATTGTACCTCCCAGGACACAGTTCCTCCACGCTTCCACCTCCCCAGCTTGGTGTCTTGACTATCAACGTGAATAAATTACCAAAGGAGCCAGAGCAGCAACTGGGCTGAATACTCCTAGTGCAGAAGTCTGCTTAGGATCTGAAATTCATATTGTGATCTCAGGCAGTCTGTGTCAAGAAAGTGATTACAAAAAGCATAGGAATACTAGTAAAGTATAAAATAGCTCTTGAGGAATGGACTCTGGAATTCCACTTTCCACCATCACCACCACAATGAAAAGGTGGGGAGCACAGAATCCATGACCCTGGCACAAAGTTCAAAACAAAGGTTCCACTTGGGACATCTAAGCCAATATTATTACTGTGATGACTTAGAATTAAAGCCAAAATTAAAAAAAATAACAAAACCAACAACAAACATTAAGTCTAAAGCACATCTAGAACAGACACTCCAGGAGAATAAGGGAGAAAACAACACAAGATTTCAACTTGTTTTCTTCTAACTTCAACAATGTTAAAAGAAAATCTGTAAACAAAGTCAAACAGCAGGAACTCACAATATGATTTCTAGTATGCTTGTCCTGGGGTTAAGCCCACCCAAAAGCACCACCCAGACAACCAAGATCTTGACTGCATCTCCACAGCCCTGACTAGAGTAATTCAGTAAGAGTTTGAAAACAAGGAATGAGCTCCACCTCTTACTATCACACAGGCAACATAAGAAATTTTTATCAGAATATCAGGGACACTACAACACTATAAACCCCACATCTGACCACCTGTACAGGTATAGAGGTCCTTACTGTGGCTGAAAAAAGATACTCAAGTACAGAGTTCTCAGAGTTCCTCACCATTAACCTAATGCTGCTCACACAGATCTGCACAACTCCCCGACTTAAGCAAGTTATGCTAGACCTGCATTAAATGTTTCTGAAGGTGGCATCTTTGAAGTGCTCCTAAAAATGCCTAGGAAACAAAAAATGACCAGTTTAGACCCACAGTCAAATCACCTAGTCACAACTCGACTTCTTATAAGAGTTCACATCCTATTGCTAAGAGAGTCTTCCATAAAATAAACTCTGCTTTGCAAGCTGAAGTGTGGAGTCTGGTTTTGAGGAATAACACAGAACTGAGTGAACAGCTCACAGCACTTCAGAAAAATGCCAGTTTATTTTGTGTTGAAGCACTTTCCAGTTAGAAGTTACCGTCTTCCTTGTTGGTATCAGCTGCTACAAGGTGGCCTGTAACAATTTATCCAAATTCTGAACACCCGTTTGATTACAAAGAGACTAAGCCTCTCAAATTCTGATTTTTAAATTCTTTTTTCTGTTTTACCCACCTGCTGCTACAGAAGTGTAACTGCAAAATGTCAAAAGCACTGCAGGAGGGATCCCAAAGGGCACCAACCTCCTGCTGACTTGCTCTGAGAGGTGTAAATCTAACCTTCCCTCCATACAGTAAAAGACATGCAATTTAATTAAAAAATATAAAATCATCTCTTGGCTTCAAATCTTAGCGAAACACAGCACCAGAAGAGTCTTAACTCTGAACAGTTGTACTAGAGGTAGATATTAAATAGAACTTTTTTTTTGTTTTGAGATTTAGCAACCTCCTTACAACTTAACTGCTGACAGAAGTTCTCTGGAGTTAGACCCGGTGAGCCATCCAGAGTGGTTTTAGAGGAATCAGCAATCAGTTAGGATATCTGTGACAGTGAACCACTGCTGGCTGATCCCAAGAGCCATCAGCAGCTCAGGAAAAGCTAGAGTATCTGATTATAATTGCAGAGCTATCCATGGAAAGTTTTGAAGATTCACCCTATTAGGAAATTGCCTTGGAGACAACTAAAACCAAATGCCATACAGCCCATTTTCACATTTTCTGTTTTGGTCTTGATGGTACAAGGGAAACAACGCACAGAGTGAAGAGAAACAGGAAGAGATGTGACCACAAAAACATTATTATGCTTTCAGTTTTTGTTAGGTGGTGCTCTTTCTACCACCCTGTAGGCCATTAGCATGGCATAAACTAAGGGGCACAGATTTCATTTATATGGCTGGAAATGAAAGCAAGTGAAAATTCAGACAGGGAGGTACCTTCCCCTTCCACAACATGGATGATAATTGTTCTAGTTTCAGGGGCTTTGTTGCTACCCTTTAAGTCACTGCAAGATTTTAACATTTCTTTGTTTGGGGTTCTGTCCTTTTGACATCCACATAACATTTTGACTTTCATCAACCATGCTACAGCAATAATTGTTTTTTATATACTTGTTCACAGACACAAGACAGTTTCTAGTTTTAGCTTTTTTATTCTAAAATCTATTCATTCCTCTGAAATTCAAGATTATCAGCTTTTGTGCTAACAGTAAGATTAACATAGAACAATACACACCATTCCTTTTGTCTATGCTGTAATGTTAAATCTTGTGTTAAAACAGGAAGGCCACAAAAACCCATTTTTCATCTTGTTTTGACAAATAAGCTCTTAACCTATTTTGGTCCTTTATCCTGACAGCATAAAGTCTTGATGCCACGAAGCAACACAGCACAGTAGAAAAAGATCTCGCCTGAGATACAAGAGACCTGTGTTTTCTCCCTTGCTCAGCCACAGACCTGCTGTATGGCTTTGGGCCAATACAATTTCTTTACTTCCACTCTCTTTCACCATCTTTGTTCACAGGCTGATTAGGTCGGGGGGAGGGGAGAGGACAGGAAGGAAAGGGAATGGGAGCATAACTCTTTAGTTTCTATGTTTAGGTTTCTATTAGGTTCAGAGCTAAGCATCCAAGACAGTGATAAAGGAAGCCCAAGGATATTTGAAACACTAACTAAAACTTTCTCTG
The DNA here is from genome assembly GCA_013398055.1 of Ifrita kowaldi. Taxonomy (NCBI): domain Eukaryota; kingdom Metazoa; phylum Chordata; class Aves; order Passeriformes; family Cinclosomatidae; genus Ifrita; species Ifrita kowaldi. The sequence goes on along the minus strand of VZRS01010503.1, from coordinate 97,366 downwards.
GAAGTCAAAACAGTATTTATATAACATGTATCATCAAGTGTGCTGAATACCAGGACAATTAGATAATATCCCCTGAGAAGGCCACGACAAATTTTTGCCTAGTCTTTGTGGACAGATGTGGGTGGGGAGGGAAGGTGGATACTTGTATTCCTTGAGGATTCAGCCTGCCTCACTGGAGCACGGCTTTGTTGAGCCCGCGCTGACAGCGGGAGGTTGGCTGTTTGGCAGGAGCCTGCCAGCTCTGACATGGCACAGCTCCAAGTCAAAGGTTTGAACATGTGAGAGCACCACAGTTCTGCAGGTGAGGTGAGGAGCACACTGAGCAATCCCTGTTGTCAGAACTGCTGGATTAAACACCTGCTTCAGAGTCACAGAAAGGTGAAATCCTGTGCAGCTGCACTCACACCAGCCCTCCTTGCTCACCTCACTGGACAGGGAGAGGGTGAACCCTTTTACCCTCTGTAATCCTGTGGTGAAAGAAGAGTGTTAAAAGGAGAGATTGGTTTCACTGGCTTGTCATGAACCTTAAGAGGTTTCGGTAAAAGCTGAAAAATGCTGGATGGGAATGGGCAGGACCGGAGGGAATTAGAACAAACGCTCAGTATTAATGAAGGATACTTAGTACTTTTTTCCTCTTACAGACTGGTACTCCCTTAAGGGGTTTTGGTGAAGTCAGAACAGTAACAACAGCAACTAATACTAAGCTACCACACAGTGTGCCCACAGGAGAACCTGAGCTTATTATTTTTACAGGACACTCACTAATAGACTTTAAAAGCTTGCCACAAATTTACTGGGAGGAGAAAAACTGTGCCTTGGTGGCTGCAGGAACCTTCAGACCTCCCTGAAGCATCACAGTGTCAACAGCACTACCTACAAGGTACCTCTACAAGTATGAGGTTCTAGGATTTAGAGCATGACAGCATCTTGCTCCATCAACATACTGCATTCCTTCCACCCTTCCAGAGTTAAGATATGGTACTGTCCACAGACTTAGAGAATCTCCCCACATCATGAATTTAATTTGTAGAGAAAGCCTCACAATACATTTGATATGATTTACCACCAGCTATTTCAAAACCTTGAAAACACTCAGCAATGCAAGGGGAAAAGACTGTTTTGGCAATTTTCTCCCCACTGAATTTTAGATCCACCATGTTCAAATTGAACGTGGATAATAACCCAAGGACACTGGTCTCAAATTCTGAAGATTTCTATTAGAGATCCAGCACAGTAAGCTGGACCTGATACAGGAGAAATCAGATGTGGCAAGTACTACAAAAGGTGAAGCAGACAAAAAGGTATGGAGCTGAAGAGGAAATAGCTCAATCATTTCAGGTAAGAATATAGCTTGTAAGTCATATTCTCACATATGGCTGCTGCTTCCCTTTTTCCCCTTCCTCTTGCAAACTCAGTGCCTCCATCCAATTTAGAAAGCCTTACTTGCCATCTTGGACAGATTTACTTTGTCTGTTATATCACAGCAAACAGCACTGTAGCAACTTCCAGCTGTGGAATGCTGTGGCCAAGCAGGCAGTCAGTGCCGACGGACATTTCCAGGGCACAGACAGTACTGTAATTTTCTTACCATTTGAAGTCTGTAAACAGCACAAATGTGTGGCTATTTCAGAAGCAGTATTTGGCCCTGACAAAGTATAAATAATGGAGATCAAAGCTATTAAATAAGGATCAAGTGGTCCAAAAACCCTTTTCCTTTTTGTATTAGGACATGTGAGCTTGAGCTGAAGCACCTGCTGTGCCACAAACAGGGAGACACTATACCTGACAATTCTCTCCAAGGTAACTGCCTGGTCAAATTAACAGATATTAATTTTCTGGAGTGGATTCCAGAACAGACCTAAAGAACCAACTGTGTGTCTCAACCCTGCCACGGTGCTGTGAAGTGTTGCAGTTCCGAAGACTCAACTTTTTCCAGCAAAACACCATCAACAACTTCTTGATTGCTTGAGACAAATATTTTAGATTTCTAAGAGCTCGTTATGCTCCTCACACACAACCCCACTGCCTTAATTTCAGCTGCTATTTCAGAACACATTTACTTCTGGTTGGCAATTTCTATACTGTTTACACAGAGAAACTGCAAACAGGCTTCCAGAAATTCATATTTTTTATTGGTATATAACAAGTTAAGAAGGATTGGCACTGACGTGATGTGCCTGGTATCTGAAGGGATCTTACAGTACAACAGAGATTTCCATCTGATTTATATCCATAACACTCACCACAGATAGGCCAATGCAGACACATACATCATTAAACAAACAACCAGGACAAGTACAAGGACAGCTCACATTACAATCCTGTGTTTTTATCACCCTGTGATGTATTACAGTCCTGTGGCTATGTTCAGATAAACAAGCTTGATAGCATTACCTCTCTTCCTGCCTTCTAGAGGACACAATCTACTTTCCTCCTGGAATTCAGTATCACAAACTCACTGCTGATTTAGTTAGGCTATAGCCTAAAGCACCATGCTTTGATAGCCATATATCACTGCAGAACAATTTACTCTGTTCAATTTACCCAGATCAGCCATAGTCAAGCCATAGTTTTGCCCTTTCTACCTTCTGTATTTTCAGCATGTCACTGGTGTGCATAGGTTATTTAAAAAAAAAAAAAACACCCTAAAAAACCAAACCAAACCATCCACAGGAAGAAAAAATCCTTATACTGTATACCTTACAAACACCCCTCCAAACCCATTGTCTTTATCTGGCTTTTGCCAATTTGGCTCCTGCTCTCTTCTCTTTTTCTATGTTCTGTAGTTGGCAATCAATATTTCAGACTAGACATTTGCTCATTTGCAGTGTTAAAAGGGATGGTAGGGACAGGGAACAGAGGCAAGAACACCAAATCGAGATCCCAGCTGAGTTCTTCTACAGATCAGGAAGGACACACACAGCCCATCACCACATCACTGAGTGGCAGCTTCAAGTAAAGTCACAGATAAAGCAAAGCCAAGAGGTCTCAGAGTCCTCTCTGTAATAAGGAATTGCAACTGAAGATTACAGTGCAAAGAGCTGATGGGTTCACAAATGCAAAAGACTGACAGACTTATCATGCCACCCATTTCTACCACAAAAAAAACCCTTAAAATATTTAGATTTTGCATAAAATCATGGAATGAAACAATGTGTGCCCAACTTCAGACAAGCTATTCTTGTAGGAACCTTGCAATTCTGATTTCAAGCTCCGAGTTTATTCCAGAAATAGCAGAAACATACAGCCTCATTCACTAATGAACATTTTCTGAATAAATATGCAAATCAGCCCCAAAGCTAATTACACAACGGAAAGGAAGGGGCTTGTTATTACATATTACACCCTAAAAACAACAAGAAAAAATAAAACCAATCCATGTCCTAGCTTTAAATGCAAGGCTGTGGATGGATCCCAAGGGATGTGTTAAGCCCTGACACACCTATACAGCTCAATGCACATTTCCCATCTTTGACACTTGACATGCACGTACCACATCTCACTGATTACAGCCACCTTTGGAATAATAGGCTTCTGCAACCCTGTCTTCCTTACAGCTTAATAGCTTTCTTCTGTACTTATCCCTTCATCTTAATCTCTTAATTCTTTAAGCATCTCACATAGACAAGAAATACATCTGTCATATTGCTACCTGCTGAGAAGAGAGAAAATTGAAAAATCTATTGCAAAATTTTATCTCAGTAGATACAGAAGAGTATCTTTACCCTTATTCCTCCACCTCATCTCAAATCTGTACCCAGCAAAATAATTTATGGGCTTTTCTGTAACTACTTTCATTCAAGACTGGGGGCTTTGCTAGGGGAATTTCTCTTTCAGAAAAAAAGGGAATGTGTAGTTGTCACGTCTCCTGGACTGAAGAAGCAAAAATTAAAATATAACTTTACACTCATTGCTTGCACCATTTCACAATGGCAGCTAAGTTAAGAGACTGCCTTTACTTTTTTATACTTCCACATTGACGTATGCAGCTCAACAGCCTATTTTACTCACCTTTCTTTTGTCTTCATCTGCAGGATCAAATCTGAAAGTGGTCCGATTCTGTAAGTAAGAACAAGAGTTTGTGTTTGTTACATGCACAGCAGCTGCTGAGGAGGTAATACCTGCAAAACTATTAAAAACTTCAGGAGTCTGGTTAAACCCAGCTTCAGATAATGAGGCTGCAACCATGTCATCCTTTTCCCATCCTCCCCAACAGCAAAAGCTTTAGTAAGTGACTCCAATGAAGAATTTCACAACTACTGCTGGTGCACAGAAAGCTTTTATCTGTGGGATGTGAGTCAACCACCTCACACATGGCACTTGACAGGGTGGAAAATGAGAGAGATTGCCTTGTGTTTTACACATACCTCATTGCTCAGGTTCTTCCCCAAGCAGATCTTGCTGACCAGCTTTTGACTGCTCTGACTGTCCCAATACAGGACCACCACAGCATCATCTTGTCCAGAAAACAAGCAGTACAAATCAAATAAGCCTTGCTACAAGAACTACCAGTTTCTGTGTGCTGGCAATTTCCAAAACACATTACCAAGGTATTTGTTCCTCTGGTGGAAGATAGACATGGTCTAACAACAAGTCCTTATTTTTTATTAAACACTTCAAATCTAGTCTAGCAGTTGGGTCTAGTTCTATGTTAGTATCCTGAAGAATGCTATTAGTGAAGTATTACTTACATGGCAAAAGTTATTATGACAGTCAAAGAAAACAGCACTAATACTAGACAGTTCTCTTAACATTTTAAAACTTTCAATCTAAATGATCAAGCATGATGAACAGCTTCCAAAAAAATAAAAATCTCAATTTCTACTTCTAATATGCAACTTACTACATCATGCAAGTGACTGGAAAACAGAAGTGACTTTCCAGAGCACATTCATGGGCCTCTTACCTTTCCTGACCCAAGCTCACAATTACACAGAAAGGCCCTGGACATCTACTCAACCACCAAAGGTTACCAACATCAGTTAGAGCTTTTAGGATGGTAGGAAAGTCATTCCCTTCCTCTCTCGATAGTAGGCAAATAATCCCCTTTCTCTGTTTTACAGGGCTCCCAACTGGACCACAGGAGATCAGCAACATGCCAATCGAAAGCAGGTGAGCATTAAATGATGAGCAATTAACCAAGAGAATGCAAACTTCATGTTTGCACATGAACATTTTTGCAAACTTACAGAAGCAACATAGTGAGAGCAAGAAGCCTAAGCACTAGAGGAACAGAGATTTGGAATAATCACTGCAAATAGGACAGCACAGAGAAGCACCAACAGATCCATTCATTTCTCTCATTATCGTTATTCTACACCCACCTGCACCTTGGAATTACACTTGATCCTTTTTTTTTTTTTCAATAAAGCATATTTAATTTATTATTTGGAAAAAAGCTAAGGAAACCTAAAGCCCTGGAACCTGGAGTACTCTGCTCAGTCTTTGCTGGCCCACAAAGCATCAGTAACAAAGTGTACAGAAAAGAAATGCAAGAAATATTAAAAAGTTTTAAGAAGAAACACAGTAAAACAATGTCATATTGAGACAGCATTAAGAGTTTCCCATCCCACTCCAAAAGAAGTATTTAGCTACACATTTAACTCTAAGACTTCACTCAAATACTTGAAATGTCAGAATAGAAGCTGCACGAGCTCTCACTCTGTCCTTGAGAATTCAACTCAAGCCTAAATAATTCATCTGGGAAAGCTGCTGAGAATGCATAAAATCCAGTACAGCAAAATTAAGAAATTGTGCTTGTGCATGCTTTTCAACAGAACATATTTAACACAGGGTCATTTTGAAGAGTAAGGACAGAGATAAAAGGTTCCTTCAATCAGAATCCTTCCCCTGTACCTCAGAGGTCAGCAAGTTAAAACAGATGTGTCTCATGAACTCCTGATCTACCAATCCTTCAGAGAAAGTGCCCTGCAGCTGCATCAATCTCTACCTTTGAATTCCACGTGCACAAAGGCAGCCTGTGTCAAGACCGTTACCACAGGTTGTTCTACAAGCTCAAGTTTGAGTGAAGAAATCAATTACTGCCATTGTTAGATGTAAAAAATATTGCACTTAGGACAGCAAATTTCAGGACACCTCTTGGAGGCTGAAGAATACCCGCAACACATCCACATTCATTTGGCTTCTCCCCTAATCACAAAGCTACGAAACTTTAACTAAAAATCTGAAGGCTCGTTCCTGTAAGAGATTCCTAAATTTCAGTCAACAGTTAGTTCAACATGACTGCATTTAAATTACATCCAAAGCCAAACTCTGAGTCAGTACCAGCTTTACAGACCCGTGTATCAGTCACACAAGCATCTATACAAAGGGCAGACACCTGATGGGTTGAGATGTAATCATTCAAAATGGACTGTACTGCTCTACTAAAATCTAGGTGGATAAAAAATACAAAAATCCACCCAACATCTATTCTCACTCTGATTTTCACTTCCCTACATTAGCAGGAAATTCCTTCACTTCTTGACTGAGCATACACATATCAGGCTGCAACAGCAGTAGATCCTAACTACTTTTTCATAACTGCCAGCATTAAAAGCTCAACCTGCTCTAAGCTATCTTCCCTTTTCGTTTTGCTCCGCCAGAAACACGGAAAAATGAAGTGAGGTTTGTCAGCCCATTTCACACACCCGCCCTGTCCCTGCACGCTGACATGGCCACACAGGCGATGGAAAGGCCTCTCTATTCCCGGTGACAAAGGGCTGCCCACAAAGGGCAGCACCTCAGGCAGGTGGGCAGGTACCCAAGAGACTTCAGGGTTATTCTGTCCAGCCCCTGCCCAGTGGTATACGTAGGTTAAAGGACTTGTGAGGCAAATGTACGCTACCAAATAGCTCCTCTTACAGCCCGATCGCCGATAACCCACACTACCCACCGGCCGCGTGGAACGCAAGACCGAAGGTGCCGGGGGCCGAGCCTAGCAACGGGCTTTGTGCTCCCTTGGATTCCTGCTTTCCTCTAGGCACTGCCCTGGCTCTCCGCCCCGGCAGTGCCGCGGTGCCCTGCACGGCCTGCGGGCGGGGAGCGCATGGCAAGGGCCGGGAGGCTGCGCCGGGCAGGGGCCGTGGCGGGCAGGGGCTGCGCCGGGCAGGGGCATAGTGGTGAANCGTCCCGCCGGCCGGCCGTTGCGGAGAGAGGACTACATCTCCCAGCATGCCGAACGGCGCGGTGCTGCCGCGCGCGGCGGGGTGAGCGGGGCTTTGCTGCCGTGGGGCACGATGGGTGCTGAAGTCCGTGCCCACAGGGCTCCCGCCGAGAAGAGCAGCGGCAGCGCGTTCTCGGGACGCTCAGCAGCACAGGGCACTGCCCGGCACATCCCTTCCTCCTCCTCAGACTTGTCCGATCGTGTGCTCTCTGCGACCCGCCCTGTCCACACTGTGTCTGTCACAAGGTGAAAGGCTGCCAAAACCAGGGCTGGCCGCTTTTTCTTAAGCTTTTAGGTCATTAGGCTCCCACCGCGGGCCAAGTCTGTGTGTGTTCCCTGAAGCGGGGCTTCGCCACAGCGTCTGGCAGCAAAACCAACCGCCTTATGCTCAAGTCTAACCCACCAGAACAATGGTGGTACACGAAAATTCTCCGTTTTGCTCAGGAACTGGCAGGAGGGGAAGGTGCGCTGCATCGGCAGAGCTGGGCAAAGGTGAACCATGTCTCTATATAGGTTTTGCAAGACCGTGGGTTTAAACTACACCGAGCAGATACACAGTATTTCCATACTCGAGGTGCCCTATAATCGAACTTCATTGTCCAGATAGCAGAAAATGATATATTGAAGTTAATAAAAAAAACCGTGTTCATACGGAACTGTGGCCGGTCTCTCCTTGAAATATTTATTCCTTCAACTCAGGAGGTCCTCCATGAGAAAGAGAAACCTTTCATCTCACAAAGGACCGGCTCCAGAGCGGACAATGCCAGGGAGGCTGCACCTGCAGAGGGACGGGGCGCTGAGGTGGTCAGATGTGACGGCAGCGTTTAAGATGCAGACCCAAACCAGAACCTGAATTTCCTCCCTAGGGGTTTCTTGCCACAAGAACTGAAATATAAAACCAGACCAGCACAGCCACTGGACTGCAAGGAGTAACAAAATCCAGCCGTCCAGTGTGCAGCCATTTCTTCTGAGTCAGATCCATGTGTAAACTAATGCAGATTTGGAGAAAAACCCAATGAAAAGAGTCTTTTGCTTGTTAGATTTACAACTCTGTAATAAAGTATAAGCCTGCTTAGATTTACTTCACAGCACAGCAAAACATTCATTTTACTTGCACATAGCCAATTAATTATTTTTTTTTAAATTACAAAACATGAAAAATAAAGATTAGGAAACTGTTACTGCTCTTTAAAGGCACATTGTTATTCATCATCAGTGCATTTTAGTTTCCACTTTATGTAGCATATGAAGGATTAGGGTTTCAGTGAAAGAGAGGGACAGAATAAATTGCATCCTCTACCAAAGAACTGCCAGACCTTTTCAGATGGGTGCATACCATGAGCCCTTCCCATGTTAGTCAGCTTTATCTAAACCTTCCAAAGCAATGTCTGCCCCTGAATTTCATGGGTTTCAGGGTCAGTCACAACAGAATTGTGGGGCTGGGGAGGTCAGAGGCCATTTTTGTCAAAGGGTAGTGACCTTAGCAGCAAGAGGTAGCCTGACAAAAACAGGATTCATGCTACTGAATGGAGTTCTCACTGCTCTTCCCCTGCTGAGCCTTTTTTCTACCTGGTAATGAAAAATCTTGAAGAATTGTAATGGATTTTTGTACGCATACATACAGATATATTTGTGTGTGTATAGATCTATTTAAAAATATTAAATGTGTTAGAACAGTTATGCTGTAATAGATATTAGTTTCTATTCTACTCCTTATATTATACAGAATTTGTTATATGTTTTAGCCTATGAAAAACATGATATTTTTATAAAAATGTGTATTTGTTGTTAGAAAAAAACAGAATGTAAGCAAGAAATTAAAAAAAAAGGAAAAGCAAAAGAGAAAAAAAAAGAAAAAAGAGAGCAAAGAGAGGAAAGCAAAAGAAGAAAATAGGAAAATGTAACAGAAGAGAAACTGAAATTGAGATTGAATATTTCAGAATGAGGTATAGATGTTTCTTCAGCAACATTTGCGTAGTCACATATTTACTTTATATGCACATAAATGCATGGCTAGGCAAGAAACCCCAACTTTTACTTTCCATGGTCAAGGGAAAGGATTAATTAACAGGCTGCAGACTGACTCAGGAGGTTTGGCAATTTGTACTGGGATGATTTAAGACGTTTTTGCTCCTCACCAGACATTCCTGCCCAGAGGTTATGGTGCTCTCCTGAGCTGCTGCACTCCCCGCCTGGTGCACACCCTGTGACCTGAAAGCTCCTGTGGTTTGTGCTGCTGTGGTGGGTTCTGAGCTGCAGTGGCCCAGGACGAGTCCTGCTTTCCCTCACAGCACTTCTCATGCAACTGGTGATGGTGGCCTATGTTTCACCAATCTATATACTGCTTCCCATCAATATCTACTTTAAATTTCAAAGCCCTCGTCAGGAAGCAGTTCAAAAGTAGCTGGAAGTGCACATTCAGATTCCTGAGACATCAACACAAGTTTCTAAATTAATTAAAAAAAAAAAAAAAGAAAAGAAAGACTATGCAAGGTTTTCTTGCAAAAGACTTTCCAAGCCCTGTCTGACTAATGATGTTCTTGGCTCTTTTTTATGAGCAGCTTTGTGGTGCTGCTGTTGGTCAGAATTCCCTCTCCCAGGACGTTGCAGTTCTCCACCCAGAAAGGTTTTATTATTTCTGGGTCTCACACTGTGTCCAATATCCTTCCTCCTTTCCAAACACTCTGCCTGAGCTCTTGAAATCAGGGTAACAGAGTTGTCCCCAAAGGTGTTGAAGGATATGGAACATTTGTATGCTAAAATAGTCTCATTTTCTCCTCTCTTTCGGGCAATGGGGATTAGGCTGCTTTTGGTTTAACATTTTACTATAAAAAGCAGACAAAGTGCTTCTGGCTCCCTTGCGTGGTGCTTGGGTTCACCTCCATCCTGATCCTTCCTGATCCAGCCTTGAGTTACTGGTCAGTTCTACCCAAAGACATCTCACCAATGCATCTGGTCCTACAGGGGACTGTGGCAGGTCATGATCACCAATCCATCAGGTAAGTGGAGGTGCCTCACTAATTTGCCACGGATTGTACCTGTTCTCAAGTCCTTCCTTGGATAAAAACATGCATGATGACATCTAAGATTCTTTTAAGGTCTGCAGCTTGTAGAAGTTCTTGTATTTAAGTAAATTTAAATGCCATCTATTTAATTTCAAGAACTTTATTTGGGTGTGAAAATCCCTCATATATCTTGCACAACTGTACAAATAACACTTATGTCCATTTTAGGCATAAACATGGTTATTGTTACACTGGGTGCTATCAAAGATTTTATTTACAAAACAATTACTAAAATGCCTATTGTCATATTTCCATTTATTTATTTCTTACCCATAGGGTAATAGGTCCACCATAATTGCTTGGTGCGTTTTATAATACAGAAGAAAAAGCTATGTTAATAAAAACTAACAAAAACTCACAAATAGCTACAAATCTGACAGAAAATGTCTAAGAAAAATTCTCCCCAAAATACAATACATTTTTCCACACATACACAGTACAGAATAACTTCAAAGGCACAGCTTTGAATTTTGCTTTTGTAGACGTATAGAGAATTATCACCACGTGAAGGAATTGAGAGAACAGTTTCATACCTGTCAATAGATAATTAAGCGAATAATCATGTTTGCATTGTCATTTTCTTTATATAATTGCTTCATATCATCATATTTAACATATGTGGCTCTGAATCCAAAATCTTCCCAGTCCCCAAGTCCCTTCTTACCTTGTCATTACTGACCAGAGAAGTTAGATTTTTCCAGATTGTGCAAACTCAACACAAATACATATATAATAAGAACAATAGTCAACTTAAGGCAGTGTATAATTCAATGCTACATGTCTTTTCTTCTCTTTTGTAAAGATCAAACTTAGTGGATCAACAGAAAGGTGCATCGATATACAAAGTTAGATGTAAACTGAAACCTACAGCAACACGTGTCTTTTAAGGAACCAGATAGAGGAATTGATATGAATAAGTGATGACTTGGCACAATGGTTTCTAAAGAATGCATTAAGAGCTTGAAAGAACAACAGATGATGGGGGGTTTTGCTGAGGGTGAATTTCCTGTCTTTAATTCAAATTATAAATAAGTCCTGTTCCAGTACTTTTTTTTTGTAAGACGCATTAACATTTGTCAATAAGAGAGGGGGTAAAAATGGCTCAAACTGAGAGCACACAGCGTTGGCCCAGAATTAAAAAAGGCACAGATCGGCCCAAAAAGTGGTCTAGAACAGCACAAAAGTATTTGTCAGCTACAGGAACATTCAGTCATACTGGTCTGCAATCTGCCCACGTTAGGATCTACATTACTGCCCAGGATCTCTTCCATTTTCACCTCCCTTGAAGAACGTCCACGGAAAGTCCCACACAGCATGAAGTTTTTATAACTCTTGTAAGTGTGTGGGCTTAGCTGATACCAGTCATCTTCATTTAGCCCAGCCTGTGGTGGCTTCCCCATTGATGTAGGCAAAGCCGGGAAAGTGTTGCATGTGCTCGTACTCAGAATTCCTGCGTGTTGTCAAGGGCGTGTACATGTCACTGGAATTCCCATATCTCGTGGAGTGCATGGATGAGCTTGTGTAGCAGGAGTTGGCAGCTGGGACCTCTGGCCAGCGTGGAGTCACTGGGGTGGGATGCAGCCTGGGAGTGCTGCTCATCAAACAGGGCTCCATTCTTGATGTTGGGCCATTGAAAGGGTACTGCAATTTAAAAAAAAAAAATTGAGTCATTTGCCACATACTTCATTTTAGAATAAGGCTGGTGGTGTCACAATTATGTGCTTAACAAAGCCAAAATCATATGAATTAGCAGCTATCCAAGAACAAGGTATCATACTGAAGGTGGAATACCAGATAACCAGTGTCTGCTGGAAACCAAAGTTTCAGGGAAAGTCTTGCAAAACACTCACTGATTTTAAATATTGAGTTAATTTATCAAAGTGCTCGATGTATCTGGGAGCAGAAAAATAGATTGAATTAATTTAATTTTTTTCTCCCACTTTTACTCAAAAACTTGCTATTTACTAAAAATCAGAATATAAAATGTCCCAAATGTTCCTCACTCAAGTGAGTTTTGAGGGAGGGGAGCAAAAGAATCTTTATTTCTGGGAAGGTGCCTTCCCTTTAAAGTGTTCACAAGACATCCTGACAGTTTCTGCAGGAAAACAGTATGGTCTGGCCATAGAGCCAGCAGCTAATTGGACAACTTATGGAAAGAGGCAGCAGGAGAAGAATGTCTCTATTCCCTAGCTGTTCACAGTGACACTTGGAAACCAAAAGTCAAAGAAGTTTGACAAATGGCTTCCACTAAGGAAGGATAGGATAGGAAGGAAAACAGAACAGCTTTCACCCTCTATAGCCACAGGCTGCCCAGCAACAGAAAGAAAATTTGGCTTATGAGTGCTTGCTTAGCATGTATTTGTCTTATTGCCTGTCCTGCAGGAGCAAATCGTCTGTGTGCTGTGTCTGAGGAACAGCTCTCCCTGTTTTGTCCCCCTGTTATCCATCTACATCACAAAGATGGTTGGGATCCCTGTTCTCCTTGGCCACCCACATATTTCCAGAGCTTCTACGTATTACATCTTTATACCTTTTCTGCAATAAGTGTCACATTTAAAATTTCAGTATCTTGGGTTGACACCGTGGTATTTCTTTAACTAGAAAGCAGGACTATCACCACTTCTGACACTTACAAACCTTACAAGTTGCATGCAAAAGCTTTCTATGGCTGTAAAACCCCTTCCCTATATTTTGGAGGGTTATGGAGAGAAAAGCTGGGGTAGGTGTTCCTAGGAGGGAGGTAGCCGAGATTCCCAAGGGGTCTCACTGCATTACTCTGCTGTGGATGGGCCCGGGGTTATTCAGTTGCATAAGAAACTGTTACATAAGCCCAAAGCAATTACAGCAGTGTCTCCACGAGGAGTTTGTGCTGTCTCCCTTCCGACCACAGCCAGGAAGGCAGCCCAGCCTTGGCAAACGTATTTGAACAGTTCACAAGCCTCAGGCAGCTCAGGGCCACACGCTGGCCACTCCTAATTAGGAGAAAAAGAAGACTCTTTTTGTCCAACATACTGTAGTTAGTGATTTAGTATATTCCTGTGTGTCCTGGGGAGACAGGCCAGTAGGCAGATGAGAGGGAAAACATCAAAGGTGTTATCTAGCCTGCACTTCCCGTCACCACAGAGGCTGGATCTACCTGTGCCATCACAGCTGCTGCAACAGGGTGTTAAACTGCAGCACCACCCTGGAACATCAACACTTCAACACTGGTACCGCTAATCCAGCTGCCAGCATAAGCTGTCCTGGCAGCACTGACAACTGGTCTATACAACACTATCAAAAGTTCCATCTTCACCCCAGAGAAAGGTTTTTCAGTAGGACAGTTCAGCAGAGCTTACCTAATGAGTGTAAAAAGCCTTATATTCCTTTGAAGGAGAATCAAGTTTTCAGACTTGTTGGCTCTCCAAAAGCTTTCATTGAAGATGAGAACTTCCAGGGACCAGCAACAATGAAACTCAAGCTTTGAAACAGTATGTGGCCCAAGCTAAGAACTTTCTTCTTCTTCTTCAGCAGCATTTTACTTGACACCAATTACTGTGGTCTTTGCCTTTGTTACCCATTGATCTATACTTGAAGTCACTGTAGATTCTTGTATTAAAGAGTGTACTTAAAACAGGGTTAACCTAGATTTCTGCCATAACACACCAGTGATTCTCTCCTGTCTTCTTCCCAGTGAGATAATTGATCTACTCTGTTGTTAACCATAACAGAAGCCTTTGCCATCCTGACTCAGTGCAATTTTCCTTTGAGGTTTTGAAGCAAAGGTTCCGACTCGCAACAGGGGAATTACTTGCTTTCATATCCCTTAAAAATGCCTAGAGAAATCCCTGTCTTCAGCCAGGATCATTTGCTATTTGAAAATCTGTAGACTGCAAAAGTGTTCACCTATGATCAAGAAGAAGAAAATGAACTCTGGGAATATTGTGGTGGGTCTCCTTGTAGTACACAGCATTATGTGGGGAAGCCACATTACGTCTGTTTGGTCGTTTGGAACCACAAACCCTGTGCCACTGAGCAAATGAAATCTTGGCTCCCAGAATGAACTTCGGGATGCACTGAAAAAGAAAGATACTCCTCCTCCAATGTGCAGCCCAGAGGCCATGCTTAGGCTTACTAAGAAGGCAGGGGAATGGCTGTGCATGAGGGGACAGGATACAGTGTGCTGCTTTTCCTTTTCATCAAGCGCACCCGATGCAGCTGTGTTTATGAATGTGTCATGAATGTAAAAAGAGTAATTGCTTGAAAATAACATGGACTCTAAATATCCAGTATTTTACAATAAATTCTGTTATGACTGAAAGCAAGATGGAAAGTTTTGTAATGGTAGGTCAGCTAATCGCAAATGACTCAGTGGCTTCTTTTTCCCTACAGTGAAGAGACTATTGAAAGACAATATTTTTAAAGTACTCATTGGCCCCTGCCTGACTATTAACTCACCCAATGAAGCATCTATTCAGCCTTGTTGGAGTGTCCAAAGCAGAGCCATCTGGGCGGATGCCTGCCCATGCTGCCTGAATCACCTTTCACACTCTACATCCGGTTTAATGAAGAGTGCTTAAGCTGAACTCAAAACACTGGGGCCTAGTGATCTTTGCCAGATATAAAAGCGACATTTGTTGGAGGACTCTTGACAGGAAATTACCATTTTCTGGGTTGACTCACACTTGTTACTACTGCTGCCATTAGACCTAGACAAGAAGCCCTTTAAGCCTGTGAGACTTTGAGCAGATTATTGTTAAGGCCTTGCCCAGAAAAGTAAAATCAATTCAATTTCTTTTAGTATTACTTTACAAAATACAACATTAAATATGTCTTCCCATGAAGTGAAGGCTGAGTTTCTGCAGTGAAAGGATGGAGAATTATCTCTATCCTTTTACTCAACTCACCAACCAATTATACATGGAAGTGAAAGGTTTCAATGTCCAAACAGCAAAATAGTTTCCTTATGAATGTGGCTCTGACTTTACATTGTATTAGCTCCCACTTTTGCTGAATGCTGTAAATCATTGCTGCATGTTAGCTGCTACTTTAGAACTTGCAAATAACACATACCAGAAACTACTGAATTGTGGAGAGCTGGCTATAAATTAATTCCATAAAAATATGCTTGAATCTTATAAAACGATGTAATTGAAACTATTGATTAATTGCATCTGTATAACTCTTAATCTGACCCTTTTCTCCACAAATTGAACCTTATTGAATCTGTTAATTAGGCTGAGTGAAACTTTGAAGTCCATCTAAGTGATTTTGGTACTTTTGGGAGTGGCGTTTGGAGCCTTCGGAAAATGCTATTTGTAATTATCTCAAAAGAAGTTAAGACATCTGTTTCCTGTTGCATTCAATACATAATTACTTCAATTACATGCTAACAGTCTCGAGGCCGTTGTGAAGCCATACAGTTGGGAACAATGACTCTTGCTGCATGGGTGGGATTTGGGCAGTATTTTTGTCTTTCTGTCATTACCAGCTGTTTGATGACAGAGTGGTTATTGGGGAGGGTGCATTACTCTTACTGCACTGGTACGGTCATGAGTTTATAATGTGTATGTGCTGGAGGATTAAGAACTTTTCCCCTTCTTTTTTTTTTTTTTGCCCAGAGTAGATGGGCCAGAATAACATGAATGTACACTAAAGCATGGGCTGTCTGAGAGAGGATTTCCTTGGCTCCCCCACTGTCACAAAAACAGTTACTACTGTCTTCCAGTACTGCTTCCAGTAAATCCTGCTGCAGAGGCATATGAAGGGAAGACATGGTTTAGTGGAATTGTGGCATGCAATATTTTACAGAAAAACTGAGTAGTGCTGCATGCTGCATCCCTGAGAAGTTATGTGAGACCAGTGCAGTCCCCAGAGCAGTTTAGGAGAGTCAGGGTACAAACATTGCCTAAAGTTCCTTTAACTATGGCCCAAACGCAGTGCTCTGGGCCTCTGAGAGGTGCAGACCTGATCTACTGCTTAAGAGCAGACCGTACTACTGCAGCATTTTCCAGAGTGATTTGTTCTGTCCAGGCCATGGAAGTAAACTACAATCTTTATAAATGCAGCTTAAAGGCAGCAAAAATAAATAAATAGGTTCATTCTTGTCTTTAAGGTACAAAAGGAGAAACATTGCTATGCTACTTCTATGGCTCTCTGTCACCTGAGATCAACTGTTTGGAGATGGTTGTTCCATTTTAGAAGTGGCAAAGGAGAAAAGGTAAAATCAGGCTGTGTTTAGTGTGGCATCTAGAAGTGATTCCCACATCTAGGTGACTGATCTGGCAGCTTCCTGACTGAGTCCCTCCTATCTACTCTGAGATCAGGTTTGCACAAAAGGGCTGGAGGGGAGCTCCAGCTCCATCAGGTTCCCTGCTCAGCACAACTGAGAGAACAGGACATTCCCAGCCTCCCCAGACTACACCTGCCCTGCAGTCCTTGGATAACTCCTGTGCACAGAGCACCTGTCACAACAGAAACTAAAGAGATGATAACGCTCAACTCTGGACGAGACACAACAGGGAGGAAGTGAGGAAGGAATGATGCAGATCTATAATGTCTTAAATGGTGAGAGTAGATAAACAGGGAATGAATGAATATTCCCTATCCTCATCATTCAAAAAACCCTCGGGCACCAAATGCAATTATGAGGTAACAGACTGTCATGGTTAGCATAGTTTGGGGTTTTAGTTGAAGAGGGCCTCCATCAGCCACGGAAGTGATTCTTTTGCAAGGGGTTGCTTACAGCTTTCTCTACACCTAACAGAACCAATCAACTGGCTAGTTTGAATATTGGCAAGTTATTTGGGCCATTTAGGGAGCTTGACACGCCTCTGTGATCCACATTTTAAGAACTAACAAACCCTGGGACACCCTCTTTGGCTTCCGGCTTTTGAACAGGTAACAGGGGGCTCACGGCACAGCTGGCAGGGCCAGGAGCCAGCCACCCTGGAGCTGCACCCTGTTCCACCTGCACCCCATGTGGGCCAGCCCCCCTGCTCCGTACAGGCAGCCTGCGGCGCGGCTTGGCCAGGCCAGCTCCCGCCTAGTGCAGCGGCCGAAACTTCATCTGAAGCCGCTGCCCGGCACAAATCATGTCAGCAACAGAGATAAGCGAAGTCCNTTTCTTGTGGAGATGTCTCCATAGCATGCACAACAGAGACTCCTCTCCCTAAGTGAACTGAAAAAGAAATTATTATAAACGTGGTAAACTGACTGAAAATTCAAAGGTTGTTTTGTTTATGTTGTCAGTAAAAAAAGAGAAAAAGGTGGGGGCGGAAGAAGAGGTGTCCTTTTTTTTCCTTCCTTTTAAGTCTGTTAATAAACTTCTTTATATTCTATTAAGTTTTGTGCCTGCTTTGCCTTCTCCTAATTCTTATCTCACAGAAAGTAAATAAGTATCCTGAACCAAACCACTACAGGAAATTGGTGTTTCCTCCCGGTTGTGAACTCAACTCGCTACACAGACTTAAAATCAGCATGAGAATGAGTGTTTCATGCAATCCCTGGCAAAGTCTATACAGAAAAGCTCAAAGACAGGGGAATGGAGAGTGGTTTGCTACGAAAGTCATCATTCCAGCTGCTGCTTCCTACTCAGGATATCCCTAGGTTAGCCCTTGCCAAACTCATCATAGCTATGCTGGTGAAAGGACCACCTTCTACTTACCCTACTTCTAAGACTTTTCCTCCACGCATCTGTTTCTCGTCGTTGCTAGAGATAAGACCTGGATAACTGAACTACAGTGTGAATCACTACAGCTACACATTAAGGTACTTCCACTTAATGATGTGCATCTTTGTATGTTACCAGATATGTTAAAATGTGTACTGCTGCACATTTCTCTAATTATTCTTCCTACTAAAACTGTTAGCCTTGAAATTTACAAAGAAAAATTACTGCAGCATGAATTAGTTTGTATTTAAGGAAAAGGTAGAACTACATGAATTAAAATACTTTTGGATAGCTTGAAAGAGGATTAAGACCTGTCCAGCCAGGGTGAACCTTGCAGATAAAAGCTGTGCTCAGAAGCCTGTCAAGCCTCCCTTGTGGAGGTGAATTAGGTGTGACTTCCTGAAGGGGTTAACCTTTGAAGGAGGTAACTCTGCTAAACTCAACACAGGATGATGAGACCTCTCAGAGGCTTTTAGACAGCATTGTCTATTTTCTACCCTGGCGTCTGGTACCTAAAACTGCAGAAGCAGAGAACTCATGAAATAAAGTGTCAGTATAGACATGCTTATATACACACACACTGAACAGACCTCTTCTATGTGATGGTGGAGTAGCATCAGAGTATTTTGTGCACTCCTGCACTATGGCTTAGAGAATTAGGTAGTAACAGATCAACCTGTAGATAATTTTTCATTTGTCTGCCAGGCTCCTGGCCAGTAAGCCAAGACAAGAAATGAGCAATCAGGTCTGGAATTACAAGTAAGGACCTGTTCTGAGAATTATTCACAGATGGTGAGGGAAGAAGAAAAAATTAGGGTTAAGACCAAGGTTTGAACAGACTGTTCCTGTCATCCAAAACAGTTGTAGCCATCAGTGGGAATTAGTCTATACTGCCAGACCCCCACCTGCACTTTTCGAGAGCTGTAAAGAAATACTTAATAGTAAATAGTAAAAAAGTAAATAGTAAAATATCTATGTCTGTGTGACTTCTTCCTCAGCACAGTCTCACTCTAAAATTCCAATGACAAAATCAAAGCTCTTAAACC
Organism: Ifrita kowaldi; assembly: GCA_013398055.1. Taxonomy (NCBI): domain Eukaryota; kingdom Metazoa; phylum Chordata; class Aves; order Passeriformes; family Cinclosomatidae; genus Ifrita; species Ifrita kowaldi. The sequence continues at coordinate 78,439 of VZRS01010503.1, read as the reverse complement.
TGGAGTGTGTCACTCTCTTCCACACAAAGTGCTTGGACATGAAGTTCTTCAAGACCAAAATAGTTATTTATAGCTGCAGCTTAAACCCCGCCTGAACTACATGTCACCTGTTTTGGCTCAGACCCTTGTTTACGACAAAGGCTCTCCCTGAATCCATGTTTGTAGAGGAGAATTTACCACACACACAGAGCTTTTTTTTTTTTCTTAGGAGTTAATCCCTAGACACTATCCTAAAGAGCATGGTAGAATAGTTGCTAAAGTTGAGCCAAAGTTCTATATTTGGCCAGAATGTAGATTATAACAAAGAGTTCTTTTCAGCGTTATGGTCAATGCCTCCTCTTCTCAGCTGATTATACTCCCACAGCTCTGCACATTGCAGCTCCTTTGGTTTCAGTATAGTGGCAGCTGTTGATATATTCTCTGTAAATTTGGCTTCCTGTGTTTTTATTTTGCAACATCGTGAGTCCTACTGCAATTCCTTGCAATATGTTCCCCTCACAAAGACCACTAGAAAAAGAGCAGTTCCCTAACATCCTATTAGGGACATCTTATGAACTGTTTTTTTGGCTAAAAGTAGCTAAAAAAGGACTTATTATCAGCACAGGCATTGTACAGAAGCTAACTTAGCTTTAAAAAGACTGTCAGTAAATTCCATATCAAACTGTCAAAGGCTTTTAGATAATTTTTCAAAAGTAAGGTTCCAGTTTGTAGCTCCTCTCAGTACAGAACAAGCACATTGATAGGGTTTTGTTGGCTGTGTCCTGCTGTGCAGTTTCGTGTCAGTTTATAAGCAGCATGAGAAAGAACACGCTACATAGAAATTGAAATAATTTTCCTTCAAGGTGTGATCATTAAAGCGTAGCTGTTCTTCATATGTGTTCAGGACAGTTCAAAGACTAGCAAGAGAGGAAAAAATGATCTGATATCTGCACCTGTAGAGACAGCCTACTACAGTATGAAAAATATTTGCCTGAGTTCGATGTTTGCTATTGTTTGCATGCAACATGTTAACCAGAACATGAGTAAACTAAAAATATGTTGATCTTGATTTGCTTTACTTGTTTTTTGAGATAACAGGGTAAGACCTATACTGAAAAATGGAAGAAAACAAACCTGTCCCAGGACACTGCACTTAGATGTTCACTCACTTTCCTACTGAAGATACAGCAGCTGCAAAAACCTTCCAACAAACCTGGATACCTCAAGTAGTCTGACAGACCAGGTGCTACACAAATGGGTGAGAAGTTGTAGCTTGTCCTTTCCATAAACTAGAGAGCCATTGTTGAGGTGCTCCAAATGAGCATATTGGGTTTGTACAGATCTCAAAAAAGCTTCAACGAGATCAACACCATTATTCTTATTTTACAGCTAGGGAAAATGAAGCATAAAAAGGAGAAATGACTCCTCTAAGATCACGTGGCAGACTGATGCCAAAGACCAGAATGAGATGCAGCTTTTGTGTGCTCCGTTTCAAAGCACTACCAAATTTACACCTTTGCATCCGGTATGGAACTGTTGCAGTCCCGTGAAGATAGTGAAGCATGGCAGTCCCTGATACACTTTTATAAATTTTATGAATATTTTTATAAATTTTATAAATTTATAAACGAAAAGTTTTATAAATGTGTTTATTAAAATAATTTATATAAATTATGTGTTTTAATAAATAAATAAATAATTTATATGTTTTTATAAATAAAGTGTAAGTGGGGCCACGTGGGTGAAATATCCCAATGCCATCACCTCCTCCCTGGATCCACCCTTTGCTAATCTTCCAGCAGAGAGCCCAGAGAGCAGCTGCCTACACTGAGGAAGCACCAGCTGCATGAGGCACTAAAGCCCTCCGACAGTGGCACTGCTTTGGAACTCTTGCCAGATCTGATCTTCACATTTAATCTGTGCTGGCTCTGACTGGCTCAGGTTCGTGAGGTGGAAGAGTTACTGATACAATTTCTCAGCATTGTAGTAAGAGAATACAGGATACAGATTAGAGCCTCTGCAATGGTGTCCTGAAGTTATTCAAACTATATGCAGAACTCACTGTTTTGGCAATTTCCTAAACAGGGGTATCCTCAAAAGCAGAGACCCCAGAAGAATTCACTATGGCCTCTGCATCTGCAGGAAAACACTTTTATTTCTTCTTAGGGATCTCTTCCTGCTCCCAACACTTAAGAATCATGCAACTAGTTATATTCGTTTTTGCTTTAGCTACTCCTTAAAACAGAAACACTTTCCATGATCCAGACTGCTGGGTTTTAGAGTTAGTATTTTATATTCACAATCTAAAGCTACATTTGATCTCCAGCAAAATGAAAAGATACCTAGGTAATATTAGAAGATGAAAAAAATTAGGAGCCATGAATATCTAGACAGATTATTGTTTCAGACAGCTAATATGCTGATAAATTTACAAAGTAAATTTATTTTAAATGTTATAACAACCATCATCAAGTAATAAACGCAAATTACCTGTGAAGAGCTTCTGTGGTAAGCTGAGTAGTGAAGTGGTCCAGAAATAGCAGTATCATGTGGTAAGGATGGATACTGACTCTGCATTGGATGGGGATGCTGGTTGCTATAGCTACCATAGTTGTAACTTCCTGTGTATCTAAAATACATCAAAAACCACTTTTAGTATGCAAAATAATTTATTCCCACTAATCATTCCACAACTTTTATGAAATATACCATTGTTTTGGAGGGGTTTTTGTAATAGGAGGATGATATTTTAAATCTTTTTCAAAAATATATTTTCACCTCAGATGGGAAGCAGATGCCACTAGTGAAAGTGTGTGTCCAGCACAACATCAAGTGGAGAGACCCAGCCTGTTTCTGTGATTAATTTTAAACTGCAGACTCAGCTCCACACTTTCTGAGGAGAAAGTGTCTTTCCCTTCTGTTGTTATCTAATGCCATGTTCCCAGCAAATTGCTCTCCAGACTGAGGAAGTATGGTAAGCCCCGACTTGAAGAACTACAACGAGTTCAGCTATCTCCTTGTACTGCAGTCAGATGTTCCTTTTTTGGGAGGGAGAGAAGTGAGTTAGCTTGAATCTGAAGCATACAATGTTCAGCTTTAGCACAGCCAACTCAGTAAGAGAGTGGGATGTGAGATTGAAGAACCTGTCTACTTTCTTTTTGATTCCCAGCCTCCTGTCTAGGGACATCCAGGGGCAAAGGAGGGAGCAGTTTCCTTAGCTATTGAGTCAGTGTTTGTTGGCCACCATTGTTTGGACCATTCACTAGCAGAAGATGCATGGACACTTTCTGCAATCTCCCCATCTTTGTGAACATCTGATCTTTGTTGTCTTTCAGAAAAGTTGATTCACCTAGATTCAAATGTTTCCCCAAATCACCATGATCCATCTAACACCAGAGGCAAGGGATTCCTGCAGGAGCAACAAATTCTCACATATATACACACCTGTATATAACAGAGGCACTGCCTTACAGTGGTTGGTTCCAAGTCTTGAATACTCTTAGCTCCCAAACCTCCATGCTGCTCTATTTCTGCCTCCACCAAACAGTCATATTTCTGGATAAGAGAGATGTTCCCTTTCTCCTTATCCAGGTTTTCCCAGTAAGGGCTTAGCAGTGACATTCAAACAGATATCTAAACCTAATCACACCCAAGATGGAAGAAGATGCAGGGTTCAAATTAATCTACTGATATCCTTCCAAACAGTTTAGAGTCTTTCATACTGGGAAAGCACTTTGGCAAAGTTAATGAGTTTGCAACAAGACTGAGGAACACAGTAAAACCTTTTGAACCTCTTGCATCATGGCAGCAACTGGGCATTTGCTGATCTTGCTATATTGCCTGTTCCTTCTCCATCGATTACTTTATGACTGGTTTTTTCAGTTACGGATATCTATGAATTACGCACTGAATCAAGTAAGGATCGCACAGAAGAAGTGTTGCTTAAGGAAAACAGCACTGAGAGCTTTAGTAAGTGTCTGAAGTTTTTCCAGATCAAATAATGTTACATAAATTTACACCTGTAATTATTTTAACTGAGAGCCTAGAGCAAATTTTGGTGATGGAGAATATTAGAATGTTATAGTGATAATGTGTCTGTATCTTCAAACTGTGGACATTTTTTTATGTGCAGGTTAACAGCAGTCACTGAATCACCGAGGCTGAAAGGGACCTGTGGAGTTTATCTAGTCTAACCCCCCTGCTCATAGCAGGGTCTGCTAGAGCAGCCTGCCCAGGATCGTGTCCAGATGGAGTCTGTACATTAGCAAGGATGGAGACTCCATAGCCTTTCTGGGCAACCTGCTCCAGTGTTTGATCACATTTACAATAAAACAAGTTTTTTGTTCATTTATGTTTAAACAGAATTTCTTGTACTTCTATTTGTGCTTGTCCTGTCATCAAATACCACTGAAAAGAACCTGTCTTCTTATCACCCCCCACTGATAAGACCCTCCCTGAACCCCCTCTGCCTGATGCTAAATAACCTCAGCTCTCTCAGCCTCTCTTGGTATGGCAGATAGTCCAGTCCCACAATCATCATCAAAGTGGCCCTTTTCTGGTCTTAATCCCGTGTGCCTAGGTCTGTCTGGTACTGGGGAGCACAGAATTGGATCCAGATGTGGTCTCAGCAGTGCTGAGCAAAAGAAAAGGATCCCCTCTCCTAAGACATGGTATAGTAGGGTTGTTCTCTAGGCACATCTAGCTTTTTAAAACATGGCACAGGAAAACAGGAATCAGAGAAGAAATCCACCGAAGCCTTCTCTTTTAGAAAATATCCTCCAGGCCTACTGTGGTTTTGAATAGAATTAAATGAGATTATAAAACCAAGACTTAATATAATTATACAATAGCAACAACAGCCAAAGAATTATGATACCAGCATCTTTGCAATACAGACTTAACTGCATCAAGAAACAGCTTTTACTGTATTTCAAAAAAACATCTAAGAAGAAGTTCATCCAAAACCCACCAAAAATGCATAATCCCTACTTCCCCCAAGACACTGAGAAGTGCCTTACCCGTGTTCTTCTCTGTGGGGATAAACAGGTATCCGGTGTGTGACAGATGAGGAAGGCACGTGGGGACTCCTCATGCAGGGCAGCTGTTGGGAATTCTCTGCAGGCGACCCGGCAGCGGTTGTCACGGTGTAGGTGAGTGACCATGTGTAGGATTGCATAGCCCCTGCAGGCAGAGAGGAGCCAAAGGAGCACAGTTAACATGGGCTGCCAGCCACAGAGGTGCCATGCCTTGAGACAGTTACAGGAAAACAACCGAACAGGCAGTGGTCATGGAAAGTGCACCGACCAAAGTGAACAAACTCGTCGTATCTGAGGTATAAATATAAACATATGCAGATTATTTGGAGCATGCAAGGATCCAGAAGAATGAAACTTATCTGGAATGGCTCACACTGTGGACTTCCAGTGTGGTGTTGAAATAATTTTGCAGAATAAAACAAAACCCTGGAATAGGACTTAGAAATGGAAGAACACCAGTGCTAAGATTTCTCAGGCATGATGCACCAAACCCTGAGGTCTGTCTCACATGGAGAGGGCTGCTGGCCTACTCAGCTCTGAGGCCTGGACTGAGGCAGGAAGTACGATCAGAACAATGAAGGATTAGAAAAAAATGGGTGTTATGCAAATAAATTTCTTTAATCCTTTTGCAGTTTGTACTGCAACAAGTTCCACCCGACTAGGTACCAGGCCTTGTAGTGACAACACTACAAAGATCCCCAAATTATAACGAGTAGATAGATAGAAATAGCCTGGTCCTGCAAATGTTTCTTTCTGGTTTTTTAGTGGCAGCAGAGACTGGACTTAATTTATTTTTGTCATGTAGAGCGTTTGTGGGAAGAGCAAAGCAAAGAAGTGGGTTTTCCATTTTGCTCAGAAGGTGCTGAGTTTTTTAATCATCCTGATCCCTTCCAGGCAGGAACTCCAGTTTCATGAGCCAGCTGCTGAGAAACCTTTGTCCTTTGCACACACCCCTTTCACTCAGGAGGCTGACAGATCCATTGTTCCAGCATAACATAGCTCTTGCTGGAGGTCATGACCATACTGGCTGAGATTACCCTGCAAATGAGGACCAGAACACTGAATTTAACCCAACGAGAACACTGGTTCGGGGGGCTCCAGGCACTCTTGACTCTTTTTCTTTAGCTAAAAGGAATTGCAGGAGGTGACACAGTTTTTTTCAGTATGGATTCTAGGACTTCCTGTAGCATGAAAGGGCCTAATTCAGAGAGGAAGTAATTGTACTCCCAGGTCTGTGTCCACTCCATAGCTTTGGGAAATGAAAAGCCTATTTCAGATGTGCATAATTTTCTTCAGGTGTATGTGATTTTATTTGGCAAAATCAGGCAATTTTTTTTTTTAATGGGAAATGCTTAATTCTGGGACTGGATGAAGGCATTCTGGGCTTTACACGGTAAGTCCAACTTGAAATACTTCAGCAGGGTGTGATTTGGTGCTCTTACAATAGAAATCCTTGGATGTGTTATGGCCAAGAGCACTTGTGATAGGTCTGTTTTCACATGCCTGCATTTTCTGCCACTGACTCCTGAATTTTGTGTCTTCATCTCCTCCCAATGCAAAGGACCACTGAGATCCCCAAGACCCCATGATGAAAAGGTAGCCCGTGTTGCCATGGACAAATAAGGATTCATGGTTCCTTGAGCTGAGGAAAATGTTTAAGGCAGCCTGCCTTTACTAAAAAGTACGGTTTGGGTGGAGGGGACCAAAAGTACTTATGCAGTTACCAAATAGCTTCATTTGAAAACAAGAGAGTTTTGAAAATATCAACAACTTGTCTACAGAATATTTTAATGAAACATTTCAATTTCAAAAGGTCAACATATTTTCTCAGTGTTATCTTCCAGAACAAAATTTACAACTTTCTTTCAAAACAGGCCTAAATGCAAAAGGCAAAAACAAAGACAAAAGAAAGAAGGACAACAAAGAGGGTGAAAACACCCAAATACTTATTTTTAGGTAACATTATTGTTTGGGGTTTTTTCCCCACTTTTTCACTTCACCATAAAACAAAAGTTTTACTTTGACCTGATTTTATTTTTTTCAACAAATAAATTTGCCATTGAGCCAAAAAACTCATGACCTTCCCAGCTCCAAGGAGGAGCAGTAATAACAGAGCCAAAAGATCCTTTGCCTTTTAACAAATATAGTGATTTGACTGGTCTCAGACATTGTGACAATCTCCTTTACTTTTTTTGAAAAATAGTGGTGATCTTATCATAGTCAGGAAAATGAGTGAGTCCAGGAGAGCAAGTTGTTTCATGTGCTCCCTGTGGGAAGTCAAATTCCTTGGATGAGAGATGCCAATCCTGGCATTCAAATCTAACTGGAAGCCACCTCAGTTCAACTTTAAAATAAATGGTTGGAGAGTAACAAGCTTTGTGCTTGTGCAGGTTATCACAGAAACAAATGTAGAAAGTAGATCTTGCACTGGGAGAGCTGTGAATATCTTTGTTTAATTCTCTTAACCACGAAATGTCTGAGGTACTACAGGATAGTACCTCACACAGTTGCTCGAGGGAACACTCCCTTTCTTTTGCAGGTTATGGTTTAGAAACAGAAGTTTGTTGGGTTTTGCTCTGGATTTACAGAATGACAGAAAGCCATTCACATATTTTTTTCAGAATGTTCTGGGGAACCTACAGTTGCCTCATTTCTTTTTGCCTTTGTGGCAGGAATGCCATTATTTTCAGTGACCTAATTACAAAGACAGAGAGGAAGGATGGAAGATGGCAACAGATTTGCAGACTGTGTAAGTACATATGAGGTCAACTAGGATACTGCCAATGTTGTGGTGGGTGGAAAAGGAGGAATGAGTTAAGTCTGAAAGGTTTTCACAGCTAGCTTTTTAGTACCTGCCTAGGTCCCAGTCCTCTATGATCAATTTCCTCAGCTGGTTGCAGAATTGAACTTCAAGAGATGAAGTCTCTTTTAGATATGACTGAACCCAACTGAACTGCTTTTTTGAAATAAGCAAAAACAATAGTGATTGAGCAATGATTTGCTCTGCTTTGTGTTCTGAACATGCAGGGTTTGATTAAAATAGGGAAGTTCATTTATTATCACTTGTTTTTCTTTTCTCTTTTAAAAAAAATGATTTTGAGGATACTAACCAAGAGGCCATCTGACCTGTAGGGAAGCCAAATATAAATGGAACTGCTATTAGTCCAACAACAGCCCTGTTGTCACTGATGCCATCACGACACCAGTGCAGAAAAAACCCAGAAGTTGCTTCACGATGCTGCATTTTATATCTGCTTTAGGCTGGAGCAAACGACCACCAAGACACAGTGAGACAATCCCAGCACAGTGCATTATGTTTGATAGAGAGCAGTACTGTCACCCTCAAGTAGTCAGAAATCCAGAGTCAGACCTCCATTCTGCCCCCACACAACAGACAGATCACTTCACCTATAAAGCTTTAGGCAAACACAAGCCCTTCCATTTGAACAGGAGAATTGCCTTTTGAAATCGAAACCTTTGAGTTTTGCCCTCTGCAGCTATGGGAATTAAACTCTGATTGTTGAACAGGAGTTGATGGTCTCAAATACTCCTACGGGTCCAGGAGCTGAAGCTTTAGGAAAAGAACTAAAATTTGTTCAACTTATACACACAAATATGAGAGGGCTAGATCTGTGCCAGTACTCCCAGAACTTTAATACCAAGCCCAGACTTGGAAGAACAGTGACTTTTAATGACCATTGCTGACCTGAAGACTTATTTCATGCATAGATTTCTTAAAACTGAACAGCAAACTCCATAGTTTACTAACATATTAGGAACTAGCAATTTAGAGTTCATTTTGTGTTATCTAAAAACGATTGCATTGGCAATGAGTAATCAGAGCTTTAAGAGGGGCTTTTAGAGAGAACAGCATAGTCAGCCATATAGCTATTACTTTTATTACAGTAGTGTTGCAGTTTGAACAATCATTAATCTGGCCTTTGTGATTTAGAAAGGATGGAAACTAATTAGCCTTTTAACTGTCTAGTAACCTAACAAAAAGTTTTAAATAAAATGTTAGTGGTGCCATGACAGATGTTCTACCGCAGAGCGTGATACATTGGATTTACCTTTCTTTTGCTCAGTATCATGTAATTGCAACAGTTTAATTTGCTGGTTTTGTACTGACCACTGACTGAAGGCAAAAAGGTTAAAATGCAAGTTTAATAGTTAACTTTTATTGCTAATGTCACAAGCAAGAAAGAGTTACCAATGCCTTAAACTGGGGAACTGAGAGCTAATGGTGACCAATGGAACTAGTTCTCAAGATCTGCAAAGCATTTGTAGAATTTTACATTTACCTCATAAAAGACACGTAAGAAAATCAATGGTGTACTTCAAAAACATCTTTCCAGAACAGAGGTTCCTGTTTCAAAATATTCTATGAAATGCCACAGATCCGTATGTAAACTAGCTTGAGTACATGTAATACATCTTCAGCACTCTTATTCTAAAGTGTAGCAATTTCCTTTAGCTGAGACAGTTGTTATTTCATGTTGCTTTATGTGAATAAACACTGCATTCCACAGTGTAATGGTTTGCAAACTAAAAAGCAAACTAAAACTAGTCCATCTACATAATGAACATGGGAAACAGAAGTATTTCTAATTGCTCAAATTAAGAAAAACTAAGTAGGCACATATTCATATTTAATCTTAACCAGAGCATTACTTGCATTGACAAATTTGGCTTGTGCAAGACAAAAATGATTTTCACATTCTCAAAAGTGAGACTGCACCAAACCATAAGAGTAAAATCCAATTCAACCAAACAAAAGCTTTTAAAACAACCTAAAAATGAAAAGCTGAGAAAAAAAGAACTAAAATAATCAGAAATAGCTTTCTTGCCTAAAAAGTTCTAGTATGGGAACAATTGTGGTCTTTCAGTACCTGAAGGGAAAGATGGAAAGGGACTTCTTACAAAGATATGCAGTGACAGGACAAGGGCGAATGGCTTTTGGTGAACTGTTTTATGACAGTCACATGGAGTTACGGCATCTGCAGCCCAAACACAAGTCCCCCAAATCTCCATTCCTGTCAATGGCCCTGGAGAACACACAGTTCCCTTTTTTTCAGTCTTTTACTTCTAGGTACAGCCCTGCATCATACTAAGTTCTGGTTCTGGCATCACAACCATCCTACAATGCCTACAGGTCAAGTTCCACGCAACATCAATGTTTCAATAAGAGTCAAAGATCCTCATCACCTCCACTGTCACCTGAACTGAAGCTGTGTGGTCACCTGTCCTGTCTAGGAATCATCTGTCTCTTGTCTATCTGTCCTGGGGGTAATAGCTTCCTATTTCCTTCCTAAGTATTGTATTGCCTCCAACAGTGAAAAAGCTTAAGTTGTGATGTAGGGACAAATATTTTAAAATCTCTTTCCAGCACAACATGCATTTTGCTTCCCTGTGGTGCCTTTGAAAACATGAAAAACATTTTTCAGGAAGATTTATTAGTTCTTTAGCCACTGCCAAATTCTCTAGTGTGGTAAATCATCACTTTATGACATTCTTTCAAGAAGATTTTGTAACTTTTCTAGTACATCACAAAAGCCATAGTTTCCACATTCTGATTGTACATCCTATTCAATGAGGAGCAGCAAAGCTGGAATTTCACTGCCTGAAATGCCTTCTGAAAGTCACTCACATTTCTGCCTTTTTTTCCACAAACTAAGAGAACACACTTTTGATCATACAGACAGACTGTCCTGCCCACATCCAAAAGGTAATGAGTTTTACTCTAGAGCACAGAGGATATCGGCCATTTATGCAGCCCAAACGAGAAGCTGGTTTTATGCTTATTGTTTTCTGTCAATCCTACACACAAGTTTAAGCTGTCCCTTAAGCGCAGATTTTTTTTAATTTGTGGGCCCACCAGAATACAACAACCTTATCAGTTGCCATAATAGAATACAACACTGAAAATAGGCTTCAAACATGTAATTCCTAATCTCTAACATTGATAGATGAAAGTTATCAGCAATGTGTAAAACATTCCCAAGAGAAACTTGCACAGCTATTTAAACATATTTGGGTGTTAAATATGTTGAAAGATACCCATCTCCCACTTTACCAGCTAAGAATTCCTGAACCACCAGTGATTTGGGATTTTGCAAACCTCACTAAACCTAAAATACCTGGCACACTTCCTTCAGGGGTATAAAACATCCAAACATCAGATCTTTTTTCTGGTAGACTGCACATCATGTTTGGATACAGTGAGAACAGATTTTTGGCTTGGGAAGGCTTCTCATATCTTGCAAGCCAGCACATTGTGTTCTCAGGCTCAATTTTAGGAGTCCAAGTGCAAAAGCCACAATCAAGCAGATTTATTTCCCAGAAGCCAACTCACCTGTAGTAGCTGTGATGCCACCATACTCTGGGGACTGGTTGCTGATGGGCGACGGGGCAGAGGGCACTTCCACAGAGGTGGCAGATTTAGCTGGGGAGAATGGCGCTGGGGAGGGAGTTGGAGCTGCTGGTTCACTCAGAATAATTTCTTCTCGTATTTCTGCTGCAGAATGAGAGAAAACCCATCAAACATAGCTAAAGGTAGAGTCAAGGAACACCGAGAAACTAAAAAAAAAAAAATAATAAAAGCATGTTAAGTTCTGTAGAGTGTATTTCAAGAAATACAAAGAAGGAACCACAAATCTTTGAAAGAAGTACTTCTGTAACATTCACCATTACAACCTTCAGCATACCTGCAGAAGATCCCTTAAAGGAAAGTGCTATTTTTCCTGCTGCACAGGCAGGAAACTGGTGCATGGAGAGCTTAAGGGTTATACTCCTATAATGTACTATTATATATCTAAAATTAGGAGTCCACTCTGAGTTAGGCATTCCTACACCTTTTAGAAACATTGGAAAGAAACAGAGTCTCCAGGGCATTCTTGCAGCTTCTGGCCATGACCTTCTTTCTTTGTTGACTGAAAAAGGAGGATATTCTGGATGGTTTTAGCTGCTAAAGGTATGTGGAAAATATGCAAGAATAAGCAACTTACTTGTCAAAAACCCAAGACGCTATGGCAGGGCAATGAATTAAATTCAAGTCTTTCACCACATAGAAGATAGTACCCTAATCACTGAATTGCTTTTCTTCCCACAAATCTACAGGGTGACATATTAAGCCACAGCTAAAATGGAGAATGAAACTTTCCAAAGGTGACAGAGAGGTTTAATTTGCCAAAATTAATGGGAGATGCAAGGAAGGAAGATCACTGAGGACCCCCCATTACGAGGGGATTGCCCAGAGTAGAAAAACTAAAGGCAATCCCTGCTTGCTTCTGTTCTGGCCAGGCAGTGTGGGGTGGAGCAGGACCAGAACTTCCTTCTGTAAAGGCACTCAGAACAGAAGTGTGCCAGAAACAACAGCTTTGTCATTTGTCTTTTCTCACCTCTGCTATCTCTTCCTCTTATTTAGACTGGTATAAATCCACTGATAGCAGTGAATTTATTAACACTGAGTCCACTGAAATTCAATGGTGGCTTAGAAAGATTAACTAAGGTAAAAGGTTCAGTACAAAAATTTCTCACTGAAACACCAAATGAGTGTTTAGGAATGGAGTTTCAGACATCCAGAATGATGCTGTGAAGCAGGCAGTTCTCTCTCAGAATGTATTAACCAGGCATGCCTCCCAAATGATTTATTTCACACCATGGTAGAAGTGAAAACCACTTAGCTCCTGGATAAGTCTCAGTGGGTTAGATAAGGATAAAGATACATCCTTACATAAAAAATAGAGAAGCCAGTGGAATAAAACAACAAATAATGAATAAAAGAACAGACTCACCTGTGCTTCCTTCTCCCTTCATTGCCCTCATTAGCTCATTAGCTTTCTCCTGACAATGGAGTGATTCTAGCAGGTACAATACGTAGTCATCGAACATCAAGTGAATAAGGTGAAAAGACCCTGGTAATAAAGTGAACAAACAAAAAAGCCATTGACTGTCTCAATACACTCATTAAACCAATTATTACAGTACTCAACACAAACAGCACTGAGTAAGACTGCCTCCATGTCTCCATGTACTGAAGCATCTCTCTTACTCAAGGTAAGTGAGAAGAGAGGTCAAAGTAGAACCAGGGAGTAGCAAACTGTTCATTCCTGCATTTACACAGGCTTCTACGACCAGTTGTGGTTTAGGGAGCAAGAAGACTACCTAGCTGAAAGCTGGAACTTGATGGATTTTTCTTCTCCTACATTAGCACTGAATGCCAATTTTGACAATTCCACTACAGTGGAATTGTTTCCTATTGTCTAAAGGAGGTATCATTCTCTGTCAGGAGTAGAATCTCAAACTGGCTGCCTTAGTGACACAACCTGGTATGGACTTTCTGAACTACCTGCATAGAAAGGAAGTGAGTTGCTTCCCATAACTTATAAAGAATACATATCAGGGATGGTGAAGAAATGTTGGCCCTAGATCATAAAGCACGAGAAAAAAAGATATGTAAGAAGACACCACAGATACATTTTGGGGGGCAAAGTAAGAGGAGCAAAGCATCAGAGCTGAGACATTGTACAGTGCCTCCTGAAAGGACCAACATCCATCTGCAGGGAGACACTGACAAGCATCAAGGTGGAGTTTGTTCGATTTATGCAATAGGCTCCATGACATGAAGTACCTGTAATAGTTCCAGACACGACTTTATCTTACGGTGGGTTTGGTTTTTTAAAGCTCCTTTGTTCATTTAGACTTGCACGGAATATTTAACAAATGTTCATTTAAGTCACTAAGTAACTCTGACAAGTACAAGCACAGTGAAGTTAAAATATTAGCTCATCCAGCAGCTACCTTAAATCAGAGAAAAGTCATAATCTGAGACAGAAACAGAGATCAACTACACCCAGACAAAAAAACCCCAAAAATACCTCATGCGGAGGTATTCCTTTGGAAATTCCATTACTGCATTTGAGCAGAAATACTTTCATGGAGAAAAAATCAAACAAGTTTCAAATTCAATTAATTTCATAATGACTGGTTTCTTCACAGGAAAGTTAGGTTTATCTTGAGATACTGGCTTTTATCACAATGAAGAATTTCCCCTACTCCAGCTTCTGTACTCAAACATGCTGCTGTAGGGCAGAAGTGGTTTGAAAGACCCAATATCCTCATTCAATCCTAGCTGGCAATTCAGCTTTCAGAGCGACTCTGAGCACATTCTTTTCCTTTGTGACTCCGATGGTTTTTGTGTTTGATTCTCTCACTCCACGCCCGCACGGTTTTGTCATCGCTGATATGAGCTGGGCACACACCCTGGGAGGTGAACATGTGCCCCTGTGCTCTTGGGCAGGGCAGCACAGAAACAGGACATACCTGACTGCAACACCTTTGCTATGGGGAGGAGATCTCTGGCTACTGGTGAACCTGAAGCATCCAGTTCTTCATTTGTTTCATGTGACCAAGCAGATCAAAATGGTAACAAGTTTCCCCAGCCTTTCAAGGGTAAAAAGTGGGGATCTTCACTTAACTACAGCAGAGAACTTGTTTTTAAAAACCTTCTGGGCTCAAAGGCTTGTTAAATGAAGCCCTATTCGATCTAGCAGTGCAATAAAGACAGCAGGCATGGCTGATCATCTTGTTACTGACCTAGGATTTCCCCAGTGGAAACCTAGGTTTTCAAGAATCTCCACAAAATGCTCACTTTTCTCCTGGCTACAGTTTTTTCAGTGGGAAGTTTCTATTGGCTCTAGTGCAGTTATAACTGATAAGTATCTTCAAGGTAAGAAAAACAGGCTAAAATGCTGGCAAACTTCATGTAGTGGCATAAAGCTCAGGGTATTTACTATTTTCCATCAAACTCCTTACTCAGCCTTCATTAAAAAAAAGGAAAGTTGCTTGTAGTTTCATAAAAATATTTGGAAGTGCAAACTCTAAACACTGTAATGCTAGCAAGCAAACAACAAGAACCCAAGATCTGACATTTTAAAAAATGTCTTTGTTTTTGGGGGGTCTAAGACTTTATTTTGCAGACTTGGGGTTGGCAATACTGAATGCAGCATTTAAAAACACTCCAGTGCCCTTGTCACTCTTTTGAATTTCTCTCTTCCTCTCCTATTATTTCTCCCACTGTGTATTTTTAAGCTCTGCACAGAGTTTTTGAGCCCAGAATTTGCGTGAAAGACACCAGACAAACAAGGGTTTGGTACTGAATGCAATGAATACAATATTTTTATATTTTTAAATAAGTCAAATGAAATATAAGCTATAGAGTGAAACTGATATCAGGGCATGCATTTCAGCCTCACAGTGAATGGCTATTCAGCACAATGTACCATAATTTATTCTGTGTTTGCAAGCTACTGTTTCTCATATGAAACTGTTGGGCTCTTTCAAGCCTATCTTTAAGTACTGAAATGGATCCAGTGGTAGCCCGCAAATCAATCACTTCTTTAGGAAAAGGTAAGAAGTCATTCAAGAGACTGTAGTTACAATGATAAATAGCATCTGGCTCTAATCTTCAGGGGTTAACAGAAATCATGGCAGTGATTACCCAGCTGAGGCACAGCAAGCATCAGCATCTATTAGGAGATACAGCAATTTGTGTAAGTAGCAAAACAACAGTGAGATTTCCAGATCTGGAGAAAATCTGAGATTTCCAGATCTGGAGTTTCTATTACTAATTAGTTACTTTATACACTGGGTGCATTACCCAAACATTGCCACCAACTGTGCCTTTGATATGCATAAGCAGGAAAGAGGGAGGCAGGGAGGGCGGCAGGCAGAGAGAAAAAGAGAGAGGAAGCAAGAGAGAGAGCAGCTTTTTTTTTTTTCTACCAGAGATTGTTTCAACCTGCTCGTGTCACCATGCTTAAAAGCTTTGCAGAATCAAATTTTTGTGCCAGCCACTCCAGTGCCAGGTATTACAACTACCTTCAATCAGAGTTTGGAATCATCTATTTCAAAGGTAAAAATATGCTGTTCTGTACATAATAAAAATCCCATCATCTAACACATTATTTCACTTTAAAAAAAATTACACTGTCAGCATCTGAGTCTATACATTGTTTGAGGTGGAAAAAATAATTTAAAAATCAGTCCACTGAAAAAGTTCCCAATGCAGTAAAAATGCAAAACCTTTATCTAAGTTGAGAACAAAGGTATATGTATGTAAATATTTAGAATAGTAAGTCAGTTTTTGTTTCTCTCCACAGAACTCAATGCATATATAATTCTGAAAAGCTAGAAATAACTGTTTAAGTTAAGTGCAGAAGAGTTTCTGCCATCTAACTCTGAGCTTTTTACATTCAGGGTTTATTCTTTTGGAACTTGCTCAACTCTAATTCACAAACAATATATCAAATGGCCTTACAGGGGAAGAGTAGCATCATTAATGCAGGTTATGATAAATTTGTGTCTGTGGCTAAATAACATTTGTGACACTTGGGTAGGGATATCCCAGGCTTCGGCCTGATAGGATAAGGATATGGTTTTGATATTCAAAACTTCAGGGCTCCTGCTGCCTCCACTAGCATTGCATCTGAACAGGTTTGTGTTTTTTGCTGAAAACACAAACGGAAATGGTAATCACCTTGGGGATGGTCACTATCCTGATGTCTAATGATGACTCATTAATACCTGTTTGGAAAACTCTTTTACAATGGAAATGAAAGTAGTTTCAGATTAAAATATAAACATGTTATACAAATATATATTACATGTATTATAAATATGTAAAACATTATATAAATACCATATTGTATCTAACTGACAGTATCCAAATTTATGCTATGAGATGGTTCTGAAAGCATAAGGGACATCAAAGCTCAGCCAGCAGAAAACCTTGCAGTTGTTCAATGTAATATCCATAAAAAACCATTCTTTGTCGATCTTCTAGAAACATATTTGGAAAAATGTGCATTTATAAAAAGCATCTCTCATGCAAAGTCAGGTCCCGAGTGACTAAATGTTCACACTCACAGCACACCAGTCTAGTCATTCTTGTTTTTAACTGACTTTAATCTGAACTGTTTGTATCTCAGGACAAAGCCCCATTTCAAACAGTGTAGAAAAGCAATGAGCTTTTTCATTTAAAAAGCAAAAATCTATTTTTTCATACTGACAGACTTCTTGAAAAATGGAAGAGACTCTCTCCACATTACAGAAGCACACTCACTTCTCAAAGACCAGTTTCAAATGCTACGTCCTTTCAGAGGAGAGCTGGCAAAGTGTTTCACTGGAGAGCTTTTTATCCACTTCAGTACAAAGTCATCTCTCTTGGCTCAACACGTGGCCAGAGAGGTTTGGGTAAGCAGGCTCACTTTGCACTGAAGTGCATTAGGGAATGCTCCTGTAATGGACTCCCCCAGCTGCCCTGTGACTGATCACTGCAGCTCCTAACAGCAAACAGAAGGAAGCAGCAACCTTTTCATCTCCCCTGGCTGCGCCTTGAAGACAGACATCTGTCTGAGCATTATTTCCAAACGTCAATAGCCCAGGCCTATTTTTTAATAGAGCCCTGGACATGTGAAAACTGGTTATGTTTTCACTTAAAAAGTACATTACAAGCTAGGATACAGATTTTTTTGACTCTGGCATGCAATTATTACAACAAAATCAAAGTACCAAAGCTGGGTGCACTGTGCAAAGTCATGTCCCGAATCACTCGAGTGCCAAAACAGGACCACATCAGGAGAAATTGCTGCGCTACTTTCTTCAAAGAGCCTTGTCTCTTGGCAGCTACCTGCAAGAAGACAGATGTGTCTGACATGGAGAAACTTTTACTTCCACCAGCAATACAGCTGAATGATGCACATATCCACCTGCTTTTTTTATACTGAAAAACTGCTTACTGCCGTCTTCACATTAAAATGTACACTACAAATTAAAAAACCCAAACTCCAAGTGGCCTTAGACAAAAACCACCTTATAACCACGGACAACCTTCAGAAAGAGGAAACAATAAAGTATTATTCAAGACTGCATCTCCTTTATGCATGATAAAAGGACTGCAAAAAATTGCTCTGATCTTCAACTTAACCTGATTACTAACATGTTAATTCTTGCTTCCTAGTCAAGGAAGCAATTTATAATCAATAATATTTGATCTACACTGAAAATTTATACTACTATTTCAAGTAAGGTTTAATACTGAATGTAAAGTTTTTTGTTCCTCCTCATTTTTACTTTTGTGAATTCACTTAGTCATTTTACTAGGAAAAATACTTTCCAGAAAGCACACTTTAGGCATCAGCTCTTCAAAAATGTATTTATTATAGCCATATGTGTGTTAAAAAATTAGATTCACCCACTCAGCTATTAAAATTCATGTCAAGTTCTTCATTAAAATTAACAGCTCTGGCCGGAATTTCAAATTGCATTCCATGGACTAGAAGAGAAGTTCCCCAAAACAATCAAAGTGTTTCAAGTAATCTGGGGGATTATCTGTTGTTTTCTATATGGCTATTTTGCAGCAGAGAGAGAGGCAGCATATTTTGGTTTGTTTTGGTTTTACATCTGAGCTCTAACAGCTGGAATGAAGAGTTGAAATTCTAACAGAACATCCTAATACAAAGAGACAAGAGAAGCTAAAATAGTCAGTTATATATTTTCATACTCTATGTAAAATTATGGTGGTGCCAGATTGCTTTTGAAAATACGTTTTAAACTTTGTTAGTAGGTCTCTGAATGCACTTTAATTAAAATAAAATGCAAGTCCTTGGTCTTCCATATCAGCTCAAAGGAAACATAAATGTGTCCTTGGCTGAATGCTAAGCTAGACTTTCATCCTTACCTTTGATTGTACATAAATTAATTAGCTCTCTTAAATACCCTTTTCATTAAAATCTTAGAAGGCCAGATTATGCTTTTCTTTGCACTGTATCATTAGGATGACTGTGACTCTGAATTCATCTCTCTATATCCCTGAAATACTGACTTGACTGGAAACTTCAACCCTGTTCATTCTTGAATACCATCTTTTGCAATAAAATAAACAAGAGCAGAATAAAGCAAAATCCTGAACATGAGCAATTCTCCACAAAAACTGGTGAGATTTTGCCCAGTACTGCTTTAGTCCAGCTCATTACCAACTCCTTTTTTTTTTTTTTTT
>VZRS01010503.1:0-59338 GCA_013398055.1 Ifrita kowaldi | reverse complement strand
TTTTTTGGTAATTATTTTTACTTCTTCTAAAAATGTATTACCTGAACAGAGCTCATAATGCACATCAGTGACTCACTCCTCCTTACCAACCTTTACAACACATCTGTCCACCATGGAATCCAGCCACTCGATGTACGACTCAATGGGGGATTGCTCCTCCAAAAGGTGATCAAACTCCTGATACACTGGCACACAAAACAAAAAAACATAGCCCACCTTAGTACTTGGATTCTGTTTCAAACAAAAGAAAAGCAAGTCACAAAAGGCTACTAAAAGAATCACAGGTTTACTGTGTGTTTTTTAAATAGATTGCTTAACTGAAACAAATGCATCTTTCTTGGTGCTGACCCAAAAAGTTTGCTGGGTCTCTTATTTTGTTTCTACTGAAAGTGATGCAGTCACTGAAAGTGTTATTTTAATGTGAGCCAATCAGAATCTATTTTTAAAAGTTAGTGGGTTTATTTAAGTTGCCTGGTGTGCCCAGAAGTGAAACATTTATGGTGTTCTCTATGAAGAGTGAGAAACCAGGCCTTGACCCCAGTGATGAAAAAATGTCATGCATGAAATTGATTTAGAAATGCATAAAGAATCTTCTAGGCACCAAGTGAATGAGTATTGTTGATAGGGCGCTCATCTGTATAATGCTTTAGTTGCAAAAACATGATTTAACTGCTGCAAATCATCTATTTGCAATGCCAGACACACACACACACACAAAGAAAGTCCATAAACTTCTGCTTCTTCGAAACAAATTGCTATCAGTGCAGAAATACTCATTTTCAAGAAGAGTTGCAAGAAGCAACCTGTATACTTTTTAATCTTTTCCAAGTACACATATTAATATTTTAATACAAAAAGTTAAAACAAGTCATTCAACTGCAGTCCTTAAAATTTCATGTCTCATTTATATATGAGAACCAATGGCTGGAAGACAAAGAATCGTGTGCTTTGACACCTCAACAAACTATTCTTCAACTCAGCTAAAATAAAAGGCCCAGTAGGTCAAGAAGAAAGATACTTTCTACCTGCTGTGTTACAGGATGATTTC
This sequence comes from Ifrita kowaldi, assembly GCA_013398055.1. NCBI lineage: Eukaryota > Metazoa > Chordata > Aves > Passeriformes > Cinclosomatidae > Ifrita > Ifrita kowaldi. The sequence goes on along the minus strand of VZRS01010503.1, from coordinate 58,290 downwards.
AACGTGCTAAGCAATTCCATTGATGACTAATTATAAGTAACAGGAGGAAGGAATTTCCCTCCATAGGAAAGATAGTGAGGGGGGTGGAGGAGGCAAAGCTTAGAGATGATAGCCAGGGAAATGAGCCAGAGAGGCTATCCAACAATAATGCAAAGAACAACCTCCCTGATTCTGTTGTATCAGGAAGATGAGCAGGGATGCATTTGCTAAACACCTGACTACAACTTTGTTTAACTGAGACTTGCAAAGGCTGAGTTACCAGAAACATCAGTTGGGGAAGAAGGGAAGTGATGTTTGGGCCACCCTTATCTTGTTTCATTCTTTTATTGAATGGGCAACCTCCCTTTATTCAGAACACGATCACAGAGGAAACGAAATGTTGTCTCCTTACCTGAGTATTTGGCTGGACCAAAACTGCCTGATACAACAGATGAAGTAATTCATTTACTGTGCAAAGAGGGGAGCAAGAGTGGAAAAACAAATCAGTTGCCTGCTTTGCTGCTGGAGCAATGCAACTGTGTACAATGACCTACTTGAGAAAATTAACTGCTTAGCCTTTAGTGATTGTTAAAAATACCTCAAAAGGATCTGAGAATGAGGGAATAAAGCAGAAATCATGTCAGAGGTGGGGACCTCAGTGGAGCAGGAAAGAGGTTCTCTTATACCCATTGATTTCTCTCTGTTTCTCTCCAAGTTTGTTTATAGGCTTATAAACCTGTTTGCTTTTTCTAGTTATAGTAGCTGAAATTGTACTTTGTTGATCATTAGTACCAAGAGTATGAAAACAGGCCTTAAATCCATGCCATATGAGGCATACACAGCATAGTGAAACGATCTTTGGTCAAGTAGAATAAACATCAAAGACTGGGGGGAAAAATTCTAAGTTTGAGAGTAGTCTCTGTAGGTATCTGAACACCTCACTGGCATCCCAGCCCATGAGCTATTAGCTTACCATTTCTGACTAACAGCTTTTTGGACTATATACGCCTAAAATATGGAGAAACTTGCACAAATCCAACAGCATTCAGGAAAACTCCATTTGATTTTATTGTGCTAAGAGCACATACTCAAGAAGCTTCCTTAAACATTAAGGATATTCTGAATGGCAGCCAAAAATGTTGCTACCTTTTTTAGCCAGTGGTAGGATGTTGAATAGACAGAGAAAACATAACAAATGACAGAAGGATTCACTCAGCTTCTGGACTTCAGTCTCACTGTATGCTACCTCCTTTGCTACCATGTCAAGTTTCTGTCTCCTCAAAAGGGAAGAGGGCCATGAAATGAATCAAGGGTTAAGAAAGAGAGGAAAGAATACCAAGAACCTCTCCCTGAAAAACAGAGCTAGCAGAGAATGCAAGGCCCATCCCTGAACCGAGGAGAAGAACTCAAGTGTTAACACAGTGGGATGACTGCCCAAGTCAACCTTGTAGAGTCCAGTGTACCTGGGAAGGTGTCACCCCTTGTCTTCCCAGCCACTCTCTGAGTTACCTCACTAGCAAACCTAGCCTTGCAAAGGCAGATTCTGGGTAAGAGGTGACTGGTCCTCCTCAGGAGAGAGATGGCAATACAACAGATGGGTTCACAGGAAGCAAGGTTATGTGAAGGATGTGAAAGACAAAGCTCTGTTGCCTCAGAGCAACAAAACTCAGTGTGCTTCGGGTTACACCTAAGCTTATAACTATGCAACACTTGCTGGATGATGGAAGGAATGTTTTGTATTTGCAAAAGATCTTCAATTGTAAAACCAATTAACAATATCTCCAAAGTCACTTTCAAGTCCATGCCCTTCACTTTACTAGACAGAAGTTAAATTAGCCCATGTTTGATATGGGACTTCCACTTAGTCATACAAGTTCAGGGTGAAAGCTTATCCCATCAAATAATCTTGGTTATGAAAACATTGTGTAAAAAGGAGCTTTTTATAAACAAGTTTACAAGGGATTCAAATACACAGCCACTTAAGCGTCAAAGCCATTCAAAAGACAATGCTCCTGTAATTCTACAGCAGGAAAGATTGGACTTTCACACATTCAATGGTTAACTCATAGATTTAGTTTGACCAGGTTCATGGAAAAAACGCTCCTGAATTTGGGTGCAAGTTCTGTGCCATTGGCTGCTCTGGATACTAGAAAGGAACACATCAAGGAACAGTGCCCAGATCTATGCCCCAAAACTTAACCTTGACAAGGCTTTGCCTTACATTTTGGTAAATGTCTCTATATTTATCTTAAGCCTCCAAGCAAACCAATGGCTGCAAAACCAGCACTACTTTCTCTGAGCTTTGTTTGCAGCAGGAAGCCAAGTTCACCTGGCTTTATTTGAAGATTCTGCTCTTACATTGTATGATGAGCTTTCTGTGTTCCTCCCGTGAGTCCTCCATAGTATAGAGGGTTTGCTTGGTAATGCTATTCAGATCCACATTCCTCCAGTCCTCCAGCATTTGAAATGTGATGTCTGCACTGTGGATCACCGTTCTTGATGCCTGTAATCCAATCCAATCTATTCATTAGTTCATGCTTTATTAGGTTAAAAAATAGCCTTTATCCCCTTTTACGCTTCCTTAGCTGGGCTCACTAAGTTGATTCTCCTCATGGACCCCCACCCACCAGCTTGATGTCTTATGGATATTACAGGGCCCTCTAGCAAGAGAACTCTTGAGTAATTTTGCCTACTTTAATCAACTGCAAGTATTTTGATTACATCCACCGCAAACCCTGATGAGCAACACTAATCTGATGCTGCCATTGCTAGACCCCTCAATCTCTAACAGCTCTGCTGGTTTTCATGCCAAGCTTCAGGTCAGAACAAAAACCCAAGAAAAATGAAGCCAATACCAAAGAAACCCCACTCCCAGTCTTTGAAGAGTCTCATTCTTCCCTCAGCCACACAAAAAGGTTAAAGCTGCTTGGCCTCCTCATCAGATCTGTGTCTTGGCTGGTTGAGACAGGGATCTGCTGCTAGTAATGGGGAGGATGGACTGAGAGGAAAGGAAGGGACACAAGGTCATGGTCATATACACAGATCTCTGTAAGTTAAGCAGAGATGATAACACACACTAAGGTTATCAGCTTCCCCAAGGGAGTGATGCACTTGAAGAGTCCTTCACCTAAGAGATTTGATCCCAGGTTTGATGCAGAAGGTTGTGGTTTCCTTATCTCAATTTCCACTGAATTGCTATGGACCTCCAGAGTTCAGTGATGATCTACTGTATTTGGGGAAAGGTAGTACAGGTACCTCTGTCTCCACCACTAAAATAATGGGGGAAGAAACCTACCAAAAATTCCTTGCAGGAGTGTTTTTTTCCCCCAGAGCTTCTTCCTGTGGGTTTCACCCCTCACAGGGTTAACCTGGGGTTGTAGATACACCTTCCAAAAGTGGAGCTTTCAGGTGACAAGGGGAAAAAAACCAACAAACTATCCCCTCCAATACACAGATAACATGTTAATGAATTCAATGCATTGTCTCCCTTTTTGTACGACACAGAATTTGGCTTCATGACTTTTTGACAGGTAATTCTGATGTGAACTGGTGAAAGCCAAACACTTTGGAGCAGTTTCTATATTCACTTGCTATGGTTACAAGAATACGTCTATTTAAAACCCCAGTTTAGCTGTTTTCCCCTTTTACTAATTTGCATTTGATTTATAATATACAATTAGACTTGGAATTTATTGTTGGGCATGTAGAAATTTTTCTTGCTTTGCAATTGGCCCAATACAAACTGCTCTGAAATCAATGGAATGTCTCTCATTTATTTCCTGGAAATGAACCAGCTCTTCAAATCAAATAATAATTTTGTTTCATGAAAGTACCCTGCTGAATTTAATGACCAGGGGTTGCCAGTTGTCTAGAAAAGCATTTTTCAATGATTACTTATTGATTTTGTAAAGGTGGCCACAACAAATACTGGAGACAAACTGCTAATGTGATCTCCTCCTCTGAATGAAATCCAACCTGACATTCACAAAATCGAAAAGTCAGTAAAAATGGCATTCATCAAACTTGGGTAACTGAAATATTTACTTGGCAGAGATGATTTAGGGATGTCTGTCGCCGTAGTATTTGTGAGAATCTTCTGGACACTGCAGGAAAGAAGAGATACATATTTACATACTGTGCTAAATAAAGATAATTACTTCAGAAATTATTAAATTAAAACAAGAACAACAACAAAATAGATCCAGTTTGCTATACAAAATTGTGGCTACATAAAATTCACTCAAATAGCCCAGTTTCAACCTAATTTAAACCTTGATCTAAACCCTTAAATCTAGATGCTCAATCAATTTTACAGCGGCATATTAGAAGCAATTATTTATAGATGCTGTGAATAATGAGATGACAAGAGAAACAGAGGACAATGGAAAAGCTTTGCTTGGTCAGCATAGCAAATTTTCTCTTGCTACACAAAGGAACTGAAGAACAGAAAGAACTATTTAATAGAAAGAAAAATGTTGGTGCAAGAATAAGTGCACATAAAATAACAATAGCTACATTATATGTGGAAATGAGAAAAGGTTGCTAAATCTTCATGCAATCAAGTCTTGGAGGAGTCTTTTGACCAGACCAGTAGGGGCTAAACTCTGATCCAGTTTCAGGTAGAATTTGATCACCGTTTCTGAAAGCAATTGCATGACATACTAACACATTATGGGCTGAAATGGCCCAGGAGGTACTTGCCAGTCCTCTGTTCCCAGTTTAGCTCTATGCAAGTGATATGGAACTTGTATTAAGATATTCCCTATTCTTGGAAAATGAGCTTTTAAAATGTTGTGTTGTGTATTTTTTTGGCTGAAATCAGTGACCTGGGAACTGCAAAAATGACCCAAGCTTGCAATTCCTCCTGTCAGTACCTCCACTGGCTGTGTACTCTTGTCACAAATTCTGACGAGGAGGAAACAGCTGCAGAAGCAACAAAGGCTCATGTAAAAGGCAGAGTGCATACAATATATTCTGATATAATTCCTTATATCAGAAGCACCAGATTTGCAGATCTATCCAAAGGGATGTTAGATGTGGTCACAGAGTGAGTTTTCCCACCACACTGTACACAAAAGCAGTTACAAAATACAGATTGAGAATGCCTAGAGAGTACACTGTCCATCTCTTTCTGTCTGCCTATAAGATTGAAAAAGATTTTGCTGTTGAGGATTCTTGATATTTCTGAACTGAAAAAGATGTGGTAAAGCATATTCTCAGTTCTGACTTTGTTTAATTTTTAAAATAAATTAGTAAACAATTCAAATCACCCTGAAATTAGTTGTTCCAACTTCCATCCTGACTGTTCTCAGTAACACATACACCTAATTTTCCACGCTGATCAAAATAGTTAATCCTTCTCCTAAATTAGTTTTTTTTTTCCCCTTTAACTTTGTGGTGTGGAATTTAGTGCTCATGAAAGGCAAAGAATTGAGAGCTGTGAAATAAAGCAGGCTTTATCAATAGGTGATGTGCACTGCAGGCATCTACAAAGCACGTCTGAAAAGGACTAGTGCCCTTTCCTGTGGTGACAGGGTAATTTGATCTCCTTCATTTCTAACTCTGGCACTTTTCTGAGTAAGGGCCTCAAGCTGTATTCAAATTCTGCTAGCCTAAAGGTTTGTTTAATAATTTTCTTTGCCTAATATCATCCTTAATGTTTGCTGACTATCAACAAAATTAATTTCTTATCAGAATCCACAAGAAAGAAAAAGAAATTCTCATTTTGAGCCGGGCCTCATTCCACTAAATGAGATTGGTTCTCACGAAAAAGTGGAGATTCTAAGTGAATGCAAGATTTGTAGCGATGACAGGTTTTAATTCCTAAAAGAACACTAGTCTCACTTCCAACTAATTTGTAATCAATAAACATTGTCCATCCCAGTTTAACAGGAGAGAGATTGGGCAATACATACACTCAAATTTGATATTTCGTAGGTTTTCAGGCAAATCATGGAGAGCTACTTTCAGCCACTCATCCAGTTGCTTTGCAAACTTTCGGATCACCTGTGTCAAACTGAAAAAAGGAATCCCAACATCACATCATGTTTACTCTGTGCATTGTACTATAAAAGCTGTGAACGTGTGAAGACCATGAGTCATTTATTTACAACTCGTTATTATGCAGAGTTGCTAACATATTTTGGTTTGTAGGCATGAAGAAAAACTTCTGAAACTTCTGACAACTTTTGCAAGAAAAGCAAAATTTATCACCATGTTCAAAACCTCGTATCTCTGTGCAGCGTTGCTTTGATCCTTACAAACAGTACTTTTACTTCAAATAAAATCATTCCCACTCTCTACAAATATAAATTCACAACTGTTTAAAGGAGACAATAAATCAAGCTTCGAGTTTCAGCTCAGTTGTGCCCACATTTATACACACGTACAAAGGGATATTTAAGTGGAGCCATAACCAACTCCTGCTGCAGGCCAGAGCCAGTGAGTGGGTGATGATGGTGGTGGGGAGGAATTTTCAGGCCAAGCCCACACAGGTGGGGGAAGTGGAGGTGGGGCAGGACCTGCCTGCTTAGCCCTGCACAGGACTGGAACTTTCCCAGACAAGTGAGATTTCGCTCTTCCCTCTTGCTACTGTTTCCTGATGGTTCCATCATTTCCTGTGAAACTTGATAAGCAGATCCTTCTGCCTTTCTGCTTGCAATCCTCAGTATAAAATGACAGTCTCCAGGAACAGTCGCAGAGTGTTGTGCAGAAGATCCTAACAGTTGGCTCTGACAGACAAAGCTGCACTGCCTGTAGCAATATTAGAAATGCACAAATGACAGAGAAAAGATACAAGGAACTTTCTCCCTTTCAACCAAGAAGCTTTTTGTGTTTGTGCTCCTAGCACAATGCACTAAGAACTGAGGTGGTTAAAATACACATGCCCATAGGCCTGCCCTGCTCCACAAAAACACCTAAAGAGAGCAAGGGATGGATGACAATCACTGGGGTCACTAAAAAGTGCCTTTTCTGGACAGCCAGAATTTGTTCCCAGGAAGTATCTCAGAGGATTCTGGCTGAGTCAGCAAGATTTCCTTCAGGAGCTTCCATTGCAATGAGACCCTTCTTCACCCCCTCCAGTGCAGGCTATGGCTTAATAGCCACAATCTGGCCCTTTATATGCATTACAAAAGTCTATATTCACACTCAAGTCTCTCCTTATTTGCTATGAAAGAACTAAGCAGCTTGAGAAAAGGACTGCTGTTCTGTTTAATCCTTCCAATGAAATAGATTTGGGGGGGTGAGGGGAAAGCCTGTAAAAATGTACATGTCTTATCAAGAACAGCCCATGCTTATAGCAGATTTCTTCTGTAAAATACTTTCACTTTAGCAGTCATGAAATGTACAGAAGGGAGCAGAACAACATCGTTGAAGCATTTGCCTTGATTAGAGATACTTTAAAATCTTAAGGGCTAAGCACACAGCACCAATACAAAACTCCTAGAGAAATATTCTTAACAAATTACTCAATGTCAAGAACACATCAGTCAAATAATATTAAAGGTGTACAAGACTATTTAGAAAAAGATGGTTTCCTGATGCTCATGTAAGTAAAACCACAGGGGAAAACATGTTGACTGCACTCAGTGCTTACACTTTTTGCTGTGGATTGTTCATCTCTCTCCTGCTTTACCTCTATGAACAAGAATTCTTGGACTCACGTGAACGCCAAGCAGGAAGAGACCAGCTGAAATCTGCCACACGGATTGGAAAAGTGAATTTAGTTTGAATTTAGCTGAACATTAAGAAACCAAGAAGAAAGTGGTATCCTTCATCACATAAATACCCCCAACTCTCCATGTTTTTCACAATACAAGTCTTGTTAAAATCTGAACATCTTTTCAGGAACACATAAGCTCTGCAACGCCTTTCAAATGGCACTTTGATTTAAAGTCAGAAAACAGGTGGCAGCAAGCAGCTCTCTGAGAACTGGTGTCACTCTTGAAGAAAAGAAATATAACAAAGACAGTTGAGCCAGAAGGGGTCAGGTACCTGTCAGGTAAGGCTTGTAGTACTGTTGGCATCAAAACTCCAGAAATTGCCTTGTACAGAATTGAGTCACAAACTCCCACTATATTCACTACAGTTGAAGAACCCAGGACGGGCAGCATATGAGGAGGCATCCCTTGCCAAAAGTGCAGAAGAAAACTTTGAACCTGCAATGGAGAGAAGAAGCAGGGATGTTAAAATCATCAAAGGCCACAAATACCATTCTCTTTAAATGATCCTGCTTACACAGCACTTGTTTTAGCCCCAGAGCTGAGTTAATGGGGTGCAACACAGGCAAGGCATGTTCCTTAACTAGACAGGCTCGTACTGTAACGTAGCACACAACGGGATAATCAGCCAAAGGGTGAGGAGACCCTCTGAACTGGTGACAGGGAGTCTTTGTGTTACTGCATGGGAATCACTGTGTTTTTACCTTCTACCAGTGGCTGGTGAGTCTAACTCTTTGGCTTCCACATGTCAAGCCTTTTTCTCTCTCTGTGCACTCTGTCCCTGTATACAAAGGAATGCAATCTAGGGCTTGGTGGAGGGAGGGAGGGAGGGAAGGATAGCACATGGCTTAGAAGGGTCAATGTACCATTTTCTGTCTTCACTTTGGAAAGAAACACCACACTTTTGGATTTTATCTTTCCTCCACTATGAAGGAAAGTGGAGAAAAAGTGGAGAAAGGCACAAAACCCAAAAATACGGGAGAGATTTCAGACACAGCAAAATATACCTCTGAAAATTTTAATTCAGGAAATAAAGGTGTTATTCTGAGAATGATATAATCAGTTCCACAAGGGTCAGAACACCAGCATTCACAAATGATAACTTTCTGCACACAATCTGTAGTGAAGTAAGCAACCATACCATGTGTAGCAAAGAGTATTTGCCGTTTCTATATTGTTGCTGCTCAGCCCCTTCCCTATCATAGATCCTGATAAACCTAATAAAAATATAGCATCTTGCTCTTAAGAAACTATTCTGAGACTCACCCAGCTAAATTTCCTGAATGTGTCACATATTTTTCTCACATGGAAACTTCTAGACTGAGTACAATGGTATAAAACCAGCTTTAAACCAGAAGAGCATGAGAATTAAACAGTAAGAAGAAAACCAGGGAATTTCTTCCCACTGTTCAGAAGACAGAGTCAAAAGACCTATTTCCTTTGATTTTTTTTTCCAGGACCTGAATGCCATATTTGAATCAAGTCTTCAGTATCTCTATAGCCAGAGTTGCTATCCTGGATAAGAAGCCATCCTCCCATGCTATATAAACCTGCTTGCATTCCAGTAACATTTTATTTTTCAGCTCTAATTACAGAGCTGTCTGCATGCACTGCCAGAAACCCCTCAGATTTGGTCAGATATGAACAGGTACAAGCCTTATCCCTCTCCAAGAGATGGTATTAACTGCTGAGCAGTGTGTGTGTTCCTAGCTGCACTGCAGTACAACTGAGCAACTGGAGACTTCAGCTGCGGCTCTCTGGGATATCTGGGAGGCTGTGACCCCCCCACCACTCTGCATCATTGTTAACAGACCAGCAGAGCCCACTGTTGTGGCTGTGACACCTGCCCTGGCTCTGCTGAGCACTCAGAGGAATTCCTTCAGGCAGCTCAGTCCCAACAAAAAGTTGTGGTGGACACACTTCTTGAGTTGTAAGGACTGGATTGTCCAACATCTCATAAGGGGATATTGCTACTTTAATCCTGCTGGAGAACAGAGGGCAAAAACATGCTCATTGCTTCTGTTCCTCCAACTCACACGATGTTGTAAGTGAGATTTAAGGCTCTCAGTCACATATTATACACTCAAGTACAGCTGTTGTCCCTTGCTCCTGAAAAGCATCAAGCACCACAAACCCATAAGTCTGTAATATGACATACAAAACAGGGTCTCAAACTCATTGATACCTTCTGTATCATTAAACTGCAACTGCAGTTTCTAATCGTACCTCATCAAAGTTTGCTCTTATTACAGTGTCTAGTATCCTCTGACAGTGAGTCCTATACATCATAATAAAGGTAGAAACCTGAAAAAGAATGAGGGAGACACACAAAAGATCATTCTGCTTTAAGAAATTCACTTTTAAATTATCAGAACACAGAGCACAGAAAAAGAAAGGATTTTCATATCTCATCTATGCACAACTGCAAAAACAATTAAATCAGTTAAAGTCTAGTTAGATTAGCTGTAAGATGAGTTTTCTTCTCCAAAGTAAATTCTCCCTTTGAATTCATGGATTTTTCTGTCAATGGGGATTCTTCAAATGTAAGAGGAGCAAAAAGCCTCAGTGAGATCAAAGACGAGAATGTGGCCCTAATTAGGACATAAAGAACTAAAAAACCCCATTCTTTTGTCCATTTCACATTGATACTACACATGTGAATAGAACCAGAAACCTAGCAAGCTCAGCCAAGAGAAGCCAGAGCATTTTTGTCATATGTGCAGATGGGATTCTCTGAATTTCTACTCTAGAAGGATAAGAAATGCACTAAGTCCCTCTCTGCTCAAGAAAGCATTAGAACTGTTTTTCAGTTTGCCTTCAAGCGTGTTCACAGATTAGAGGGCTGTAACATATTTTAAAAGTTGCACTCAAACATCACATAATTTTAAAAGTTGCCCTGCTGTATGTAATGTAACTTTTAAAAAACATTCACAGGTGTTAGAAATACTGTACAGCTGATAGTGTCAGCTGCCTATTTTAAGGGAAGATATTTCTTCCTATTAGATGAAGTAATTCAGGCCATAAATCAAGTCAAAGCATAATTAAACTTACTCTAGTTTAAAGTCTTTATATATTAGACAAAGCTTTCATCCAGAGCAGGGAAAAAAAAAACCCAAGACAAGCTGAGAAAAGATTTCCAAAGTGTTACCTTCTCCTCTGGCAGACTGGCTGGCAGATTTAGATCTTTGACATTTGGAAACTCTGGCAGCAATGTTCCCAGTTTGGATCGTGGTGAATACGCCACTGTCTGTTTGGTTACTTCTTTTTTTCCTGTTTCGTTGACCCAGGCTGCTCCTTTTTTAGAATACATCACATCATAATACTGGGAGTTTTCTTTCACTGCAATTCCATAATAATGGTACCTGATACATAGAGATGTGTATTTTATAAAGCAGATTGCTTGAAAATTAAAGCAAAATATATGGAAGAAAAGGGCAACTGATAATGCAAATGATTTCTACAGCAAAATAGACTGAGCAATAGTTTATATATTACTAACAAGCATTGATTCAGCAGCAGAATACTGATAATTGAATTGTATATTGTACAATATACAATTCAACAATAAATTGAATTACAATTTTCATTCCTTCTGGTAGAAGTAAGGTGAATCTGTTGTAGGGCAGGAAAATAACGTACTTCCCTTTTTTAACTTCTTAGTACAAAAATAAAAAGCATCCTAAAGCTACTTGTTGGCAGAGCTTTGTTGTGCAGCTGCTCCTTTACTTCAGCAATAAGCAGAGGCACAGACCCTCTGGACTGGCCCTTCCGTTGTTATTTCAGCTCCCTGAGTCTCAGGCTGTTGAGGGCTGGTTTGGTCTCAAAATAGCACGAGTCTTTATTGCAATTGAGTTGATCAGAAATGTTTCAAAAATTGAAAACACTTCAACGAAAAGAGGTGGGGAAAAGGCTTGTGCTGGAAAGCAGTGAATGGCAGGAAATGTAGAGTTCCAATTATTTGCTTCATACCCTAGCATCAGCACTGGGCTTTGATCAGTGGGGGATACCACACAGCACTAAGCCTGTCTGTGAGGCCACACTGGGAATTGCAGTATGGCTGTGCTGTAGAAACAGACTGGTGGCCTCATGGCACAAGTTTGTGCTACCCCTCAGCTTTATTATAGGTGCTGATGGAAGCACTGATTATCAAGCAAAACTCTTGCATCAAAGCAGCAAAGGTTATCTCAGTCCTTCTGTAATTTCCTAACTTTTATTTTAGTTTCTCAGCTGTAGGCACCCAACTCACCAGCTAAATTTGTAATGATTACAAAAGGCATCACAAGATTGTATTGCTGGTGTACTTTTGCTTCAGCCAAATCCTACACAGACTTTTCAATGATCCTCCACTTCTCTCTTTATAGCCTATCAGATCATCTCTCTCTTCTGGATTCCACTATGGTGGCACAAGAAGTGTCCATCTCTGGATGCTTCTTTCACTCTTCAGTCAGTTACTACTTCAGAGTGCTGCCATCAGATCTGTTCACTCGAATAGACACAAACTTGCTTTCGCAGCTCTACAAAGGTCAGCAATGCAATTAGTTAAAAAGCAGAACCTAAGTGATGGTAGTTTAAACTAACTGGTGACTTTTCCTTTTTCCATTCACAGTCATTCACCCACAGATCAGTGCATGTCATAATCCCCAGCAGAAAATGGTGGCAAAGAGATGGAAGCCCAAATTTTTCTATCAGCAGAGATGGGCTGAGAGGAGGTCTGGGGTGTTGTAGCCAATTTCTAGTACATGGTTCCCTGGCCATACCCACTGAGGACGTTCCATATTTTCCATTAAAAATAAAAGCTGTCTTGAACTCAACATTGAATAATCCAAGTGAAATATCTTAAAACATTACACTGACACGACTGACACGGTATGAAGAGAATTTCCTAGCTTCAATACCTGAGAAAACAACAGTATTGGCTCCAAATTTTCCCATCAGAGCTTAGGTCAAAACATGCATTCTATACGAGAAACCAGGCTCCAGACTAACCTGTTACAGGTAACTAATGGCAGGTTTGTGCTGGGGTTACAGCACCAGCTGCAGAACTTAGGCTTTTTAGCTTGAATGGCAACACTTGCACCTCTCAGTTAAAGTGCCCAGCCTGGTCCCTTACAGCTGCCAGGTGAGCGCTGCACGTAAGAGCCATAAAACTCACACGTGACCTGTGTGCTGCATCTGGGGATGGGGAACCCAAAAGGAAATGTTGTGGGGAGCCAGCAACACAAATTGCTCAGGGAAGGGAGGGAAGAGGGAAGAAGTCAGAGCAAGCAGGACTGAAAGGCTTGTATAATTTAAACAGGGGTCAGTCTAGTATCAAGTTTTGTCTTAAATCAGTGAAGAAAAAAAAAAGCAAGCCTGGAAAATGCAGTAGAATTTCACTGTGCAGTGTTTAGTTCCTGGTATATTGCACTTGGTAGTAAACTGCATAAGAGTTTTCCATGTAGCTTCAAAATCAAATAGACAGCAGTAGCCAAATTAACTCCAAAATTTTTCTAAATAGCTTCTTCTTTCCATAGTTTTACCATCCCAAAGGGCAAAAACTCGCTAGAGTAGTTTACACAGATTCTTTCCCAATTACTTTTTTGTATTTCTATCAGAAAAAAAAATCAACTTAATTCAATAAACAGGGCTTGAAATTTTGATATGCAGAATAACAACATGCAGACAAAAAAATCATTTTTGTGTTAAAGTGGAATACTTTTTACCCTCATGGATCTGTTATATACAGCACTCCTTTAAAGAAAGAAGCAAAATTCCCTTCACACCATGTAGCTGCCACTGGTTTAACTCACATCTTGTATACCAAATTGAAGAGTTTCAGACTACAGTACAGAAAGAAATTGGCTTTTATGTTCAGCTGCCTTCTCACAGCTCACCTGTGGTGGAACTGTTTTTAAGTTCAGTGCCACAGAGAACAACTGCCTGCTTACATCAATAAACCAGCTGCAAACCAGAAAGCTCTCAACTGATGAGCAAGAGTAGAGTATAGTACCATTGTAGCTCTGAACTTTGTAATGCTACAAGGCAGCCGTGCTATAAAAAGCCTGAAGGCAGAACAGTGTGAAGTCAGATAATCTTAACCACTTCTATGGCTGAATTTCCTTTGGCAGTAGCAGGGAAGTGGAACGAGAATAATACTGGCAGCAATCGGTCAGCACAGTTGGTGATAAAGGGACTGAAGTGTTAATGCCTGAAGTAATTTCTTTACGTAACACTTAAGTGGAATGCAGTCAGATGTTTCTGAAAACAAAACCAGAGCTCAGTTACAGCTGTGCTGGGTCTGCCAAGGAGAGTATTTATACTGAAGTACAGCATGCATGTAGCTTCTGTGTGTATGTGACAGAAGCCCCTCATTTGCTAGATGGGGAGTAGAACCATTGCACAAGTGGCATGAAAGGAGTATGTGACCTGAAAGCTGCTCTGACAGGCAGGCAAGTTAGGGGGAAATTGTGCAAGAAATATTAAGTCTCACTGACTTTTAGCCTCAGTGAGAGTAAAGAAACAGCTTTTAGAGGGGCAAGACACCTCTAGTCAACAGATCTTACATCCCCTCTGAGAGACTCCTGGTGCTGTGGGACGAGCTCTGGCTTGGAAATAAAGCAGTACTCACTGCTTTCATTAAATGGAAGGACAAGTAACAGAATTGTAGCTGATGTCAGGATCATTTGATGGCCAATAGGGGGTACTCATATGAATGCATCCACAAAGTAATTTGTGCACACTTTCACTCTTTATGAGGAATCTTTATGAACCTCCACAAAACTTACATTCAGTACTAAATTCTGACTCTCTGATTATGGACCTATCAAGCTTTCTTAGTATGCTGTTGGGCTAGCTCAGAATTTCCACCTGAGAGTTTTCTGGTGGCTTTGATGGGTGATGTTACGGCAACTCTGAATTTGCATTTGGGAATGGATTTCAAATCTTCAATCAGCTGCCTAAATAAGTCTGTTCTATAAAAAGAAAGCTTAGTTATAAAAACTAAGAAAATATCAAGCTGGGGAAAGAACATTTTGTCCCATCAAAGAAATACTGCTTGGCATGGACCACTTATTAGAAGAGCACAGTAAATCTATCTTTAATTGCATTTCTTTTACCGTCTTAGTTTCTTTTTTTCTTTGAAGAGCAGGTCATTCTAGCTTTAGTATGTAAGCTCAATCCTAACAACATATTTAATTCTCAGCATTTAGCAATATTGTGTTTTTCAGGCTTTATTTTGAAAGAGAAGCTTTACCAACAAAATTTTGCAAACACATCATCTCACCTTTTCATTTCCCCTTCCATAATTTTTCACTTGTGAGCTATAGACACTACACTTTTGCTACTCTGTAGGATCCTGTGAAAGCTAATCAAAAAAAGCAGATTTTATTATGTGAGGGGCCTTATGCTTGCCAGAAAAAAGATTCAAAGCTACACTGGAAAAATTTCTTGGAGTCCACAAACAGAAAAAAAGTATAATGACATCACTGTATCCTCTTTGTAAATTGGTAGAATCACATCTTATCAAAAACTGGAAAAAGTCAAATACCCCAGGAAGTGCATTCTTAATTCTGAATCAGTTTCTCATTCTGGAATTAGGATGAACTGTTTTCAGAAAATACCAATTTTTGGGTAAGGCAATAAGCTAATTTTTAAATCCCTAAAGATGTTTTGGATTTCATTACATGGGAAAAATGGTGGTTAAACACAGGTTTGTGGACAATTTCAGTTTAGGTCAATGTATGTTCCTACCTAAATTCCAAAGAGCGTTCTGACACTTGTTCTCTAGCCTGAAACATGGTGTTAACCAGCCTCCAACAGTAGTTCCTTTACTCCTGAGTGTGAATGTCCTTTATGTTGTGTAAAGTGAGCAGAGATGAAAAACAATACGGAAAATATTGCTGATCAAATCAGTATGCTGCTGGCCAATGAGATAATGTAAAGACTACAATAGAACCTCCATCGAAGTTGGTTTTTAGGCCCCAGCTGGACAAATTATTCCCCACTTTCATATGAGTCTATTCAGTAAAGCCAGAGCCAGATGGGGCCCTGTGAGAGATGATAATAATACCATACACTGCTTACTTTGATTGGCCTCTGGTTCCAAGTCTTCTTGTTGTTAGTTGTGGAAACTGTTGTCTTATTATCTGCAAATAAATAAAACTTCTATTAAGACAGATGGAAAAGCACATTTACTAATACTTAATTGAATATGGACTTTTAAGACAGAAAATCAGAAAAACTGCACTGCAATGTCAATAAAATACGTGGTAGGAGAAATCAAAAATAAACTTTTGATTTTTTCCATTACTGAAAGAGGGGAAAGAGACTTTAAACTTCACTATAATTCCACTAACTACCACTAATTTAAATACTTGCGTAAGTTACTGGAGTAGAACATATTTCCTTAAATATCTAAGATCAGTTCTGCCTTTAAACTAAGGAGGACTGTAATTAGAATTGGCCTACTATTTATTTATGTCACTTTGAAGGATCAACAAAGTTCTCTACAGACCTTCACAATCCTGTCACTGAACACGTCTTTTTCTAAAAGATGATTCTCTGAAAAGATTTTGGTATTTGACAGGGGCATCATTTCTACCAAGGAAAACTCATCACGGTATTTGTAAAGATACCTCATAATCAATTTATCCTCTATGGAAAACAAGTGGATCTCAGAAACAGCAGGATATCATCAAGAATCCAAACTCTAGTGTGTCAGCAGACATTGAAAGAACATTGCTACTGCAACCCAAAACTTATTCAGTGGCAGTTGCACTTAAGGAAATGAATCAATGAATGTAGATTGTGCCTTCAGTTATCAGAGCCTCTATCAACCAGGCTGATACTGATGAAAAAGCTTTGCTGTTGTTGCTGGAAAGGAGATGCTCAGCACCTCACAGGATTGAACCAGATTCTCAGTGGGGTCTGCAGTAGGAGGAACATTTTTCTCAGAAAAGAGTCATGCAACAAAAACTGCAGTAAGCCTTGAAGATTTACTTACGAAGAAGTTTCTTCCTTTTACAATCTGTAATCTATTTTAACTGTGGTTTTGTTATATAAATTGCTAAATGCTTCCTCTTTGGGGGGTAACACCAACTAATATTAAAGGAAAACAAGCCTTCAAGATGGAATATAACTGTTCAACTAGGAAAAAAGTCAATTTAAATTGATTAAATAATATAGAATTTTTTTTTTCCATTAGCCATTTTGCCACCGTGATAAATATTTAATCCTGATTGATGACTGAAAGCTTTGGCACATGTATTTAGATCAAAAGGTGCTATATAAATAAAGACATTACAACGTCACATATTTGACCATTTCTTCAGTACTTTTGGGGGGGGGAGTTTAGCAAAGGTACAAGCATCTTGCCTTAGTATCATGTAAAAATTGACCTGTGCTAGTTTCCAAGAGCTTTGCACAAGGTGACTGATGTCAAAAATGCAGCAAAGACTCAGAGTCGCTAGGTTGTTCAGCTTTAATTTCTGGAGCAAAACTTTAGCAAACAGTAAAACACTTTTGTGGAGCTGTGAAAGTTCAGCCTAGCTGTTTGATAAATGAGCAGACAGGCAAGCAGCCCTTCTTTCTTTTTTTGTATGGATTCAATGAAGCCTGCCTAAAGAACACCACATGCTGTTCCAGCTACTGATCTAACATTCCGCAACATCTCAGCCTTCCAAATTCCCTTTAATTACACATTAATCCCACCCCTCTCTCTTTCATTTTCTGCAGACAGGGTTGGGGGCTCCACAAGGCTGTGGGAAAAAAGGCAGTGTTGAAGAACTACTTTCTGAGGATGGTTTTTTTGGGCTAGGGGATTTTTTTAGGGTTGGCTGTGTTGGTTTTTTGGTTGTTTTTTTGGGGTTTTTTTGGTGTCAGTTTTCATTCAGAAAATATCATCCCTCTCCAAAAGCTGATTTTACAGCAGTTGACTTAATATTAGTGATAGTTTTACTCTATTTTTCCTTTTGGAACAGCATCAAACCATATTACTTTCAAGTCTTTCCAGTAGCAGTGAAGTGTTACAATGCATACTGTAAATGCTACTTTATGAACCATATGCTGTGGGAGTTCCTGGGATTTAAATACATCAGCCAATTTCTACATACCAGGGCAGAGGTGATCAGGAAAAGAGAATAATAATGAAGCAGTTGATCAGATGATCCCTTTTTCTTTTCTTTGTTTCTTTTTCAAATCCAGCACATTTTAAACAAGACACACCTTTCAGAATATATCTTAAAAGTATGCATCACTTAAAACACTATTTCCCAGTAATTTAAAAAACAAACAAAAAAAAAGAGAATAATCAAGAAAACCTTTGAAAAAGAAGTCAGGACTTTTTTATCTACTGCTGTATATGTAAAATAACATGGTATACTTACACATAGGTGCTTGTACACATATGTGTGGTTATTAATGTCTGTGTTTGAAATAAAACAAGTCAAGTACTAAAAGAACTCCCTGTTCATATAAATGTTTATATTCAGCTATGTTTATGCAAATCTCTGTTCAATGATACTGGTACAGGCAGGAAGATTTCCCTGAAAGGGGAGAGGAAGTCAGATCAGGCAGGATAAAGTGGAGTTCACTGTGTACTGAAATCAGTGGAAAAGGCAGAGACCCCAATAAGTTTTTGTTTTAAATTTAAATCATTGTCAGCCTGAAAAATTACTGCACAAATATGTCATCGTTGGTTTAATGTTTATTAACTTTTAAAGACCTATAGACAAAATGTGTTCATTTTACAGTAGTGTGGGGAGGGAAGTGGGTTCTAATTGTCAGACATGAAAATCCAGGTTTGGATCTGAAAACCAAGTTGGATCATTTTCCTCTCATCTTTGCAGTGAGGTTGCACAAGCAAATGAATCAAGACCAGACCACGGAGCCTGAGGTGCTTTCTGAATGGAGCCCAGGCCCTGTTCTCACAGCAGTTCTGGCTTCTCAAAGAAACAGTGGCAAAAAGATCTCAGGGGTGGTATCCAAGGGAATTTTGGAGTGAACTGATCTTTACCACTGTCCTTCAGTGGAGCTAAAATTCCATCTCACACTTGTCCAAAGTGACCATAATTCCAGCTGCCCTATAAGATCTACTGAGTAAAAAGGTACAGGTTTTACACTTTGCAAGTAAAACTTCACCTAAGTTACATGGCAGTTTTGACTGTTAGGCATTATTTTAGGCTACCTGGCATTTTGGTTTTGAGACAGATGTAGACCAGGAATTTCACACAGAAATAGCTTCTGTCCCTACTATATTAGCCTCAGAAAAAAAAGTTCCTGCAATTTCTTTCTCAGTTACTGAACTTCAACCTCTTTTCCCTCTCTTTTCTCTGAACTCTACTTTAAAGACATCATCTTGCCTTCTGCCTACAGAAGATCTTCTATGCCTTTCTTGATTAAAAACAGTATTATTAAGAACTGTTTTATCCTTTTGCTACTCCACAGTTCTCCTGGTGAGTGCCTAGTGCATACCTAAGATGAAGATAGAAGTCATTACATTATAAAACAACATATATATAGTTTACACGACTTCAGGGGACTAGTATATCCTAGCATATGTCAGCATATGTTTAACGTTTCTGCAGACAACCCTAACACATGGTTTACAGAATGTCTGTGCAGGTAGATCATATGGGGAGATAATAGGATTTTTATCCCACTTCAGCTTTTTAAACCTAGCAGAGGTGTCTGAATAAACTTGAATTAAATATCTAGTTACTTGTATTTTTGGTCATTCTTAAGGCAATAAAAATAAAATGGGTCACTTGAGCATCCATGTAAAACACAGAAAGCTTTAGGAGCAACAACAAGAAAAATGCACTTCCTCTGTCAGGGTCTGTATTAGAGTCTGCACAATCTATTAACCTTAGGCACTGCTAACTGCAGGAGCTGTTCTGTTACCCACAAATGGCTGCAAGGGTGCATTCCTTCAGCCTGATTACTGCCAGCTGTCATTTCTGCCACTGCCTCTCTTCCCACATCTCCAGTACTGTCACATTACAACACAAGCAGATCCAGACTCAGCTTTAAAATGAAGAATTACAGAACCACAGAATAGCTTGAGTTGGGAGGCACCTTAGAGATCATCGTATTCCAAACACTCTGCCATGGGCACGGACATTCGGCTTTCACCACTACGCTGTGACCCATCACTCCTCATTTCATTCACTATCAAACTGTGAACTCTGTGTTTCTCAATTATTCCATCTAAAATCATCTATGATATGTCAAAACAAAACAGGGAAAAGAAATCTTATAAAGCACCTTATGTGTCTGTCTTCATGCAAACAAATAAGGATGGGCAAAGCCAGAGATGTCTGGAATTTCTGAAGTAATTTTTTTCCTCCCTGCTTTGTCAAAATATAAAATTTTACTCTGGGGCAACAGGCAGAGGATGGCTTTTAGAAGTCTTTGCACTTGAACAATTTAAATTTCTGCTTTTCACAAGGCATGAACATTTTGTCAGTGCTCCTGATCTAGAAGGGACACTATTCTTTATTAGTCTTGTTTTTTTCTATTTGACATAATTCTAGTCTTGTTCCTAGAATTTCACAGAGTAGTGAAACAAGATCAAATGAAGTTGCAACCCAGCAATTTCACTCTGCTAGAATGAGAAATGGATTCCAGGCTCTGCACTTCCTAGCTCTATGAGGTTCTAGGGAGATTCTGCGTACCACAGAATAGATTCTCTTTCCTCCCATTAACAATTGTTCATAACAGGGCCTGGTTCTGTTAATCTTAATTCAGGTTCCAGCTCCCGTATCTAGACAGCATGCTTTTCTTTTATGAAGTCAGGTATAGAAGATGTGTGTTTATTTACTAACTTCTATTGTGGTGTTCAGTCTTAATATTCTTTGCCGTGGCAGCAGCAGCAAAGAAATCAGTGACACCAAACATAGCTTTATTCTCACAGAGATATGCTTTCCTTATTCTCATTGCTGTGAAACACAAGCAATACTGATGTCCTCAATCTTGTGAGGTTTTTTGGCTCATTCATCTTTGACCCAGTACTTTTCCAGCTGGATCATTCCAGGGCTTCCCCATCTGCTTCAGTGCTTTTCAAAATCCTGCTCGGACACAGCCTGTTATATTAACACCTGTGTTAAGAGGTTCCTTTTGGCTCAAAGATGGCTTGGGGCTGATTCAACATCCTATAGTCTTGAGGAAATGGTCAAGAAAACCTGCACCCACTGATAGGAAAGAGCATAATCAAGGTAGTCTAAAACACCATTTCTGTCTCTCAAATTCACCAAACTGTGCAAACCAAAGCAGAAGAGGTGTGACTGTGTCTATGCCTTCTCTACCCCTTGGTTGCTTACTTGCATGGCCAGGAGGGAAGACTGCAATGTACAGGCTCAGTACTCTTGACCACAGATCTATTGCCTATTTGGATTCAAAAACTTTCCCATTTCTCTCCACTTACTTTCCTAAGTTTTTGAATAGGGCATGGTCCAGCTGTAGGATAAGAACTTGCTTCTAGCACTGATACATCTCAACTGATATTGCAAAATAAGGCAGAAAAACCTGCTGGCCCTCTCTCTAATGTCAGTGCCCAACTCTGACTGCTATGGAGATCAGATTCTGTGAGGAACTCCAACTGAACTGGACTCTTCAGTGAAGCTAGTGAGACCTCTCCTCAAATTCATCTATGTAAAACAATATCCTCCTTCAGCAGTTCCTCTGGCTAGATGGAATTCAGCCTAAGGCACAATCAAACAGATTACTGCGTCCCAACAAAGCTGCAAACACTGAGTGTTCTGCCTCAGATCCTTAGCTGAGCTGCAGCCACTTTTGGTGCTGACTTGCTGAAGCCAAGCAGATCTAAAACCCTGCACAACTCCCCCTGCTCTGTACTGGTGCCAGCACACTGCCTGCCATCACCCAGCCTATCTGTGGGAAAAGGCTGAGCGCCAGGATCCCTGCACTCTGGCAGACCCTGCGCTGTAAGCACAGCCTCTGGGACGTGCTGACAAGGCGTGAGGTAAAGCAGCCCAGGGGCCACTCCATGCTCAAGGCCTAACTGGAAGCCAGATGCTTGAAGTGGCAAAGCCACTAAAATCCCATTGCTGTAGGGGATTGAGAAAGGAAAAATCACTCCAGAGAAACTGAGGTATCCTCACTGGTTTTCTTACTCCCCAGGCTCAAGGAGAAAAAGGCAAAAGTCAGCAATCTGCAATAATACAAGGGATGAGTGAAGTAGAGCCAAGGGAACAAGGACCTTTGCAACTACACTGTAGGATCACCATTCCCCACACCAGCATGACTGCTTCTGCAGTACTTGTGTTATTATGGTCTCATCAGAGGAGCTTGGCCTAGAAGGTTCTGAATCGGGAAGAAAACTCAGACTGGTGTTAACTGTCCTTCAGTCAGGAATCCCAGCGAAAAGGAGGGACTGCTCAGATAGCACTGACAGACTAATTCCATGCAATGAGAGAAACCACATCCTCAGATTTACATTGATTTTTCCCCAGTTCTATTTTTGTATTCAGTGTTGTAGAAATTGCTCATAATAAAGCAAGTGCTGTTTTAATCTATCAGAAGAGAGCACTAAGAGTAAATTTGGCTTTGCTATACCAGTTACTATTGAGGCTACTTAAGAGCAAATTGAGAGTAAAGAAATAAAAAACACATCTTCAGGAGAAGTATCTCCTTATGAGCAACAGCAGGCAATTTCCTGATATGTGCATTTCAATACAAAAGACAAACCAGACTGCAATCACATCACAATGTCACTATCAATGAGGTTTCAATAAAGGTCGTGTCTGTCCTTTTCAAACATTAAAATCATATAGTATGACAGCAAGAAACTGTAAATCCTATTTATGCTAGTCATTCTTGGAGGACCAGTCCTGCCAGCAAAACTTCTGGGCATAGAAACAGTGCATTGTGATGAAAAAGGAATCTGGCTGGTACAGCTTGTACCTCCCTGGAGCAAAGTAAACTACTGGGGAAAAAGGGTTCTTTCCTAACCAATATTACAAGTCTGTTGTGGATTTTGCCCTTTATCTAGTGAAATGCATTAACTGGAATGTAATTTTCACTTACAGCAAAGCCAGTCACAGAGCAACAAAATTTGTGTGAGCTTGCATCCATGTTAAACCTCTTTAAGATGCCAAAATGATGTAAAAGAACCTCAGACTGGAGAAGAACCAACCTGAGAAGTGTCAGCAACCTTCGATTTCCTTTCCAAACATTAATTTATTATTGCTTGTCAAAAGACGTGGCAGGAAAGCCCCAAAGGAAAAAAAAAAACGAACCAGAAGAGGAAAGTATTTATCCTCCAGGGGGCACATGGGAGTTGGGAAGAGCTCAGCTTCATGAGGATGCAAAGCGGTTTCACCACGAGTCACCCAGTGTTCTGGGGGAGAGCTATGGCAGCGCCCGGCAGAGGAATTAGCACTGCACAGTAAATTTAAAGCAGTGAACTGAGGACACGGAGGATGGGAGAGATCGCTACAGATGAGGAAGATCACATCCTCGAGGATCTTGACTAAGAAAACAGTGTACATACAGGGTCACAAAAGAAACAAGAACAAAAACCAGTGTTGGAAATAAAAGTGAAAGAGGAGTTCAAAGGCCTGCCAACCCAGCTAGCAGCTGGGCGGAATGGTAGAGCCAGGAGAGCCTTATGGCACCCACCCCTACACAATAGCTACTGAGGGCTTTGCAAATGCTCAAAACATTCCTGCTTTTTACTCGATTCGGTGAAGGCCCTTATTCAGAATGATTTCGTTTTTGCAATTAAACCCTGTAAGAATGAGAAGTCAGAGTCATCATCCACCATAATTCTTTGCTCAGTGTGTTAATTATCACCAGCATTTTATGGTAACATGTTGCTCAGAAAAAAAACCAAAACAAAGATACATCTGCACAACCTTCCCTGCAGCAGGCAGTGGCAGAACTTGCAGCTGGGAACACCTTAAACTGCTCTCCAAATCCCCAGGGTCCCGGAGCAGAGCCCAAGGCATTCGCAGCACAGGGCTGAGGGGCACAAGGCTGCCGGCCTCTTTAAGTGACCTCAGCAACAGGGCTTTCACTCCTTCTGCCTGAAGACTAATTCACAGTCTAAACACGTCCTCTGTGAGAGAGCTTGTTCTCATATGCAACATTTGATTGTTAATAACTTGGTGACACACCTGCCCTGCCTCTCTGTACCTCCCTGTCTTCTCACTGGTTCCATGGAGCATTTTTGTTTATTCTGCCTCACTTTTGCACAAAATCAAAATACAAAATGCTTGGCTGTCTACAGTAAGAGCAGGAGTTTAACACTGGACTCTGCACTTGATGCTGAGCTATAACCAGCAAATTCACAGGGCCCTCCCTAATTACTAATTAGTTAAGTTATATAAAAGAACACTGTGTCCTGTCTTTTGCAGACAATAAAAAGTACTGTAATGACAGACTAGGTAGCATAGCACATTGGCAAATGCTGGTATAGATAAAACTGCCATTTTTGCATGCTAAATGAGTGAGTAAAACACTAAAATCTTGATTAACAAAGTTACAGCTCCCTTTGTCATGTGAGAATATATCACACTAATAGCCATACTAGAGTATTCGTAATTTTATATATACTTTATGTGGCTTAGGAGTGCGGGTTGCTTTTTTAAAGGTGTTTATTTATACAGTATTTCTGTTCTTTGCTCTTCTTGTTCCTTTAATTGCTATTGGCTTGGTTTCCTCAGAAAAGTCTGTGTTACTCTTTCTCTGCTAATCTCTCTACTCCCCAAACCAATTTTGGTTTCATTAATGCAATATTACCAAGTGTCTGATGTTCAGTCCTTGTCCTAGAAGTTTAATAGGAAACACTGTTACTTCTTACAGTTTGTTTTGATGTGCTGAACTCCACATCTGTCTAAAAACTACCAGTTTGTTAAAGAAAAAGCCTGAATATTTAACATTGCCCACAGAGCTGAAGTTCAGAGATGAATTATAAATTCAATGTGGTCTACTGAAAGGCAAACTGTCTACAATTTCACAGAACAACTAGCTCCTTTCTCTGGAGGAGATGACAGCTGCAGGGCTCCTGATGTTTCCCAA
The DNA here is from genome assembly GCA_013398055.1 of Ifrita kowaldi. Lineage (NCBI taxonomy): Eukaryota > Metazoa > Chordata > Aves > Passeriformes > Cinclosomatidae > Ifrita > Ifrita kowaldi. The sequence goes on along the minus strand of VZRS01010503.1, from coordinate 33,574 downwards.
TGAGGACAAACATGTCCAGGATCTCTGCTTCAGCAGCTAAGTGCAGAATTCCTTAAATAGCACCTATTTCACTGCACTGCTTCAACTGCCTCCAAGACATTTATGCAACTCACCTTGCCAATGTGGAATGTAAGTCACATAATAACAAACATTGGCAAAAACTACATCCGTGTACCTGCTCCAAAGGAGAAGCTGACTGCAAGCTATTGAGAGAATGGAGATGTGCCTTGCAGATCTTGATGCCTGTGCAGTACATTTTGTTAGCAGTAACAGGCTGGAAAGAATCAGTGGGGTCTGCACAGGTTCTGCAGATGGAGAAGCTGATTTCACATCAATATTTGCCCCACTGTTGTCTGAAGTTCCTGGACATACCAGTGCAGAAGTGCCAGTTCCCAGAGGCAAAAGTAATGGCCACCCAAAGTACTAGTGTGAAACAGTACCATGATGATTCTCTAGGGCTTCCTTCCTCTCCACAAAAAGGTAAAAATTTCATGCATCACTGCTTCAGAACTCTATTGCAACCAAGAAGAAAACACTTGTATCACAGCACATGAAAAACATATTGGAATGCCATGATTTTTGGATGAAAGTCATAGTACCTGTCCTGCTAGGTCAAGAGACTCCTACCAATGAACAGGTCTATGAGTGAGAGGCAGGAGAGAAGGGGGACGACGTATTAAACAGTATAACAAAACTGCCACATATTGATAAATGGTGGAATCCCTGGTAAATTTATGTTCTGATGGAATAATTCTGGAATATTTAGACCCTACAATTTACAGAAGTTTTTAGCAGCAGCAGAAGTAGCATTGTTTAAGTTTGAGCCATGTTCCAAATACATGAGCCTGCATGCAATCTGTTTCTTATTTTCAGTGTTCCTAAATTACATGTTGCTACTGTACTTACCACTTGGTAGCAATAATATGTACAAGGAACAACTTCACTTGCACTTCTGCAGTGTATTTAAACAGAGACCTAACAGAATCTACTGAGCCATGCAGGTCTTCAAGACACAACATAGTACTGTTACAACATGGTACACTTTACTTTCCTTGCCAAGCTGCCTGCCTAAAGATGCACTATAGAAAATGTCACCTCATTAAATATATTCTTCACCTACTCTTTACACAGGCACTTACCCTAGAAGCATTTTTCCTTCTTTGAATACCCAGCACTTCTATAGAACAAATGTTGCAAACACTAAAAGAGAACAGCTTGTGGGACAATTGCCTTCAGATTCGTGCTTGCAAGCATTTCAAAAACAGTGGCAAACTGCACACTTTGTTTTTTTCACAGCCTACAAGTTTTAAAGGCCTGTGACACAATCCACGGTAGAATTTCAGTTTTAAATATCATCCTGTTTTTCACTGAGAGGAAAATATCACCTGACCAGCAAATCCAAAATATGAACTTTATGCAACCTTCTAGCTATTAACATCTGCTGTTGGTGTAGAGCATAAGAGCTTTACTGCTCACACCCAGATGATGCACAGCTGTGTCTGTGCTAGGAGTGCATCTCCACTGTGAATCTGGAGTTAACCTCAGTGCCTCTTACTACAGCAGGATTGGAAAAGGAAGTACAAGGAATCACAGTGAAAAGATAACTTGGATAACTTGGCAGCCTGTACCTGCAGTGCTCACAAAAGCAGCTAGATGCTTTCTGGACTTCCACATCTGGAGGCATTGTACTCCACCATGTGAATTTGCCACATCTTTGATATCATTAACTCAGAAATCTCCATATCATGCTTACAAGAACAGTGCAGACATGCTCTACAATTCAATTTTACCCTTCTGTTTTTAAAAATTACTCATTTGTTTGAGCAGTGCAGGTCATAATGCAGATGTGTTTACACTGGCTTGTATTCCACTTCCAGTTCAACTTTAACTGCCAATACTGTGTACCATGTCACTGTCACCTAGGCTGGGGACTGACATTCTCTGGAGCCTACCCATGCTTAGAAATTATTCCAACCATCAAAATACTTAAAATCTTAGCCTTTGTCCGATAACTTGAATACACAAGAGATTTCAGTCATATACCTTTGTCTCTAACAGTAAAAGAAGATTTAATTCTTTTCAATAACACAAATTCACGTGAACCAGGTGAGATTTTAGGGTGTCATGCAGTTTAGACTTACCTTCCCAAAGCTGGCAGCATTAACAGGTTGTGTGTCATTTTTCTCACAGAAGTCCAAGTAATGCATGTAGAGAGCACTTCGAGGAATGCACACACCTTCTGCGATCTCATAGTTCTCCTCCAGCCTTAAAAAGCAAATATCAAACAAAGAGAACTGCAAGTATGTTGGATGTCCTGTACAGTAAACAGTATACAAAGCTTCACCTTTTAAGAACAAACATGCTGACTTCCACTTGTCTACTAAATTTCTCTGCTCTGTTCCTAAGTGCTCCTTCCAATTCATTCCCATAATACTTACTTACTTGCTTCATTTGGTTCATACCTGCTATCAAAACCATAGGCTGTGAGTTCTCAGCAATGTTATACCCTGAAAGCATCCTGCAGTAAACAAATATATGTGCAACTATGAAACAATAACCATTCACTGAGGGGAAGCATTCTCTCCTTCTTTACAGAACACATCACCTTTGGTTCATCACACTCTTTTCACTCCTGTCCTGCTGCAAAATTGCTTACCTTAAGGAAGCAGGTATCAAGAGTATCCACAAAATCTTACTGTGTAATATTTTCTTGCTATTGTTTATGGGCAAAGTGAAAAAACAAAAAGAAACCATAATCTGAATACAATGTGGAAAAAAACCCAGTGAAATAACACCCTCTTCTACCTTTTAGAAACTATCATTATTTGTTTATACATGCAAACACACAACTATAAAATTTTAAATTATATGTCAAATATATGAGTAGGCATATGCTTCATCTTTAAAGCTTTAAACTGGTCTCATGATAAATCTGAAGATTAGAAGAAACATTCCTTTTTTTTAATGCCATTTTTAAGATTGCTGACCCAAAAATGTTCAAGAGATATTTACATACACACTTAACATTAAACCACAATTAATCTTGTCGTTGATGGTGTCAGTCATAGTCAACTACAGTTACATGTGTGCTTGTCTGCCTTGCTGGGTAACAGAAGAAGTTAGGTGCAACTTCCTTTTAATTGTATTAAAAAATAAATACGTATTCTCAAAAAACTTGCAGTTTTACAGCAAATAATCCCCTGCCATTTGACAGCTGTAGAACACCTTCCAAATTATCTAGTTTCTCTCCCTCATTGCCTTTTTCAGGACCTACCTACCTTCCATTTCAGTTATCGTGATCATTTGTGACTGCAAACTATTTTAATAAGATATCCGGCTAGATGAATGGAATCAGTTTGTATGGGCAACATCTATTCTTCCCTGGTTTCTACAGAAATATCATCATGGCATCTTTCCTCAATTTCATAGTGCTCTAACAAAACCTCCTTTCAAAACCTGGAGAGTTCGTTTGTATACTATAGCTGCTAATTGGAATGTCAGCTTCCGTGACCAAGACAGGACAGAAAGAAAAGCAGTTAATTATTTCTCTTCATATCTGATGAATTTTTCTCTTTTTCTCCTCTCTTTCACAGAGAGTCATTAGTCTGACACTGAACAATGCCCCATTATACCTGAACTTTTTTTTAATGATCAAAAACCCATCTTGCTCCACTTCTTTTATTTTCCTGTCTTTTATTTAACAACTTTATCATATTTTGAATCCAGCTTCATTCTACAGTATTGTAGAAAAACAATGAATGCAATCTTCAACCTAACAAATCATTACCAGTTATAAAATAAATATATATAAACATTTTAAATGTTGTAATAAAGCCATGTGAAATCCAGTAGTTCCCAATGAGACATTTTGTACCACTACAGTATAGGAATAAAGCCCCTAATCCTTCCACAGGAATGACAGTTTTATCTGTCCTAGTGACTGCTTCCCTCCATATACACTTCCATAGCTCTAGACTAAATGAGATTATTCCATATCACACTCACGTCTGTAGTATTGGTACAGATTTATTTTTATATCTCAAGACTACAGAACAACTGTGATGTTAACCACTGTTAATCACACAGAAGATTCTAGAACATGTTAATTTTGATGGAGTATAACATTGTACAAGAAGGTACAAATCTGGGGAGAATCCATTCCCTAGCTATGCTTTATCTTCCTCTTTTTAAATTCTTTTTATAAATGTTGCAGAAAATAGAATAATTTTGTTGACTTTAGCTTCTCAATACTGTTATTATGCAGAGTACTTACACTGTAAGCCACCAAACTGCATGGGATTAGGCTATCTGTACTTTGAATAATTCTGTGTTTGGGGAAGTAAACACACACACCAAAGTGAAGTAAAATAAAGTTTCCCACTTACACCTTGGTCAACCAGTTCACCAGTGAAATAAACATGTACATTTCAGAGCCAAGCTACAGCTTTACAGATGATAATGAGCACAGGAACATGGGATAAGCACAGAATACTCGGTATTGCTATATTCATGCCTTAACAGTTAAATTCAAGCTCGTGTAGTTTCCCAAATTATGATGTATTTGGCAGTTTCCTCAATTACGATGTATTTGGCAGTAATGCTACATTTACCAGGCCTTTCACTTCATTTTGTGTCATCAATGAAACAAAACAAAAGCATCATTCCTGTTTCCAGGAAAAGGCTATTTAGCCAGGCTGACAGTCATCCAGACACGATTCTTGGCTTCTTCAGCGATTCTTCGTCTTCCATGTTTAAAACGTTCAACATATTTTGCCTTTAGAGAGGCACAAACATCAAGGATAGCTCCCCATGGGATTGATATAATTTGCCCTTTTCAGCGAGATGCCAGAAAAGGAGTAACTAATAAAGTTGATGGCAATGTGAACCATGCAAAAAAATGTACATATTTCCCTTATGTCTTCGCTATGCTTTCTTCCTCTTCTTTTTCGTTGCAACTAACATTTCCTCAGCTTCTGTTTTCCAACACTCCATCGCCTTCACTAGCTCTAAATGGTAGTAGCATCTACCAGTACAAACATGACCAGTTTTAACTTGGCAGACACCAGGTGCTGCAGACAATTGTGGGGTGTCCATTTGCCAGAACAAGGGCAGTTTGGTACTGTATCCTGAAAAGTGGTCAATAATTTACCCCACCACTTCCACCTCTAGAATCCAGCCCAGACACAGATGTTAGAAGACAGGACACATGCTTGCCCAAGGAACATTCAGATACATTTTTTAGTCTTCCCTGGGTGTGCTAGTACTTGTTGTGAGGCCTGATGTTCTGCTTTTGGCTGGGAAAGGGTTATTTTTTTTTTCTACTGGCTGGCACTGTGCTGTGTTTTGGGTTTAGTATGAGAATAATGTTGATAACACACTGACGTTTTAGGTGTTGCTAAGTTGTGCTTACCCCAAGTCAAGGACTCTCCAGTCTCCCACACTGTGCCAGAGAGGAGCTGCACAAGAAGCTGGGGGTGCCCACAACCAGGACAGCTAAACTGAACTGTCCAAAGGAATACTCCACACCATGGAACATCATACTCAGCATGTAATCTGGGGGGAATTGGCTGTGAGGTGCTGACCACTGCTCAGATGGGCCTTGGTCAGCGGGTGGTGAGCAACTGCACTGTGCATCACTTGGTTTTTCTTGGGGTTTATTACTCTTTTTCCTTTCATTAACACTACTACTATTATTATTATAATCTTATTTTACTTTAATTATTCATCTGTCCTTATCTCAGCCCGTGGGTTTTACCTTTTTCCAACTCTCCTCCCTATCCCACTGGGAGCAGGGAAGGGGAAGAAGTGAGCGAGCAGCTGGTGTCGTACTTACTTGTTGGCTGAGGTTTGACCACCACACCTGAGCAGGCAAAACTGTCCAGCATGGAAAGCTAAACCTTCAGGAAATACTCTGTGCAGCACTTCTACAGTGCTGATCACAACAGTTTACCAACCCACGGGTTGCTGGGTGCTACTGCAGTACAAATAACCCAATGTTGATGTGTCTGACTTTCCAAACAGTGGAAACTGCACATCTTCCCACAAAATGAGCTTGCTACTTTAGCAGTTTGACCGTAACTTTTGAGCTTCTCATTTTACTTAGTATATCAATTTCTCCAGGAAATACCAATTCAAAGCTGCAGTACATGTGTTGAAAAGCATATGGAAACTACCAGAAAACTGCTCGGTGGGTATGGCTAGTAAACTGGGAAACTTTTTACCTACATGACTGCTAATAAATTAGCCAGTTGTGTAATTCAGTTTGACAGCAGCTATAGATTTTAAACATGAAAACATTTGCTTTCTGTTACCTCATGGAATTTTGGGTGGAAAACGAATGGAGGAAATTGCAGATGCTCCAGAAGACTCAAAGGGGAGAATATTTGACCTACCTCAACATGTAAGAAACATAATACAACAGACAGGTACTAAGCCAGTACACTAGCAAGAGAGAAGGGAAGAAACTGTAAGCAGCCTTTTCAGAACCAAAATTCTATGATTCTGCTACAAACACTGCTGAATGAGCATTAGTGTGCACAGTACATTCCAGCAGGGCTCAATACCCCAGGAGTTTAAGGATTTACTAACCTTTAAGACTGACGAAGCTTGAAAGTATTTGGCAAAAGACTGTTTACAGTATTTGCCTGTTTTCTGTTGGGAACAGTATCGCTGGATGTTCTAATTAATGCTGGCTTCTTGGCTACCACATTATTTGCTCCTGTGGAAAAGACTCTTAACTGACTTCACTGCAAAATAAACACTGCTCTGAATCTGGGACTGGTAAGACCTGCTTGCTATTTTATTTTATCTAGATAGTTCTTTAGAATCCTTTTTGAACTGTGTTGAAGTTGTGGGAGTGAATAACAAAAAATAATAAAATACCACTATGACATTATATTATTATAATTTTCTGTCTGAAGTCACTCCCTTTCTGGAGAGTCTGTTAAAGAAAAGTCATTCACTTTTCTCGAACTTCTGAAAAACAGGACTTTTGTGATACAAATAGGTACAAAGAAACAAAACGAAATGCCTTTATATTTGCCCATCTCATTATTTGCATGGAAAGTGTCTGTAAGTTTCTGAATACTGGCAGCAACCTATTCAAAATCAACCCACAGGTCTTGAGGTTTTTTAGTCTAAAAACCTCACCAATCAACTTTAAAAAGCAAATATAGAAGAAATAATCCAAATCATCTTTATGCATATTTCACAGAATCATGTAATTTAACAGACAGGAAAACAGAGTAAAATACACTGAATTAATTATTCTTTGCTGTTTCTTTCAGTGAAATCTCCCACAAGACTGACAGAAGCAGAGAAAGAACTTTGCTAACATTTTGCTTTAAAAAAACCCCCATTTTTTACCAATAATCTTATCTTTTCATCCAGAAAACTACGAGAAGTACTTCAGGTACTTATAGGTAAAGGTCTTTCTTTAAAAAGACTTAAAACAAGGTGAGGACTGTGGGATTTCAGATAAGCATGCGCAGAGGCTTCTCTGTAACACAGCTCTGTTCTGCCAGATACATGGAACCTCCCAACAGATACTTGATCACTTGCAACATTAAGAAATCTAAACGAGTTAAAAACCTAAATTAAGGCAAGAATCAACAAAAGTCTAAGAGATGACCTATAACAAGGGATGTCAGAATTACAGGGACACACTACAGAACATGCAGACTAAAATACATCTCTAAGTCACTGGGAAAGGCACTTGTTTATTTTTTATAACACTGTAGACTAACTCAAAAACTATCCTCTCTCTCTTCCTAATTACCTTTCCTTTTTTTCTCCTCACTAACTTTGCAAGGGGATTTTGACAAATTAATCAAACCTCAAGCTCTTTCCTTTTGTTGTCTTGTACATTAAATTACAAAGATCTCATGTCAGTAAAACGGTTGGTAAGGGTGGGATTCATCAGACACCAAAACAAATGTGAGTCTTGAAAAAAATTCTCAGTACTAGTTTTCTTTTTGTAATAAATATTACAATGATGACAAACCACAAATAATCAGCTGGCAAGGTGGCAAATCAGAGGTTTCCTCTGTTCAAACAAATCCCATAAGACATTTGTTGAGAAACGCTGTACAGGTTACTAACGGGAACATTAAACACTTACAGTGGAAGTATCTTTAGAACTGTCTAATATGGCCAAGAGCTCTATTATCTTCATCTGGAAAATGCATAAGAAAAAACACTAATAGTTTTTCTTGATTTTTTTAGAAGGCATCTTACCATTGTAGTGTAGCTGGAGTTGAATGCGGTTTTGATGCTCTATTATTTTCTTTTTCCTCATCTGTTAAGAAACAAACAAAAAAAAGCTATGTAATTTCATCAGGAATTTCTCAGGAATTCATGAACTGTTTTTTTAAAAATCATTTTTGAATGGTAAGAAATTTTTTAAAAATTAATTAAAATAATTTTTAAAAATCTAAAATGTTCTCAAGTGCCAAAACGTTCTCAAAATATTGGCTAAATTTTGGAAATGTAAATAATGATGTTTTCTAAACTACCATCTGTAGATACTGCTTAAGGCAATAAACCCTGCAAACATCACCCACAGCAGAGCAGAGTGGTGCCTAGGAATAACGACATTGAAAAGGATAAATTTACATGGAAAAAAAGCAACTCTTGGATCTCTAGCAGCATGTCAGAACACGCAAACAGTTTCACTTGCTCCACGGGAGTTGTTGCATCACCTAAGTTTTATATTAGATAAGGCATTTAAAATAATGGGCTACACCCATTGTTTGATCCTAACATAAGGTATGTACTAGATGTTTATAAATTTACAGATAATTAATTAGAGATTAATTTTGAATGAGAAGTGTATATTCTGTAATATACTTTATTTCTTTTAGTGATTTCTCTGATAATATTCCCCATTAACTGTTTCCAAGGCATCTGATTTGCTAATTTTCCAAAAATTTGGATAAAAGGTGAATAAAGAAAAAGATAATTAAAATTAAACTTCAGATATTGGATTCTTCCATTTGTTCTTTTGAAACAATTTAGAAATATGCATAGAATAATTCTGATTTAATTGTGCTTTGTTAAACGTATGAAACATTCCTGGATGAAAGCTGAGTGGAGCACAATCAGCAGCTCCAGAAGGGTATTCTTTGGCAAACACTGTTGTATCAAACACATTTTCAGATTTTAACAACTTTTTCCTCGACGAAACCATTCGGCATAGATGGCTTTGATACCTAAACAACGAAGTAAACCTGTACACCACGCTGCAAGTTGCATTTCTTCATGTAATTAACTTTTAGAAGTTATTTAAGCGAGGCTTTAGGATGCTGGATCTGACGGGAGCCGGGCTATCTCCTCTGAACATCAGACCCTCTCGGGAGGCCTTTTGTGCTGTCCCGGGAGCCCACGCACATGAATAACATCCCCCGCCCATGGAAGGCTCTGTGTGCGGCCCTCGTCCCGCAGGATTTCTTGCATCCCTCACGGGGAGCTCTGCTCACCGAGCATCCTTCATCCTGCGGCCGCTCCCCCGAGCGCCGGCAAATCCCATTCCGCAGCTCCCCGCGGACCCCCAGCGCAGCCCCCTCCTGCATCTGCATGACAATGGGCCCCTAATTATTGGGCCGCACACTCCCTCCCTGCCTTTCAGGGCCCGCCTTTATTCAGCGCACAGGACCAACATACACATCTCAAATCACTTTTAAATTGTGGGTTTCATTTGTTTTTCCCTGAACAGGCGGCCGGCGTGCAGCAAACCCGGGCACTCGGGGCCTGAATGCCGAGCGGCCGCGGCTGCCGCCCCGCACGCCCAAGGACCGGGCGTGGGATGGCTTCCACCGGTGCTAACGTGACTGAATTTCCCTCTGGATACGTGGCACGCATCAGACAGCAAGTCAATATCTAAGTTACACAATATTAGAGTCTCTGCACCCCTTCCATTGCTCCCCTAGCTGTTTTTCACTTGCATTAAGAGTGAGCACCTGCTTTACCTAACCTGCCCTCAGACACGCTTCACACCAGCCATACTCAACTCCTCCCACGTAAGGATTTGTTTTAAAAACACAAACTAACAATTAGGTCATAAACTGCAATTTATGTCTCCCTCCTCAGGTATGTTTGCTTCCTGTGGATCCTTCTTCAAGACTGTTCAGCATCCTCCCCTAACTGTCCCTTCTCCAAGAAGGAGAAGGATGGACTTCAACTGTAACTCCAAAAATTTTTTTAAGCGTTATTTCCCATAGAATATTACCCACTGAACAACTGGATTTTCAACAAAGCTGAATTTTTCACAGAGTTACTGCTTGTCTCCCCAAAATCTCTGTACAAGAAAGCAGTGCAACTTTGTTTTCTGACAGTGGACCAGCTGTCAGCCAAACGTTCACTTTTCTATTAAAAAGATGGAAAGAATTGCAGACGGTACAGGAATAGATGGGACCTAGAAATACAAACTTACAGTATTACATACACAAGCACTTAATTCTACCTTGTATAGTGTAACAGAATAATCTCATCAGATAACTGACTAGCAGAAAATAATAAAGATCCCTATTCTTTATATTTTAGCTGGCAGCAGGGCACCTAATGGCATCTATATCAAGCAGAGAATATGTAACTCTTGACTCAGGTCTGATCCCAGATCACTTCACCTAGCAAGAAAGAGGCAAGGGAAAACAGCATTTCTTACTTTTTGGCCTGTCATTTTATCAATTCACGTTAAAACAACACTGTAGATTAAAATGAACTCATACCTTTTAAAAGTCAGTACTTTTAAAATCCAATCTATTTTGTAGAAAAAGGAAATAAAGGCATTGAAAAGAAGTCTTGCTTCAAGGCACTGTCAAAGAAGAGACATGACAATTCTTCTGTGACAAATCCAAAAGGGCTTGAATTCACAAGAAAAATCTTGTTCCTAATTCACAGATGCAGGTGCTCACACACAGCACCTCAGGGAGAAACCCATCTAGTGTGCTCACTCCTCTGCCAGTAGGAGGACTACCAGCATCCCAAGGAAAGGTGTCTTCAAGGTACCTGATTAAGTGGAAAACCCGGTACTCATCCCAAACTGAATGCAGGTAATAGCTTAGACAATTGCAAGTAAAAGTCTCAGCACAGAAGGGGCCTTCAAACATAATAAAGCCAGGGATCACTGATGTTCTAGAAAAACAGCATTTGTTGGCTCCCAGAGGTATCAGAGAATCTTCTTCTTCCCAAACTCCATGGAAGTTTCTCTGCTAACAGCTCCATCTCACTTTCAAAATTGTGTTTCAAAGCCGCTCAGGTAGAGTACTGTTTGTATCTTGTGCATGTTTGTATCTTTGTGGCTTTCCCATAGCTCTCAGTGGTACCCCTCTAACTTTTGCTCTCTGATTCTAGGTACAGCTCAAGGGATTTCTTGCTCCTTGGTCCAAGACATGGAGACAACAGGAGCTGTGCTCAGCAGCTGCAGTTTCAAGCCTGTTGCCTTAAACCCAGTGGAACAACCCAAAGTGAAGACACACCTTTTTCTAAAGTGTTGATGGTTAGTCTGTTTGTCATAACTAAAATGGAGCTAAGTTCTTCTCTCCACTGTGGAAGTAATTGGAGAGCCCTGTACTTTCCCGTGCTGCCTGCATGTGTCTCAAAACCACTAAAGAGCTAACATGCTGTTAGTATCTTTATATGGATAAAATCCTTCCCTTAGTTCAGGTAGCTCCACATTTTTCAGAGGAATTGACTCTTCCTCTATAGCCTCTGCAGGCCAGATTCTGACTGTACTCAGAAGTGATTTGGCCTTAGCTAAAATTAGATTATAACATGAAGCTATCTTGTCTCTTACATGTAGCCATAAATGAGATTCAGGCTCATTACCATGTATTCCATGCTTTTAGAACAGTGGGATCTTTTAAAATCCTCTGAGAAACATGGGAGCATAGTTCTCACTGAGTAGGTATGACTGAAAAAGAAAGAATTTTCTCCAAGGAAAATTTCAATGAAAACAAGTAGCTCTTTTAAGAACTTTTTTTTAATGGAAGAAGTAGAGGTCTAGTTCAAACAAAAAAAAGAAGCTACTGGATAAGTCCATTACAGCCAGTGTGAACATGGATTTTGAACACAACTTTTGAAGTACAAAAAGTAGCCTGAATATTTTTGTTTATCTCATAGAAGCTGTCTACACATTTACATTTCCAAATAAGCAAGAAAATTTGGACAAGCAACCCTTCCACTTCATCAAGTAACAACGCAATTCCTTCTCCATGGAACTGCAGTCGAAACTTTCATAAGCCTTCATTTGTGTTCTTCCAGGCCTCTATTTCAATTTGGATAGTCTAGTTCAATGCACAGTACACAGAAGATGTTATGGGGTTGGGTTTTTTTAATTATTGTCTACAAGGTTGCACCATTCTCTTTTCCTGTGAATCTTTTGACTAACATGGAATGTGGGAGTGGCAGCAGGAAAAATGTTCTAAAAACTGGAAAGTGAAATAAAATTTAGTGATAATTTTTATATTAGAATGTAGAAGTTGTGGTTTGGAAGAGGTCATAAAATGGGTAAGAAGCACCCCAGGAAGCACAGAGATCATGTGAATCCATGGCTGTGAGTCATTGCTTCCTTTCCCAGTGTAATGCAGGTTCAAGAGGCCTGGAGGTCTCTGGGTAAGAATAGAAGATTGCAAAGAACCCCTGTGGCCTGAAGAATGGTTCTGTAGAGTACTTCAGCTGTAGAAAAGGAGACCAGCAAACTATTATTCCTGTCCTAAAACCCTATGAACTCTAAAATCATCCAGGAAAAAAAGAGTCAGAAGAGCAAACGTTATGCTCTGTAAGAACATTATCGGTTCACAGTACAAGTTCTCACAATCTTCAGTGGAGCCAAGGCCAAAAAAAAAACCCCAACTGAAAACCAAACCCACATTTACTCTGGTAGTCCAGCCAACAGCTACCTCATGTACGTAGAGACAAAAAACTAGTCAAAAGAAAGGTGGATGAGGCTTTCTTTTGTTGCAGATGAAAACTGGAACTACACTGACAACAGCAATTTGACCACCATTCTAAAGAATTCAAATAGGGTTATGTGGGTTTTCTCAAAACATTTTGCCTCCTGCTTTGTTTGTAAATGTATGACAGAGGCTGGACAAAGAGTGACACAATGGTTTGGAAACCATTTGGTTTCTTGGTTGGTGTGTGGGCACTGTTAGAAAAATCTTAGAAAGAACTCAAGGGCTAGGAAGGAGCTAACAGGACAATGATTTCTACAGTGAAACTTCTAGTTTGTTCTGGATTTCACAGATTATTGGTCTTGCTGCTGTGGCTTATTTTGCTCTCCTACTCCTTCCTCTTCACCTTCTCCCCTCCCTCACCTTCCCCTCAAAACAATGATGACTTTTCAGGTGGATTAATTCTCTTATCTGCACTGCAGAAATGCTGGTAATCAGTGCAAAGGAAGCATCTGGAAGAACTGGCTATTAAGAAGGAAGCCAGATAAAATCAGCTCTGCCTCTCATTTGGGTTTCCATTATATGCTGTGACAATGTCTTCTGCACACGAATAGTGGAACAAATTCATTTATGTATTTGTTTTATCAGTTCTAAATTCACTGCCTTTCATTATTGTTGCTTGCCCCTTAATTCCAGAACCAGAAAACAGAATGAGCCACCATCCCATCTTCTCAATGCCACTGTCTGAAATACCTGCTCTTGTTAACCACACAGGTCCTCTTTTTACTGGCCCCGGCTATGCGGAAGTTTCTCTTGCTCACATTTAAAGCACATATACCAGTCCTGAATTCTGACCCTAGTAAAAGTCTGACGCCACATCTCATTCATCACAGATTTCTTCCATCACTTTCTCAGTAGCATCAGAGTGAAATGAACTTTGTATATCTCACAGGTTCTCATAAAATCCAAAATAACAAGCTGGTGTTTGTATTTTCACTACAATCCACTATAATTTTTTTAAGATAAATTAATTTCTATTCCTTAATTTAAAAAAAAAAACAAAAACCCAAACATCTCCCAGTTTCATTGTCTATCGTTAAAGATTCTTGTCCACTGCTCTTAGCTTGGGAGTCCTGAATAAAAACTATGCCCCTATTAACATCTTCCTTCTCCTTCAGAAATATTGCCTAAAAAGATATCCCTAGACAAATAAGAGTAAGGACCCAATACAGCAAATTTCATGATCCATTACAATGTTGTGCTACAGGGCATGCAATTTTACCATGATGTCAAAATAAATAATTCTCTTAAAATGCAAAAAAATTAAAAGAGAATTTCAGCAAGTAAGTTATTTAAAATATACTTTCTAAACTCATATTTATGAAATGTAAATTACTAGTTACTGAATTCAAGAATTCAATCTGCATTAGTATCTTGTAACATGAATATATGAAGTCCTGAGAGGAAAACTAACATGAAGAGTATTTTGCTTTAGGCAAATTAAGCAGAATAGAAATTGCATAAACAGGGAAAACTAAATGGTAAGCTAGAAACTGTCTTGACAATTTTAAAAATAAACAATTTGGTTATTTTAAATTACTTTGAAGCTGTTTTGATTACCTGCTATTGCTAAAAATCAAGATCTAAAATTACAATCACTAGAAAAGAAAAAAATAGTTATTATAAAATCAGCTAGATTGATCATTGTTCCCTCTCTCTGACTAAAAAGAAAGCAATATCATGTTTTAGTATGTGATTTTTTAATCTCACAATTGTTTAATTCCTAAAGGAAAGATTTTTCTAATTTATGTTTTGATATAATAGTATTGGAAAACGGCACATTTTTTTCCTGTATTTTAACCACATGGTGTTCACAAGTGAAAAGCAAAACAGGTGGTTTTGCTCCTAAGCTGATACTAACAGCACATTTTAGAGGTCATCCAACCTTTATTCAGTGACACAAATTCTTCTGGCTGTTTTAACCAATAGATAGTATTATTTCCTTTTAAAAAATGCAAATATTCCAGAAAAATATTAATAAAACTGTTGAATATCTCGAGTGAGTTGACTCTTTAAGTGACAAATTACTAAAAATATCATTGAGATGCAGCAACTCATATAGCAGGAAATGAGCACTTGGACATGTTCATTCTGACTTTAAATGAATGTCAAGTTACTTACTTTCATCGTTAGAAACATTCCCCAGAGAGGTGTGACTGGAATAACGTTTGTTTTCACTTTCATTGAGACATCGTTCAATCCAACTCTCTGCAAAAAAAACAAAGATGCTCTTTTGTGTGTTTGTCTTTGCATAAAACATAAACTTGCAACAGATAAATCTCAGTAAAGTGCCAGCATTCAACAGATGGTGATCTTTAACATTTCTGTTAAAACATGCTCCGTCTGAGGTTATTTAGCAAGAAAATCCTTTCTTGCTTTCAAACTTAGCTTTGCTTTCTAGTTTCATTTTTTGGGGCTTTTTTTTTTGCTTTTAAACTACAGAGGCTGAAACACTTCTGTGTACAAAACAAAGGTCCTCAGGATATTCTCTCCCCCATCACATGATACATTAAAAAATAAAAATCAACTGAAACACAGAGATTGCATTAGTTTCCAAGTCTTAGTCTGGCAAAGGCTTATATCCTCGGATATTCCCACAGGTTTTGGAAGAAAATGGGTATAAAATCAATCATTCATGTGAATTTTAGTTAAATCGAGGATCAAGTGGTGTTCTCTGAAGCCCAGTCCTAAACCTCATTCACAGTGGTGGAGTCCCAGGCACTACTGAGATATTTTCCTCCCTGGTACAAGTCCAATGTAGCATGTCAGCAGCCACTGAGCTGCTCAAACCTTTGTCACCCCACAGTGCAAATGCAACCACTCCTGTTCCTACCTGTTTTTCAATTAATTCCCACCAGTCAGACGAGTTACCTACAGCATTACATTGATTTGAATCCGCTGCTCTTCCTGGAAGCTATAACTTACATCCCTTGATGACTTTAGAGGATGCACCAGGCTCAGCAGAATATACTGTTACAGGTCTTCAGGGCAAAAGTTACACCTTCTTATGCGTTTCCTCAGACAAAGTATGAAATATGAGTTTTGAGTTTGCCTAAATCCCTGGGTATTGCTACAATTAACTGACCTCCCTCAGAAGATTATTTTTCAAGGGCGTGAACGTGGGCAGAAATGAGTTTATGCTCAGAGAGCTCCCTGTGGTCAAAGCAAGAAAAAGAAGGGGTAGGTGGGAAGGCTGCAAGGCAAGCCTGCAAGTTACAACAGGAAACAGCCCCACTGAGTGAAGAGATGCACAAGAAATAAGGGGAAACAGGCCTCGCTGTCAGCAAACAGCCAGAGCCAGAAACACCTTCAAAGACATGGAAACGGCTCCAGATTCCTTTCCATAAGCCCCGCCACCAGACACCAGGCTACCTGCACAGCACAGGCAGTAGTCTGCCAGCCAGCAAAAGCCCATCACAGCAGGAGGCTTGAAGGGAAAGCAGGATCCCAGCGTCTTGGGAAAGCTGCCCATCTGGTTTATAGAAGATAAAAGTTGGTATGACTTCATTTCAGCACTAGATGCCAATAAACAAATAAATGAATAGTCATGACCAAATACATCCTGCAGAAAAAAAAAACTTTTTAAACCCACGCAGTTGCATAAACTTGTGCATATTCCTCTGTACACACCCCCTCCACTGCCATGTAAACAGAAGGGCAATGGCACCTGTGCAGAACCTCAGGAAGGGTCTGCTGAGAACCCTTCAGAGATGATTTCCAGGCCCTGCCACAAGACTCCAGGTACTGTTGCTTTGTGTCCTTGTGGTTTTCAGGCAGTGTTGTGGCAGCTCCAGGCTATTCCACTCCCTCTGCCTCTTTGCCTGTGTATTCACAGTAGGAATATGCTGCAGTGCTGCCTTCATCAGTACAAGCACATCCCTGTGTGCATCTTCCTCATTCACCATCACACTTGTGCCTAAGAAGCCTCACAGCCACGCAGCCTGCTCCTTTGAGGAAAACCATCCAAAAACCCACTTGATGTCAATAGATTTTTCAAAGAATATTTCTTCTCCCACCAAAATCAACACAGCCTTGTATAAAAATCACTGTAAGGCTGCTGACACCACGACATAAAACCTGCCAGCAGGGCCTGTGCTGTGTAATCAGCCCCTGCTCAGTTACAAACCCACAAGCTGGCGGCACCTCCAGCTCAGAGGCTTTCCCTGCTTGTGCTGCTCAGCTGCACGGGGTGGGGATGTATCACCTGCTTGTCTAAGGGCCAACACAACGATATGGCTGCTTTCTACCAGATTTCTTTCGCTGCCCTAAAACTGAGCTCATAGCATCCCTCCGGTCTCCTTTTAGTACTGTGAGCTGTATCACAGGTGAAGAGAAACTTGCTGCCGAGGGCAACATCAGAGAGAGGTGCAAGAAGCCTTGGGAAAGACTACCCTACCTCCTCCTCCTCCTTTCAGCACACAGCCATGGCTGTATATAATTCCCTTGGCTCTGCGCCCAGCTGCAGGGAGTAAAAGCAAAGGCGGCTGCCATTAGCGCCAAGGGGAGACCGATGCCCAGCTCTGCCCTTTCTTTTCCTGCCGGCACCGAGAGCTGGGAAGCTGGGATGCATCCTCTTCCCTCGGCAGCAGGGAACTGGCAGCAGCCATCTTTTGTCAAATTCCCTGCCTAAGTAGTAGGAAAAAAAAAACTTTTTAAGTGTCACTTTATTACCATTTTCATCATCCTTGTTCACTCAGTGTCTCTGATAACTGCGCACGTTCCCCTTTTTGATGGGAAAAGCAGCCAGTTTACACTGCCACATCTAAAGTCTGGAGCAGGGTGCAGTTACTGTTCAATTATGTGCTGCAGCTCCTTTGGTCCTGAATCACCCCGGTTCAGCCTGCTGCAGCCTGAGTCTGGCTTTCTCTTTGTGGCCTTGCATTTAAATAGCTGGTAGAAATTCTTCAGGCCTGAAAAGATGCATGACCTGTCTGGCAGCAAAGAATGAAGAAAACTAACTCTTTTGAGCAAAAATGTAAGGGACTTAATGGCAAATTTGCCAAATTATTTGGCAAATGACAAAATGTGACAAAACCAACTAACTGTTTAAAGGTTGTATTATCTCATAAACCAAATTATGCAAGTATAAATAAATAAATATTCTAATATATTACTTCATTTAATAAGTAGCTATTTTTAACTGTTTGTATAAAGAAAAACATTTTTACAAGGCTTTAAACTCCCAATATTAATAACAGTGTTTCCAGGTATTAAAAGAAAATACAACTACAGTTTTGCTAAAATTTTAAATATTCCCATCAGGAGCCCACAGATTCCAGACAAGATAACACCTGCCCAAAACAAAACAAAAGAAGAAAGAGGCAGAGCGAACAAAATCAAAAGTCAAAATTAGGTTTGAATTTCAGAAGCTCTGTCAGAGTTAATAACATTAGACCTTGTTCCAGCTTAAAGAACCCACTGGATAGAGCTCTCTACACGTGGAATGCTCTTGTCCTCATGACACGTGGATGTGCTTGTCCCAGGCAGTCCGGCTGCAGAGCCGCAGGAAAAGGCCCATGGGGAACCCCGGTGTCTCCAGGCTGAGGTTCCATCCCAAGGCTGGCATTACAACATTACACCACTGTTCTAAACATGCATTGAGTCAGGTGGGATGGAAGCCCTTTTGTGATTAAAGCTTAATTATTGCACTTGGACCATAAAAAGTTCTCAGAGGCAGGATTTCACATCAGGAAAACTCACAGAATGATGGAGAGTTCAGGCAGTGACTAAGCAGAAGTGCACATCAGACCTGATAACAATGATGAATTGTTAATACAACATGAGAAACCCCAAATTTCTAATGGGAATTGCTTGTGAGCACAAAAGAAAATCCATCCTGTGTAATACATCGCTGTGTTTTTAGTGTATCAAGCCTTAAGGCATTTCCTCTCCCCCTCTAGGAGTCCTTCCCACAAGGAGTCCCAGCATACCATACCCTCAGTTGTACTAGGGCAGTGGTTTGAACAAGTGAAAAAGCAAAAAAATAGATTAGGAATACCCAGTAGTAAAATTTAGTATAGTCACATACTCATAACTGTGACACAGTATGGAAACTATCATAATCTTATTAGCAAAGAAAGCAAATCATGTTTTTGATGGCATTTTGAAGATCCACCTTTAAATATCATAGCAACTACTTAATTTTGCACAGGTCAAGAGTGAACTGTAGTGAAACACACAACTGTGTTCCTCAGCCTTAAAATTTTTTTAGATAATTTTGCATATCACTAAATACGAATACCTTGTATCTGCTGTGGGATTCCTACATGAGGGAAAGGAGATCATTATTCAAATTACAATAATTTTCCCAGTGTAAATTTTCTGACAGAATAACCTACTATTACACAAACAAAAAAGACAGGAAATATTCCAAATTAAATGCTGAAAGATGAATTAAAAATAACTGGAACTATTTCTGGGGCCCTAATTTTGCCTCTTCTCTTCTTGATCCCAATCCTTCTAAGACTGACACATCCACTGAGAGTGTTTCACTTCCATTCCATGTGCCCACCACACTTTTCGCAACAGAAGTTTAAACTGCACTTGTTTTCCAAAGTGGGCAGAGCAGAAGCCTGTGTAGCTTCACCCCATCCCCACCAAGGCACTTCTTTACAACAGCACATTTTTATTTGAATGGTGTTTAAAAGATTGAGCTGGAGAGGCAAGCCTCGGACTTCCCAGACAGAAACACATGAAAGCTGCTCCGGAGCAGGAACTTTCATGAACTATAAGAAATGAGAAGCAGAAATGTTCTTTAAATAGATCTTTGACAAATTATTTTGACATTTTATGTCTTTCAGAAGGAAAGGCTTGCTTCTGGAAGGCACCTTTGAAAGACTTCTCCCTACAGAGCCTGAGTTGAGGCAATACAGCAGAGGTGCCTGTGTACTGCCAGTACTTTTAATGAGATAATTACTCCCTCTCGTTTGTGTAATGGTTATTAGCTTAGTATATTTGCAGCCCAGAGCACTCATTGCTCCCACATGGGCACGCCGTAGCACAAGCAAGGCAAGAGCCACTTGGGCTCCTCTCTGCAGAGAAGAGGAGGTGGGTCTGATCACCGCCTCGGCGGCTTCTGCTCCTGCTGTCCTGCCAGGAGGGACAAGAGTTGCTGCAGAAACAGCACCACCTGTAATCACAGCCTCTTCTGACCTTTGTGAGCCACTGTGGCCACAGGCACTGGGAGGGCTGTGCCACACAGCTTGGAACTGACTGTATCCAGAGCCGCTGGCTACAGCCCTGTGGGTATGTGTGCGTGTCCTGAAGGGAGACTAAGAGGTTTTATGGGCAGAATAAAGCTCTGTGGTCACCTAATCTGAGCTGCATTTTGCTCACCTCATTCCCTACAGCAGTACAAATTGTACTGTTTTTCCACAGTTATGCCATATCCTCTGATCCATCTGACCTGGATGTGGTCATATCACTGCATAACTGGGAATCACTATATTCTTAAAGTGTATGAGATGAGAATCCCCATAGAGAGTCTCTAGTCCTAGAGAGATAGCCAAGGCTTTGGTAGTAACAAAATTTGCACAATCATTTATTTCACCAAAGCCACTGCAATTGCGTGAAAAACCCTCTCATGTGCCTTCAGCTCTAGATTGGCTCTCATACTCCAAATTTTAAACTCACCAACAAGCACGACAATTTACTTAGGGAGCTACACACGGACCAGCACTTCTTCCACATAAGTTTGCTTGTCACTGAAATAGAGTTATCACTGGAATAAGAATATACAGTTTGCTAGGAACTAAACCACTGTCTGAGCTATATATTAACTTGGATGGCACAGCTGCAACAGTCCAGCTCCTTATCTTTATTCATTATTGCTCTTGTAATTTTTGCCCCAGTTTCTCAAGGCAAATTTAGGAAAAAAGTTGTAAGTAACTGTGAGCAAAGGTATCTAAAAGTAGATATTGCAAATATAAAGGGACTACCAAATTTTAGTGGATTTTTAAGAGGACCTGCTGGAAAAATGAATATTTAACAGTGATGACAGCCTTAATTTTACAGTTCCAGTGACAGAAGAGGAACTCCTCTCATGCATACGGAGTCTCAGCACCCCTCTGAGTTATTTGTTCATTGTTCTCAGAGGGAAGAGTTCCTCATCTCTTCCTGCAGCATCTCTTTGCCAAGTGTCTCAGTACCAAGCTGGCCAGCAACACTGTCTAGCTGCTCATGTGATCTGTTAGGCCAAGAGAAAGTGGTTTCAAACAGCAGATTCAGCAGGTAAAAGCAGTAACTCAAAAGCTCAAGAGGCTGACTGAAGGTCATGGAACCTCCCATTTCCATTTTGATAGCCCATGGTACCAACTGGAGAGTTGATGGGATGATATTCTGTATCTTTTCTTATTACGGAAACCATCATTGTCCTGACAGCTTCTCCTGTTGTCTGTCTCAGAGTAAGGGCTGAGGTTTGCAAGATCCACTGGGCTTTTCTCTGAAGAGCTGATCTTGCTGAACATGGCCTGAGACATGCCAGCACGCCAGAAACTCTGTTCATGCTCTCCATGTTGCACCATTGCTGTGGACAGAGAACTTCTAACCTCTACAGCTGTTAAATTCATAATGTCTGAGCAGCCTGCCTGCTTTGGCCATCCCTTAGACTGCTGCAAATCTAATTTCTAAACGCTGTATGAATGAAAGTAAGGAAAAATGAGCCAGTACATCTCATAATTTGACGAATGCAAGCGAAGACTACATCTTGTAACACTTTAATGTCTTGGAGCAATTGGTCGTATCAGCTTGTAAGACAAATCACTAGTTTAAAACAGTCCCTTAAAGGCAATAGAGACGATCCCTTTCTCTCAGGAATAATGATTAGGAGATAAACCTGAAGTCTGACCCCCAAACTACCAGACACCTATTCTAGTACCTTCTGTATACAACATCTGGTCTGAGTAGAAGCAGGATTCATGTTCTGCATCTCTCTCACACCTTGCAGCACAGCACTGCTGGTTACAGGCATATCTGCCACCTGACAAGTGTAACGCTGCTGGAGTGCTGTGCAGGTTGGTTACAGCAGCATATTTAAAGCTTTTAAAGGACCATACTGCTTGAAAGAAAGCAAACAAAAATAATTTTCTCTACAAAGCCTCAGTCTACTGCAAAAGCAAGATCTAAACAAGATCTTCCTTAGCCTGCACATTGTTATGAACAGTGTGTGTCTGTGACATGATGGCTTGGTAGCCACTGGTTCCCATTGAGGGCATTAAACTTACCAAAATCAACTAAAATCAAACAGAACAAGCTACTTGGGACAGCCAATCACACAGTAATTTTTTAAGATTTAGGTTTTCATAGGTGGTGTAATCAAAATGTTCCTCCTCTCCACTGTCAAATGAAAGGTTTGTGAGACCATACAAGGGTCACTGTCCAGCTGCTGTTCTCTGTGACTGCTTCAGCACATAGACACTCCTAGTCACAAACCAGCTCCTCTCTAACCATCGAGGAGGACCTGCCATACCAAGCCTGCTTTTGCTCCTCGCTGCCTCATTCAGTGCCATCGGCTGGCAAGGCACACAGCCTTCAGTCAGCGCGTGCGAGCTGTCAGGAACATCTTCAAGCTCCACAGGAAATCATGCCAGTGTCCTCCTTGGTCCTGCATAGCCATCTTCTGTTCTTCCAAGAGACCTGCTCCTCAGGGATGACAGTGACACATGGCCTCAGTGCAGATGGCAGAGCCGCTACCCTGACAAGCTGCCAGATACCTCGGTGTTTTGTTTGCTAATCTAACTTTTTATTTCATTTCCAACGGGGGACAATGTCGGGCACTCTTGTTGCAGTCCTTTCTTTTGTTCTCATTTCTTGGCATACAATTCTATTGGAACTATTTCAGAGTTAACGGACATTGGTCCAGGGCACTTCGTAGATGTCGGCAGGAATGTTTTTGTTCTTTTTCTTTGACTCACGATTCTGGTAAAGCATTGTGAAGATTCACCATGACGTCATAAGAACGCAAAGAATAACTCTCTTGGGTGTGAGAGAGCTCTTTTGTTTTGTTTAGCCAGGTCTTCACTCCCAGTATTGATTTTCTATTGAACTATTTGATAAAAGTATATTAAAAATTGACAAGCCATGTTTAAACTGATAACAAAAAGCACCACAGTTAATAATTTTTTAACTCCTCCAGAATACTTGGGTAGGAAAGCTGGAGTTTATGAGATGCTCTATTCTTGTTATGCTGCACACTGTGCAGAAGTTCATCTGAACGTGATGCTTTCATTTAAGTATTCTGTCAACAATATTCCTTGTCAAGAAGGTGCATCCCAAATGTAGATAAAGCACCCTCAGAAGCCCTGTAATACAAGATGCCTCTGCATATTGATTCTGGTGTTTAGGGCGGCCTCTACTCTGGATCAAATGAGGTTTGTGAACTCCTATCTGTCCCCTTCTCTGGAATCACATCACATACTGCTATTGCATTTCCAACTCAATATGCATGTTAATTAGGAGTAGCCCTTTCCCTCCCCCAGTCACACACAGATATTATCTATTGTTTCATTTTGAAAAGTAAGTTTCACCAGACCACTAAACGGCCTCTTGGTTTTTAGTTCATCAAGGCCATTCCTCATTTAGCGGCAAAGCAAGCCTCACTCGGTCCGATTTCAGTGCAGTGACATTTCCTCACATTCCCTTAGTGACACCAGTATCTGACCAATTCAGCTGTCCCAGGGCTGAACTTTAACTTAGATGGCTGTGCACCATGCAGCCAATCTTTTCATCAGCAAGATCATCACACACATCATGTGCCTTCCAAGCACCAACCCTGCAGGCAGCAAAGTGTGCCCTCCTGCTTCCACAACAGGATGCATTATGGCTCCTCAGTCCTTCTGCATGAATCAGTGCAAAGGCTATCATTGTCTCCAATTAAACTACAATGTTTCCTTCCAAGGAAATGCAAACATGCCTCTCGATTGCCAGACCTATTCTTACCCAGAATAAAGCTCAGAGTCTATTGACACCCTTTTTGACCCAAATTCCATTAACTTCTTATGCTATAGAATTAACGTAAGACGCACAAGTGAGCTTATAGAGCCTTAAATTCTGGGTACCTCTCCCATCTCTTACAGCCTGCAGCAGTCTCTGCTCACTAGTTTCTGAGTTAAGCATTCACTGCTGCCATGGTCCCTCAGTTCACCAGTGTGCATGAGAAGACATGGAGTCCTCAAATCCTTAATTCAGCTCTGCTTCACCATTGCACAGGGCTGGAATAATTTGGCTGAGCAGGAGAGCTGTGGCTCAAGAAATAGAATTTGCATCAAGTACCCATGAAATGCTTCCCTCTGCCTCAGGAGCTGACGAATCCAGCAGACACGCCAATTTGGCAAAGAGATGGCAGTACATCAGTAAGACAGGCCCAAAATGATGACAAAATGAAAAGATGTGAGATATGGGTGGGGGATACACAAAACACTGGTTGTGGGGCTCAGGGGGAAGAGAGAGGAGGTACAAGGCTGGTTTTTGGAAAGGAGGTGAGAAAGAAAGGGAAAGGAAACAAAAGAATGAATGAGAAAGAAAAGGGCATGGTCAGAAAGAAAACACAGGAGAAAAGAAAGTAACTATAGAGGCTTTTTATTTTTTTTTTTAATCAGGAGAGGTCAGCTCCTAAAGGAATGAGGCTACAGTAAATATTTCTCATTAGAAACAGCATCCAGTCGAGCAGACTGAAAGAACATGAGAAGACAGACGCGTATGTGCAAAGAATACATGACTCAGGTGTTAGGACATAATTGTAGCAGTAGGAAAGAGACGATCACTTGACTGAAAAAAAGTGTGAACCAAGGGATAGAGATACTGCATTTACTCAAATGGTGGCCCCTTTTCCTCCCTTTATGAATATCTATTCCAAATCTAGCCCTTGCTCACTACTGTCAAAGGATGCAGCCATCACATCATTCACAACCATTTTGTGGTTGTAAATATGGCACACCAGACAGAAACAAGTGGAGGCTGTTTCTCTCAGACCGAACACAGAGAATACCTGCCAACCAAAACCAGCAGAGAGGACGTTAATTAATCATCATAACATTCCCCCCTCCAAGATTGGTACCCCTCCGAACTAATCTGTGTATACAGAACTAGCATTTCATGCTATTAGCTTTATAGTCTAAATACAGTTGACAAAAAGTCTTTGCTAAGTCCTGATGTGCCTAGACTTACAGATTTGTAAACCTTGCATGAATTTAGTCCCTTCCAAACTGTGTCTTCCCTTCCTTTAGAAAGTACTATGAAAGTAGACCAGTGCTTTTAAAACTAGGAGCCTGGCTCTTCTGAGAAGACTCCAGTCTCCTCTGAACAATATGCAAAGCAAACTCAGGGAGGGAACATGAGAAAAAAGAGAAGTCTTCTTTCCTCCTTCTTTTTTTGCCCAGGACTCACCAAAACAAGAGTCTAGTATTGAATATTCAGCACTGAATACTAACTGCTCAATAGATGGTCTGTTTGCAGAGCTCAAAGTGGAAATGACCCAGCAAGGAGGAGAGGTGAACACGCTGCTCCATCCATGTGATTAAACTGCTCTGCAAATGCAGTCCTCCCCACTTCTCCCCACCTTGTTACAATGGAGGCCATTTGCTGCCCCTACCACAACTCATTTTAAAAAAATGTTTGCATTAGAGGGGCCCCTGCACCAGTATTGTCCCCATGACTCTACATTTAGGATAGGAATGTGAGTTCCAGCTCTGGAAAACCTGCGATAGCCAGGCAGTCCAGGCAGCGGGATGTGTTACTGCCACTGCTTGGGAAAAAGGAAGCACAGGCACAATTTACAGAGGAGCACAGCACCCTGCTGGGAACAGTCCCTGCTTTCAGCCTGCACAAGGCATAGAGTAAATCTCACCTGGCAGCTGTCTTGTCCTGCCATGGACTTAGAGGAGGAGTGCTAAAGAGACCTCCAGAGTTAAGACATTTTGGTGTCACAGTGAGCACCCAGGAGGCCAAGCTGGGACAGAGGCTGGTGTGCAAACACAACACAGCATTTAGCAAATGTGTCATTTGTACTCTACCTCTCATAAGGCCAAATGTCCCTTGATAACTAAAACATAGTTCATTCTACCCTTAACCCCAAGAGCCCCAAAAGAAGCAGCCTTTAACTTACACAAGGCACAAGTTTCAGACCTGTCGTGCTGAGAATTCCTGGTCTGGCTCTTGCATCACGTCTGTCCCCAGTGAGACCTCTGTCTCACACAGCACTGGGCACAGCTCCTTTCCTGCTGCCCCTGGTGCCAAGTTTGTTAGCCGGCAAATCTCTGTCCTGCTGCTTAGCCTGGTAGCCAGAGACCCGGAGCTGAAGGGCTGTGCTGAGGAGTGGGCGAGTCCCTCCACCACCACACGAGCCCGTGCACCCAAGAGCACCCATTGCAGGAGCGGGCATCTCTCATCACAGAACTGCTGTACCTTGACACAGAGCACTCAGGGACCAGGACTCCACTTTCATATTGCCTTGCACCACGTTTTTTTTTTTACAGTGTCTATCAGGCCACTGTCACCTTAAGGACCAGCCAGGAATTTTTGTTTCCCCATGTTGCTTAAGTTTTTTAAGGAGTAAAGCAGCAGGAAGGATTTTACTTTCCTCTGAGTATCAGAGACGGCAACACCCAGGAGCAGGGTACCTAGAAGCTAATGGTATTAAGTACTCATTTGCTTAATTAGGACATCCTGCCACATGCTCATGGTTAAACTGAATGTCAGATGAGGGTGGGAACTACACAAGTCAGGTTGTCGAGAATTTTTTCCCCCTTGAAGGATAGGGTTTTGTCTATTTCATACAACCATCCATGAATTTTAATCAACAAATGGTCTGTTTCAGCACGATCCTAGAATATTAGGAAAACATGCAGCCTTTCCTACTTGTCCTCTGACACAGCTTTTGGTATTTTGCAGCAGACTGCACCTTTGTCATAGGGTGCTGAAAAGTGTACTTAGTTGTAAAAAGGATGTTCTGTGGGGTCTTTTGAATCGGGTGCGCATTGCTGTCCCCATGGGGGAGCCGGCTCTGAAACACAGGTGATTCTACCCAGCACTGGATGACCACTCATGAGACCCCACTAATGAACTGGGCTCTCCCTCCATACTTCCCTTCCTCAGCTGTAGCTGAGGTAGTTTAAACACTTCTGAAATAGTTTAGCAATTAAAAGGGTTCTAGAAGGGAGAAACATAAAAGTATGTTAATCCTTCTAACATTGCATTTAGTGATACCTCTACTTTTCGCTTTTTTCACTACTTTCAAATTTCCCTTGTCACTGCATTTCTGGTATTTTATTGCTTTACAAGTATAGCACAAGCTAGATCTGAACATACAGATCTATACAAGAACAGAAAGCTCATGTCTTTTTTTTTTCTGTTGACCTGTAGATCTCATTTGCAAACTTATATAAGCATCTGCAAGTCTTGACCCAAGTAGCAAAACAGTTGAAGGAAACAGGAGAGTCTGATAGTATAATTCTAAGGAGTGGAAATTTTAAAAAAGAGGCACCAGAAGGTGAATGACAACAAGTATTTCTACTTCTAGCAACAGTATTCTTAAAAAAAAAAAAAAAAAAAAGAAAGAAAAGGCAGTGATTTCTAACACTTGAAACTTGTAGTCCTTTCTTCCAGAAAAATACCATGTTTTTCCTAGATATTATCTCAGCAAGAAAATCAAAGCTCCTACAGAAGAGGATTTTGTCTTTTTAAGTGTTTGAGTCCCTGCCACGGAGCTCACGAGCGCCCAAAGCTCCAGCGCGAACTCTGTCAGAGTGATGATCACAGCATCAGACTGTGACTACTGTGACTACAGCCAGCCTAGAAAACAGATGAAATCCCAGCATATGTCCCCAGCCTACTACTCCGAAATTAATGCCTCTAATTCCCAGGGCTGTAAGTTTCAGGGAACCACTCATTCAGAGAATGTTCCAGCTATCAGAAATATATTGTTTGCTATTATGATCATATTCGGTATCCTGCACAAAAATGCTCAGCATAAGCTGCTAATTAATTGTGAACACATCATTCACAGCTGTGAATCAACTCCTTGGTTCCAGAAACAACTTCCATCTCAGAGAAATTAAGTTCAATTACCAATAAAAGAAAACAAAGTGCTTAACTGTAGCTGAAGTGAAGGAAACGACAGCACTGAGCCACGCATTTCACATTTCGGTCTTGAGGCAAATTAAGCTGCAAATGAGCTTTCCCTTACCGGGTGCAGTGAGAGCCAAGGCTCTATTTAACCCTCTCCACTTTCTCCTGATTTCAAATTTATCAGAAAGGGAAGAATGGTCGAAAGCATTTAATCCAACGTGTTTATATGCAGAGAATGAAACCACAGCTCTTGCACCAAGCAAGAAAAACTCTGACGCCGACTTTACGCACCGTTTCTAACACTGGGTAGTATTTTATAGCTAATAAACTACTCTTGCTGCAAATCTCCTGAGAGAAAATAAATGTACATGAAGACAGGCCAGTACTGCTAGTTATGCATGTAAAATAGCTATAATTAAGTTATTACACATTCCCAACTCTGGGGAGGGATCATTACATGCTAACTCTGGGCATCTGCCGTCTCTCAGGCACACACATGGACTTCAACAGGTGTTTCCCTTGTGGAGCCACTGCAGGATCAGTACCTGTCTCTAACAGCAAATCATGTTAGTTTTCAAAGTTCACAGAAACTCCCTAAAACATATATACAATCCTACAGGATCTAAAAGATGTGTGTAAACATGCCAACATTCAAGACATCTTTAAAAACCCATGCAGGCCTCCACTGGCTTAATAATCACCACATACTCTTCCTTCCTACACTTGTTATCTATAGGATCGCTCAGCCATCAAATACCCTTTCTGCTATCCATCTTCCTAACCAGTATGTCAGCAATCAAATCCCCTCGGCTGCCGGGACGCTGGGCTCCAGCGGGGTCGGGTCGTACCGGGTATTCATTTTCACACACAATGAAACAAATAGAAAATCCAGCACAGATGCTCAGGAAATTCACAAACCTCAGCGCCCACAGAATTGTGAGCTCATTATTTGGACTCCAATGTCACATCAAGTATCCACCAAAGGACTGACCTTATATTTGTATTAGTTACACGACAGCCCACCACTGCTCTCAAGGCATTGTTATGAACCACCAAGCCCCCAGCTGTATTTAAGGCCACCTCTTCAGAAGTCTTGATCTGAAGAGGTACTAACATTTCATCAACGCACAGATTTCAGTGATCCCAAGGTTTGATCTTTAGTTTGCTCTACTGAAATCCTATGTATGGAAATAGTATTCCAGAGGATGCACCTCTTTATGACTGTCCTGACTTGCAAACCAGCTGCAAATTAAGCTAGCGAAATGCAAAGGTGTTTACATTCAGAAACACTGCAGATTTTACAGCTACGTTAGCCTTCCTCCTTGCCTACACTCTCACTGCATTGCCAGCTGAGAACCAGCCTGATTTTCTAAAGGCAAGCAAGCCAACAACCCTGATGAAAGCAGGATACTCTTCCGATGACTTTCTGTGGGACAGCTGTAGCAGCATCACAATAATCTTAGCACAAAATGGTCTCTTCTAATTTTGAGAAGATCTTTTGCTCAATGCATGTTTACTGTGGTAAAGGTGCACCTGAAATAGACCAGTTGAGGCTACAGGTTTCTTTACAGTCCACACCCAAAAGTTTTATCTGTGAGAATCCAGAGTCCCTTTTGTAATGAGGGTTACACTCAAATAAAATCTTGAGGACTGTAAACCATAAACTGCAACTTATATAAACGAAATAGTTTCCCATAGTTCTATGGCTATTCTTATGCAAAACCTTGTTTTAGTTCTTTTTTCTCTCATCCTTTTAAAGATCTTTACTGCAGGTAAATACTGCAGAGCAGTGAAAAATATCCCAATTGCCCCTCCCTAAGAATTTCAGAATTAATTCATTAGCAGACAAATCATAAAACCATTCTTTTTTCTGAGTCAGACTCAGAAGATGAACTTAGGTCAAGGCAATTTTGACCGCATTTCAAACCTCGTAAAAATCCCTACAGATTTTACAAAGTTATTAAAACGCCCTCAGGAATGAAGACCTGATCCAGTGATGGGACTTGGGTTTACATCCTTGTTCTTCTGCTGCTGAAGGCAGAAGGAGCTGCCAGGGATCAGGCCCTGCCACGCAAACATTGCTCGCACAAACTCTGCAGCTCGCAGGAAAGAGAACATTTTTTATTGCTTTTTTGGGTTTTTTTTTCCTGCTCCATTTCTTTAATTTGTGAAATTTTATAAGATACAAAATGACACAGGACAAATACTCAGGTTCAACTATATAAAGAATACTCAGGTTCAACTATATAAGGGACCAGAGGTATTTCTTCTGCATCTCCATATCGTATCAAATTTAGCATTCAAAAGAATCATTGGATCATCTTAACTGCTCAGCAGGTTAGAGCCTTTATAAACACAAATTCTAAAACAATAAAGAACTTTTTTTTTTCCTTACTGGAACAAAAAAGTATGAAAAGTACTCCAGGAAAGTAAGAGAAAAAAGCCAATAGCAAGTTTCCTCTTTACTGTGTTGCAATAAGCAAAGTAAACAATTTTCAGAAACAAAATCAACCACTCATTTGGATTAAACAAATCAGGACCTAGGATCATGCACTTTAGCATCATACATACGTTCTGAAATGCCACAGCTCCATTCCCAACTAGCATTCAAGTATTTACTATCGATACTGGTAATTTCATTAATTGAACCGGGATATGAAAACCATTAATTCTCTTCAATCAATGCTTAATATGCTAGATCCTTTTAAAATGGCAAGCTCGTAGCAAAGGTCACCCACCACTGCCACAACACCTGTCTATGGTGATAAGAAGAGAGACTGAAATCTGGCCACTGCCACGAAGTTTTCAACCCAGGCGGTGGAAGCAGCTTTTCGTGGTTCGAATAAACTGCTTTAAGGGCCTAATCCCAACGTCCTTGACAGCACTGAAAGGCTTTCTGCTCATTTTAATGGGCTTTGGATCAGCTCCTAAATCTCAGCTTCAAGTCCCAAGGATCTCATCCATCTAGCGCCTGAAAACCAGAGGAGGTTTTGCCGGGCTCCAACACGGAAATAACGAGGGATATTTACTGAGTTGTGCAGGAAAGTTGCGCTCCAAGAACGCGCCTCTGTTTCCTTGGGCTCCTGCTCCCTGAGCGGCGCGGCGAGGGCTTCCCCCGGGGTTGCCGCGGGGCAGGAGGATTGGCAGCCCCCCGGGAAATCCACGCAGCCCCGCGTCCCCGCACGCCGCTCCCGACCGGGCGGCATCCTCCTGCGTGGGACAGCTCCTGCGGGGCGGCGCGGGGGCAAGGCAGCGGGGCGAGGGTTGTGTCCCGCGGCAGCGCGCCGCACTCACCGTGCCGATGTCACTAGGGGGGGCTGCGGCTGAGGAAAGCCGCTAATAGCGCTCGGGGTCGCCCGCAAAGCTTCCCCCGCCCGCCCCAGCCGCCCCTCGGGGCGCCCCGGGCGCTGGCCCCGAGCACCCAGCCCGCCACCGCCCTCTTGCCAGCCCCGACTCCTCCGGGGTGAGATGGGGTGGCGGTGCCGCTGTCCCCGGTCCCCCGGCAGCTTGCGGGCATGGAGCTGTCGGGTCCCGGCGGGGCTGCAAGGCGAGGGCAGGGCCGAGCGCAGGGCGGGCGGCGGCGGCCGCGCTCCCGCAAGCCCCAAAAGCCAAATACAGCCCCCCGGGATGACCCCTTAGTGCCCCACGGCGAAGGGGCGGGGGAGCCCGGCGGAGGCTGCACACCTCCCCCGGCGGCGCTCGGCTCGGGGGACTTACGAGCTTAGGAAACTACCCCCGGGGGCGGGCGGCTGACGGGGTTAAAGGCGGCGGCAAAACGATACGATGCAAGATACTGCAAACCCAGCGAGAAGGGCGTGTGACCCTCCTGTGTGGGTGCCCCGCTCCGCGGCCGCGGGAGAGCCCCGAGGGCAGCTCTTCGCCAAGAGCCGCAGCGCCGTGCCCAGGCCGGGCCGTCGGGGCCGGGCGCTGCTGTCCCGCCGGACGCCTGGGGCTGGGGGCTCTCCTGGAGCCCAGGCGGCCAGAAAGCCCTTTGGCCTTGGTGACAGCCCCCACGGGTCACTCTACAGGTTAAGAGGAACGGGAGCTAAACTCGATGGAAGCACAGGGCACTGTTAGGGGAAGGTGAAGGATCCAAACCGTTCCCCTACCTTAAAATTAGAACCGCGGGTATTTTTTTTTTTAATCCCTCTGGTTGAGGGAAAATCTGTTGAAGATAAATTAAAACATGACTGATTTTTTTCAATGAAGCCATATTTCTCCACAATGCAAAAGGATCTTTACATAACAACTGAAACTCAGGAGAAAAGCTAATTGGATTAAATCCTGTGAAAGGGAGGTTAAGGTGTCTGAATGAGACAACTGCAAAGCTCCACTTTTCTTGCCATCTGCTTAGCAAGACTAAAGTGTTTTCTGATTAATATTATCTTAATCAATCATGCTGCCACTTATTACAGCCTTACTGAAATTAAGAAACGAATACTACGGAGGCTCAGCCTGAGAACGGACAGTTCTCAAAGGAGGGACTGAAAACGCGGGGCTGTTTTTGTCGGGTTTAATTTTTTTCTTTCCCTAAAGACCCGTTCCTCTCGACAACGAGATGTTGCCGGCAGTCCCCTTAATCCCGCCTCGGCTGTGCCGCCGGTCAGGAAGACAACTTTCTCTAACACCCTCCTTAGCTCCTGCACACGCTCTGACCCGAACTCAACGATTCCTTCCCCGCCGAACACTTTCTCCCCGGAACACCCCGCCTGGGTTTTGTCCCGGGGACCCGGCAGTAAATGTGGCCCAAACCCGGCTGGTGTCGCCGGTGGCCGGCGAGGGACCGAGTTTACCCGGTGCATCGAGCGCCCCGCGCCGGGACAGCTGCAGGAGCAGCCGAGCCGGGTCGGGCAACACCCTTCCCCTTCTCTCTTGCTTCTCTTGTTTTCAATCAATACTTAAATTTTATAAAACGCCCGTCGGCCGCGTTGGGAATGAGGGATGGGAAAGCCCTTCGCGGGTTTGTGGCGGCACGGAGCGAAACGGTTCCGAGGCGGGACTGCATTTCCCTATCGCCCCTTGCCCCTTCTCCACTCGCACCAGCTACAGCGGCACAGCGCCGGCAACCCCGGAGGAGCCGGGACGGAGCTGCGGGGCCCCGAGGGAGCGGCGGAACGCGGCCCGCCGAGGCCGTCGGGGAGGCGCGGAGGGGACCCGATCCCGCTGCGGGGCTGGGGCAGCTCAGCTCCGCGCCCACCTCTCCGCCGGGCACGGCGGTCACAGCAGGCGCAGAGGCTGCCGGAGGGGACGGGGCAGATCAGGAGCGGGCGGCGGGAACACCGTCCCCGGGCTGAGCCCTACCTAACCTACGAGCTGTCCGCCTGGGCGGGCGGGCAGGCAGGGAGGGAGGGGAGAGGAGGGGGTGTTCTCCTGTGCTAATAAAATAAATGAAATTTTCAAAGGTGACTGTGGCGGCCGCCTGCCCCCCTCTGCACGCGGAAGCTCTGGGGCTGCGCTCCGCTCAGAGCGCAGGGGTTCTGGCGGGTGGAATCCGCGGAAGCGCGGGCAGGGCAGCGGGAGGGAGCGGGAGAGCAGGCGCCGCGGTTTCGGGAGGCTGCCGGCTG